>JBBMOE010000012.1:13361558-13688017 GCA_037975065.1 Chaetodon trifasciatus | reverse complement strand
TGTGTATAAGAGACAGGGGGGAGGGAGGGAGGGAGGGGGGGAGGGGAGAGAAAAATGTATTGTTCTTTTTTTTTTTTTTTGGTTTTGTTTTTGTTAACTTGTACACTGTGCAAGGTTGAATTATCCTGTACAGACTGTAAAATGTAATATTATTTTGTACAACTTAATTGAAAGAAAAACAAATCTACTTGTAGATCTTTGTGCCTTGATTATGGCTGTACCTGTAAATGAGCTCAGATGTAAGTATGTTTTCGACTGCGCTGTACAGCTTGATGTCAATCTCTATCAGCAGCGGAAGACTGCGGGTAGGGGACTTTCTCTGTAGAGTTTAGTTTTTTCTGGTTTATAAAAAAAAAAGGAAATGCTGTTTAGTAAAAAATAAAAAATAGGGAAAAAATCCTAAAAACCTGTATACATTATGCAAATTAACCACTTACCTGCAGTGAAGACCAGATGTTGCAGCGCCATGCCTTTTTTTTTTTTTTTCTTTCTTTGGTTGGTTTTATTTTTCCTCCTCTTATGTTTTTTTTTTTTTTTTAATTATTACTTTATTTTTTTTGAATTTCACAGCTTTAAACAAACATTGGAAATCCATTGAAAGTGTCCAAATTGCAACCTGGTGTTGTTTTAATAGGAACCAACGTTTTTTCGATATGAAGTGTGTCTGAGATCTGTACTGATGTGCGTGCCTGTGCGCATGTGTACATAAAACAAACATAGACTCACAGACGCGTTGTGTGTGTGTGTGCGTGTGCGTGCGCGCGTGAGGACGGGTGTGCGTTGTGTGTAAAATTTTATAAATGTATGTACATGTAAATTTATAGGTCTATATAAATATATATGTACAATTATACATGTTTAATTATGTGTGTGCCTAGGTGTACATACCTATGTATGTATACGGTAAATATGTATACATACACACATAGGAAAGCATGTTTAGAATGGAGATGAATAAATGAGAGCGTGCAATATTAGTGATTCTTTGGTCCTTTGGAGCCATAACCAATGGCACAGGCACTATGAATGTGTGAGCAGCACCCAACAAGACGAGCTCTTCTCCTTGTACAAACAGCATCAGCCTTTTCTTCTGCTACAGTACACGTCTATCCCCAAAAGAGAGTGAACTGACTGGAGGTGCAAAAACCTTGTTTGGCCTGGGAGGATGATTAAATGACATTTTTATTTTCTTTAAATAAAGAGGCACATTAGAGGACTTTGCTTTATTTCCATCTTGGTGTCCAGTTGTGTCCAGATTTGTTACCATGGAGGGTTTTTTTTGTTTCTTCTTCTTCTTCTTCTTTTTTGGTTTTGTTGTTTTGCTCGTTCTGTTTGGTTTGTTTCGCCGATGCTGCGGTGGAGCTCGTGCGTGCAGTAGATGAGTGTGGGTGAGTCGCGCTGGGTTTGTTTGGGTGTAAATATAGACCTTTCTCAGAGCAGGAAAAGCACAGGTGATAGTAATAACATCAGCCACGGCCGCATTCCATTCAGGTGTCCCCGTGAGCCTGAAGCAGCTAAATGGAACTCAGCCGTCATTCATTTTATTACTTACAGCCGTGCTTCTCCTGCTCTCTCAGGGTCGTCTGTGAAAAAGGCCTTTGGAGGTCTCCTGATGTTCCCTTGCTCTGACTGAAAGGCCCCTCGCAGGTGTTCTCCGTCTCTGTCCGATTGGACGTCCGCTCAGGTTAAAGGTGCCGAGGATTAGTCAGGTCTCAGGACTTGCAGTGTGTGCTCACAGTGTGATCCAAGTGTAATTTCAGTGCTGTAAAGCCAACAGGGGAGTCAGGGAGACGTCAAGCAGAGAGGTCTAATCAAGGGAATCGTTAAAAAAAAAAAAAAAAATCACCTGTGTGGGTCTAATGTGGCGTTCAGGGGCCTGTTCAACAAAATGAGCTCTGATTAAGAACAGATGAGGGATTATATTTGAAAAGCAGCTCAGTTTCACGTTATATTAGGTCACTCCTGATGCAGTGAGGTAGGTTTGAAGTTATCCTTCACTGATTCTCCACATGAAATTCATCCCGGTCACTAAGAGGACGAAGAGAGGGCGGCATGGATCAAATTCTGCATCATAAACGACATTTTATACAACTCTGTGTCACGATAACGAACATTTTCTGAAAAAGAGCCAAGAAACGAGACAGGAGGTTTTAGTCGATCGACAGACTAGTTTTAAAACTCTTAAAAAAGCTTTTTCCGGCCTCACTTTATTTTGCTTTCGGACGGTTGATCTGAAGACCTCACTTTGAGCTCTGAGAGTTTCAGGCATTTTCAAAATGTATGGACTCGATTATTATTGAGGAAAAGAATAACTGAGGGATTAATTGAAAATGAAAATGATTGTCAGACGCAGGCCAATGCTGGAATAATCCAGTCTTTGAAATACCTGACGGGTCAAAGTGCTTCATTATATCATAAATCATAAAAATCCAACTTTGGGGCTCGTTGATGGTTGACAAATTATATTTTATATTTAGTTCTTATCTCACTGCTTTCTTTAGATGATTCTGCACATTCATTTCCTTTGACTAACACCATGCTGTGTCCATCTCTGCCTCCACTTCCTGGGTTTTGGAAAGCCAGGCGTAGACTTCAACACCTCGTCACATTCTGGCATTTCATCCACGGACTGACGACACCATCACTCTCTAAAACAGACCTTAAGATCCTGATTTATTCATGTTCAGTTCATCAGAAACGTTTTGACAATTTGGCAAAAACCCTCACAAACATTTGGCACAGAATGTCAGCAATAAATATATTCAGATATGCATCATAAAAACGAGAAACCCGGGCGGATTAATCGGACACCAACAACGGAAACAAGTGTTCAGAGTGCGAGATGAGCAGCGTGTTTACATCAGGTCACAGTTAACATCAGAGTGAAGAGACATAAACCACCATCTGACTGCACCACCTTCAATCAGACCAGCGACAGGTAGTATTTACATATGTACTTGTTTGAGTTGTCTTACTGGAATACCACGTGTGTGTACTTTCTAATACTCAGCCAGTGACAGCAAAACTGTTGTGAAGTTACTTTTCTGTGATTGAAAACGTCCTGATGCCTCATTCTCACGAGGCAGGCAGCTCCAGCTGTTTCCCGACGAGGGTGAAACGAACACGTGTGATGATGGCCCGCATCTGCTGCGCCGTCACAGGCTACAACCGCACCATCATCATCACCGTCAGCACCAGCAGCAGCAGGGACAAAGTCCTTTAAACACATTTAAAATACATATTCGTGTCCTTCACAGTGCCGCAAAACATTTGGACAAACAAATCGAGGTTGTATGAACAGATTTTCGACCCGTTCGGAAGAGGAGCGTCACATTTGCAGATCCTCACTTCAGGTATTCTCCACCTCCACCTCCACGGCTCTGTCCTGGGACCAGGTGCACTCTGGGTAACGTGGTTCACAGCGACTTGTGCTTCCCCAGCAGGCAGAGGCTGAGGCACTGCAGCAGGCCTTTCATCCACATGCAGTGAGCCAGGAAGAGCAGCAGCAGGCAGGCGCCGGCCGAGCAGTACACGCCGATCACCGTGCTCTCCTCCGGCAGGAAACACTTGGACAGAGCGTAGCTGCCGGGCGACACCGACGCCTGAGAGGAGGCAGGAGGAGAGACGGCTCAGAGGTAATGGTCAGTGTTAACGTCTGCACAGGCGGCCCTCGGCCACCAGGGGGCCTCCAAAAATAGAAAATGTGAGGTCGCTGCAGATTTTAGTCTTAATTTGATTATTTAAAGAGGCAACCTGCAGAACTCAAGGGTGCTGTTTGAAAACAGACGCCCACCACAGGGTCCATGTCAGAGCTGTTCTGGGTCTTTTTATTGTAGAAATTTATATTACAATACGGACAAGATGTCCTTAAAATGCTCAGAGAACTCTCAAGTCCGCGACAACTGGGTAAACTCCATCTGCGTATGATGATCATGTGATCTGGTCGAAAGCTCCAGGACAGCTACCAAACAGACCCTGCAGTTAAACTGAGATTGCAATTTCAGTTCAAAATTTTAGGATTATTATGAATAACAGGTTTTTGGGTCACTAAATCACATTTTGAAATCTGGGGGAGGAGATAAAGGAACGTATTTGTGTTGAACTTTTTCATAAAATACATGTAGCTCAAAGTGCTACAGCAAAAAAATGACATGCACCATGCGCTTCACAGATAAAAGATGCAGAATGAGCATAAAAATAAGGATGAAAATGGGATAAAATAGAATGTTTCATCCACTGCGGTGGAAGAACTCATTATGCAGAACAGCCCATGTCAGAAACATACACGTTATATTATTGAATTAATGTATTAAAAGTAAACTACGCAGGAATTATCCATCACTGCTTGTTAAACAGCTCTCAGCGCTGTGTGTGCTGCTTACAGTCTGACACCTGAATGTCGCCTGCGTGCTGTTATTGGCTGGAGGTTACACGCCCAGTGCCCAGAGGCTGCAGCTCAGAAACGTCCCAAACAGAGTCTCTGCAGATGCAGACACGCCTCAGGGGTCAGAAGTGATGACTGAGAGGGATTATTTTTGTATGAGTCCGTGTTTTTAGGAAAATCCTGCACAGTGTGCCTTTAACGTTTCAGTTTAATGCTGCAGCTGGTGCAGATGGCGCCACGTTGAACTACTTTATGTACCGCTGGGTCGTTTAATCTGAAACAAATTAGCATCTTTTACTTGCAGATTATATTTTCTGAATCTTTTGAATATTTTCTGAAGCTTTAAAATAAATGCAGTGGAGTTAAAAGTGCAGTATTTGCCACATAATTGCAGTGGTGCAGCATGAATCACATAAAATGGAATCATTCAAGTAAAGTTCAAGTATCTGAAAATGGTACTAAAGTACAGTAGTTGAGTAAATGTACTTAGTTACTTTGCACCTGTGGGACCTTAACAGTAAAGCTGTGGACTGAAACTTGGGATAAATCTGATTGATAATTGTCTGCAGGGCCTCATTTGATGCTTCGTTATTATAAAAATATTGATCATCGCTGCTTCAGAGCTGAAGAACATGAACCCAGTCACGCTCCTCAATCATTCGCCGTCATTGGCTGACATCACCTCTTAGTGACCCACTTCGCAGCGGTGCTCTGCGGCGGATGCTGTCATCCTCACTCACCAGGATGAAGCTGGGGTTGTTTCGGTTCCTCCAGCTGAAGGACGGCACGCTGATTTCTGGGTACTTGTTGTCATGGAGAACCTCACATCCGCTGTGGGTGTGTCCACTCAGGATGAGGCGGGGCTTAAACCACTGCAGCAGCTGAGGAGAGAAAACCCACATCTACCTCAGACCGGTTGCGGCTCGCTTACATCATCATCATCATCATCATCATCTGCTGTTTCTGTACGGGATCCTTTCTGACAGCAGACGGCTGCACCGTTTTCTAATTGGATGAGACCGCTTCAGAAAAGATCCGTGCTTTGAGAGAGAGAGAAAAAAACCCAGCAGAGGCGGCGTGATCAGACTGCAGAGCACTCACCCTCTGAGAGGCCTCCTTCGACAGCACGTCATACTTCTCTCTGAACAGCAGGTGTCGCTCTTCAGGCGGTGCAGCGTCCAGTCCTGTGCAGCCGGCGTCGCTCACTCTGTACAGAGGATAGTGCTGGAGAGCAGGGAAGACATTTTCACTCTTAAATGATGTTTTGCAGCTCTGAAACAACTAGAGAGGAGTGAGGGGAGTTTATGAAGCGCTACGACAGCAAACATGCAGCCAGGAAACTGTTCACTGGATCACGCCTGCGAAAACAATTCAATCATAAATTAGACGATCGACTGAAAATTAATCGTCAGCAATCGAATCTGACCGCCGAGCAACTGTTTGCAGTCATTTGTCAGAGAAAAATACAGAATGTTTGCAGGTTCAAGCTTCTCAAATGTGAGGATTTGCAGCTGCTGTGTGCTTCATACGACTGTGAACTGAATATCTATCAACAGCTGGTCGACCAAAAAGAGCGATTTGATGTTACTGAGCTTGTCTTAGTGGGTGATTTTTTCACTATTTTCTGACATATTACAAATATTTGAAAGAAACAACAGGTTAATCAACAATGAAAATAGAACTGGCCATTTGTTCATTAATAAAACAAACAAAAAAAACTAACGATTCAGCCGCTTCGTCGTAAACATGCAGAATTTTATCATTTTATTTTCATTTCTCCTAAATTCAGCCAGGCATATTTGTTCTTTTAAGAAACTTCTGGAGCTTTTAAAGGACATCCTGTCGGTCTCAACAGTATTTGGATGCACAGCACTGAGTTCACACCATCACTGATGCAACTAACAACTGCTATTATTTCATCACAAGCCGTGACAGCTTGTGAGTCTGTGTGTCGCTGAGGCAAAATTTGGTCCTGGAGACGCCTACTTGAGCTTCCACTGAGGCCATTTTCAGCTCTCTGACAGGTGTCCACAGTCACATTTTTTCTATATAGTCACAACTGTGGAAGGCACATTCATGGAGCTGTGCAGGTATGTCACTGAGGTGAAAATTAGGGCAGAGTTTAAAGACAGGTGTGGCTGAACTCTGTCTTTATATAATATTCACTCGTCCGTACGTGTGTGAAACCATTACTGCTCAGCGCATTCATTGTTCCTCTGCGTACCGTCAGTGAAGACATCCCTTCTAATGTCATCACGAGAGCCCAAAGTGACGCCTTCATAACCTTTTTTTTTTGTTCGACCAACAGTCTAAAATTCAAAAATATTACAAATAAATCCACATTATTTCGAGAATGAAAAGCAAAAGCAGCAAATCAACCACGTGAGAAGCTGCAACCATGAAATGTTGAAATGAAACTATGTTGTGCACACGAGATGCTAAAACGTGCGCTCGAGATACAGTTATTTCCCACACTTTGACTTTTCTGTGCATACGGCTCCCCCTAGTGACCACTTCAGATGTTCACAGTCATATATGCACTAAAATCGAGCGCACGCTTTAGCTAAATCGTGCGCTCGATTTAGTATCTTGTGCGCACGATATAGTTTTTTTTTCTTCGTGGCACTTTAGGGGCTCTGTAAAAAATCATTGTCAATGAACTAATTAATTAAGCGACGAGTTGTTTCAGCTGCGCTTTTACATTTTCACGTGTTTTGTGTGTAAAAGTAGCTAAAGCTAACAGACACAAAAGTACAATGTTTCCCTCTGAAATGCAGTGGAGTGGAAGCAGAAAGTATCTCAGAGTTGTAGTAAATGTACTTCCAGCACTGGGCTTCAGCAGTGTGAACTAAATGTTTTGGTTATTTTTTATGAATTTCCCTCTTTCTGTGTTTGAAACGCAGTCCAGGAAAAAGTCAGAAACTCTGGAAGACGCCTGAAACAGTGACAGACAGGAAGAACAGTCCCACTAACCAATAGCCTCTCAATGCACACCAGAGTTTGTGGGCGTCCAGACGCGTCCTTTAATCAACTAATCGTTTTAGCTCTAATCCTTTCCCTGCTAAACGTTTCGACCAGAGCGTCTGACGCTTCAGGTCTTCGCTCAGAGGACACTTGTAGTTTACCTGCAGCATGATGGGCGGCGTGGGGGGGTAGACCTGCGAGCCCTCGCAGCTGTCCGTCACTCCGCTGCCCGCCTGCGAGTTCTGCACAAAGACAACGTCAGCTGACATTTTTATTCCACATCCCTCTCCTCCTGTTTGCCACTTTTAATGTACAAAAAAAAAAGAACAAAACTCCTGCTGCAGGTGCGACTGAGCTTTAGATATGAGCTTTTTTTTTTTTCACTCGACTTGAGTCTTTCACACTTCATGAGCACCGGCGGCAGCAGAGCGCGTTCGAAGTGCTGACAGTGTGAAGGTGAGCTACTGGCTTGCAGAGACTTCCTCCCACCTGAAGAGAACAGTTGAGGTCTCTGGAGAGTTTGATCAGCTCCTTCTCCACCGACTGGCAGATGGGGCAGCCGTCACCGTGCAGGGCCACGCTGTTCACCAGCAGAAAGCTGAGGAGAGAGAGAGGAGGAGCTCATACGATCCTGTTTTTATTCTTTATTTAATCTTTAAATACCTTCATGCTAAACTGCCCAGGTGAGCACAGGCAGGTGCGGTCAGGTGTGGACCACACCCGGCTCAAAACGCTCCACAGTATTATCCTGCACGTGTTCAGAGTGCAGCTGCAGGAGGCCGATCCTGCATTTAATTTACTGGACTTCTTGAATAAAGGGATGAGAAGCATTTATGGACATTATTATGAACATAAAAATCTTTATATTATCCGCTTTAAAGCTAAATATTGCCGTCATAAATATAGTTTTATAATAAATGTTTGGGCGGCACGGTGGCGCAGTAGCAGGTACTGCGCGTGCCTCACAGCAAGAAGGTCACCGGTTCGATCCCCGGGTCAGGCGGGGCCTTTCTGTGCGAAGTTTGCATGTTCTTCCCGTGCATGCGTGGGTTCTCTCCGGGCACTCCGGCTTCCTCCCACAGACCAAAAACATGCTCATTAGGTTAATTGGTGACTTAAAATTGTCCCTAGGTGTGAGTGTGAGCGTGAATGTGTGTATGTGTGTTGCCCTGCAGTCAGCTGGCGACCGGCTCAGGGTGTACCCCGCCTCTCGCCCATTGACAGCTGGGATAGGCTCCAGCCCCCCCCAACCCCGAAAGGGATAATCGGGGTATAGAAGATGAATGAATGAATGAATAAATGTTTGTGTTATAAAGGCGTGATAGCTATTATTATCATTAATTCCTTTCTTTCTGATTTGTTTATGTGACTACAGCAAAAAATACTGTAACAAAAAGCACAAAAACTAAAAACATTAGATTTTCTTACTTTTAAATCAGTTCACGGTTTTACCGGGTGTCTTACTTCTTATCCTCTATTCCTTTCTCTCTTTTTTCCACATATTCCAGAAATAACCGTCATTGAATCATTGAAAGCAGAGCGAAGTATTGGCAGATTGCAGGAAAACCAGGACTGAGGAACAAGCTGAAATGGGTGGGTGGGGGGCGTTTGCTGCATGTGGGTGCATGCTGGTGTCAAATACAGCACCCAGTGTGAAAATGCACTTTATCTGCAAATATTCAAGATCTCTGGAACAGCTTCCAGCCTGTCATCTTGCTGTTTTGGGGTTTTTTTTTTTTTTGGCACAGGCTGACTCAGAGGATTAAACCTGTGACCTTCCAGCCTGCTGAGCCACATTCCTGCAGCTGTGTCGCAGGTCATGTGCGCTTCCACTCACTTGACTCCCTTTTTGGTGACGATCCTGGTGGAGGAGGCGTTGAAGACCTTCTCGAAGCGCTGCAGCTTGAACCAGTCCATCCTGCAGGGGAGACACAACACGCTCGTCACGCAAGAGAACCCGCCGCTCGGTCTGCCACGTCTGTCACACGCCGTTACATAAGAGCTCGCTTCCTGCTGCACGAGTCGAATCAAAGCGCACACGAGCCGCTGCGTGAGCCCACATTTCTGAATCACAGGCATCAAATGCTAAGCTGTGGGATGGTTTTATGCAGCTCGTTGTGTTGGCTTTCATTTCTTCTTCCCCTGAGAAATTAAGAACAGTTTCTAACAAAGAGTGTTAGATGCAGGGGGTGGACACAATGAAGCCAACATCTCTGCAACACAATGCAATCCACTGATACGGGCTCAGAAATTACCTTTAGGTTTAATCAAGACCTCTTTGAAAGCTCGAGCACGTGAGCTCTCCACGCTGTTAGATTACATTTTATTGTCCTTGTGCTTCTTTCAGGTTTGGCTCTTACAGATCTCTTTCTTTTTGTTTTCGAATGAACCTTCAAGCTCAGCATACAGTCGATGCAAGCTGGCAAAAAATGTGTTGTTTGACTGTTAAAATGATGATGTGTTCAGGACTTCAAACACAAAATTTGGGGTGCCGTCTTGACTCGGGGCTCACGTGTGACTTGCTAAACAATGACTTCGTCCCGCCTCACATTTAAGTCCAATAGATGTCAAAATTAGTTTTCCAAAACGAGCTTTAGAATGTAAATTCCTTTAAAGGTCTTTAAAGGATAAAGGTGGCGCTCATATGCACTTCTCTGCATATATAATCTGGCTCTGTGGCGCAATGGATAGCGCATTGGACTTCTAGTCAAGCACCAGAGGAGTGATTCAAAGGTTGTGGGTTCGAGTCCCACCAGAGTCGGACTTTTAAACAGACTGAAAAAAAAAAAAACAGACTTGTATATATATATATATATTGTTATATTTTTTACTCTCCAACTTCACCAAAACAAATTCCTCGTATGTTTAAATTGTACTTGGCAATAAAGCTTTTTCTGATTCTGATTCTTACTCGACAAACACTTGCTCTCTTTGTGGGAAACACCACAAAAAGAGCAACAAGGCTCCGTCTCTCAGCCTCAAGCCCTCTATTTCTTACTAAAGACATAAATCTCTCAATTTGGGCCATAAATATATAGTTTAATTGTTTTAAAAGAGGCTAATTCATTTCCTAAAACAGCTGGGCTCTGCAGTTTTTAACAAACCTTGCTCAAACTGGAGCAATAGTGCGTTTGTTAAGGACTATTTTCAGCAGCGGATTAATACACATTTGGTGCTCCGGTGAGTATTTACAGCAGCAGGACGGTGTGTGTGGGACTGACTGTGAAAAAACTACGGTGCCCATGTTCATCGTCTCTTTTCTCTGACCCAAATTCCTAAAAACAACTCATCAGACACGATGTCAGAGTCCTTCTGCCCTGACTGCTTTGCCTTCGCCTGAGTCGAGTACACAACATGCATCAGATTCCCCCCCAGCTGGCTCATAGTCAGATCCTTCCTCACAGGTTATTCAGTGATGACAATCCTTTTGTCCCGACTGTTTGTTGGCTCTGCAGGTCTTCTCAACAAGTCAAAGAGAAGCAAAGAGTGAGAAAAGGTGAAATGAAAGTTCTCATTTTACTGGGACTGAGCGCACAAGCCCCTCCCTGAACGCCACGCAGCTTTATCAGGAGTGGCTGATCAGGCTGGATAAAGGTTGACCAGTGAAAACAATCAGGCTTACTCATAATGGAAGCCGATGTCGTGATTTCCAACCAGTACGACCAGTTCTGTGTCGGTGGAGTGTCTGAACATCCTGTGGAAGCGGCGCACGTCATCCTCCCAGTGCTGCAACACAAAGAAGAACACAAACACAGGCTGAAGCGGGTTTCGGCGCAGGCCTTTAATAAGACCCGGCTCCCCCGGGATGCTCACGGGAGATAATGGGATCTCTGAGGGTCACCGGCAGCCCCCGTGGGCAGCCGAGCCGGGCCGCTTTGATTCAGACTCCAGATTCAATTTTGCACCTGCAGAGGTCGAAGCCGCACACGAGAGACCTTTAATTACACCGGAGCTGTGTGTTTACACCACGTTCTTCAGACTGACGCGTCTGTGAACGACTCCTCGATGCTACTTTTAATTACCGCCGAAACAGCTCATCGACCGGCAGCAGATTCATGTACAAAGCGACAAACATCTGCTGGTTTTGGGTTGCAGATTTGATCCATTTTCGTGTTTAATATCATTTTTTTTAAAAAAAGGGTTTTGGGCTGTTGCTCAGACAAGACAAGAAGTATGAAGATGTCTCTCTGGGTTTTAAGAATTTTGACGGATACTTTCACTATTTTCCAATATTTATAGTTAAAACAACGAGTCAAAAAAGAAAATAGTCTTTAGTTGCGGCCCCAGTTTTAATATTATTTCTCTTTCTGCAAATTCAAAGCTTTGAATTCTGGGAAGAGGAAACCTGGAACAATTACTCAGCTACCTGTAATTTAAATAAAACCAAAATGGCAAATATTTGCTGCTTAAACATGAGGATTTGCTGCTTTTCTGTGCTTAAATCACTTTAAATTGGACATCCTTTGGTTTTGGACAATTTGTTCAGACATTACAAACAATCAGAAGCTGCAACTTTGGGCTCATTTTTCATTATTTTGTGATGTGCAGACTTCATGTTTACTCGATTAAGCAATAAAACGACTGAGAGGTTAATCCACAATGAAAATAATTGTTGGTTTCAGCCCTATTGCAGACAAAACAAGCGTGTCCGGATGTCACCTTTGGCTTTGGTGACTTTTCACATCCATAATTCACTGTTTTCTGTCACATAAACCAAAAAAATAAACCAACTCGTCCAGAAAACCACACACACAGATTGATCCAGAAGGAGCACAACCTCCAGCTGCACATCCTCTTTCAGCGTCTCTCTTTCTGCAAATTCAAAGATTTGAGTCCTTCCTCTTGTGGAAACTCTGCTGCATACGAATTGCAGAAGAGATGCCGACCAAGAGTGAAAAAGAATGAGGAAGCTGACGGGTGAACATGGCAGATTAGTGGAGATTTTACAGTCTGCGAGCTCTGGTTCCTTTTTTTTAATGAGGCTGTGCTTTGTGCAGCACTTGCTCAACACTTCCTCTTTCTTCTGTCTGACTTGATGGATCCCGTTTGACAATCTGGTGATAGATGTGTGAGAATTCCCTCGGGATTTCTTGTCTTCCTCGGGCTGGGTGGATGTAGCATGGAGGGCTGAGAGGATGCAGGCTGCAGCTGCTGCTGTTATTGGTGGTGTTTTTCCTCAAAACCTGCAGCCTCTCGGGCCTGGATGGCACAAGATGATGGTGGTGACCGGCCGGCCGGCCTCTGCTCTGCATCCACATTCTCTCACAAGCATCACCACCACCACCATCACCATCATCATCATCATCATCAACAAAAGCACTGTGGGTTTGCAGACAAAGCAATAAGGAGGAAAAAATGAAGGCTCTACGTTACCTTCTGCGAGCTCCACTTGCCTTCGTCGAAGATATCCCCGAGAATAAACACTATTTCGGGCCTGAGCAGCCAGAGAGCGGTCTGGAAAGCTCTCTCCATCTGCCATTCCCTGTGCGTTTGGAGACAAGTACGCGTTATTTGTTGTTTTTGTTTACAAATCACTCCCGCAGAGCCCAGAGCGCAGACGGATGGAGAGAGGAGCAGTGATGGATGGCTTCATAATGGAAAATGACATTACCTCCTCAGCTTGTCGAACCAGTGTCCCCCGACGGCTCCGAGGAGGTGCGTGTCCGACAGCACCATAGCGCGGACCGCTGAGTCCATCGGCCGGCCGTCGATGCCCTCTCCGCCCCGGGCATGGCTGATCTTCGGCCAGGCGCACTTGAGGATGGTGGGGAAGTAGATGAGATACTCGCAGAAGAAGAAAGCGCCGCCGATCACGAGAATCAGCAGCACGGCGACCATCCACTTGACGCTGAACCTCGGCATTTCTTTGTTATTTTTCGTTCGGGATGCCCTGAACTGGCGCACTGGCGGTGATGGAGCGGTCCATGAGGCATCTTCCCCTCTTCCAGACCCCGCTGTTTAGGTCCCCAGCCGTGTGATGCTCATGGCAAGTTGCTGTGAGGATGCGCCGGATAAACAAAAAGCTCCGCGTCGAGTCCCGGGAACCAAAATGTGAGATGAAAAGTTAAAAAACGTCCTCTGATTGGGAAGAGGCGACCGAGAGAGCAGCAGCCTGCCGCTGTTCACTGATCACAGCGCCTCTCTGCTCCCAAACGTCAAGCTACAAACATTTCCGGTGATCGGTTTTCAAAATAAAACCCGACTGTACAAGCTTTCACAATAACAATCAGAGCTAGGATGGAAGGGGCAAACGTATACATTGTTTTAATGAATAAACAAAGTATAAAGTATAAATAAAACAGCTTCACAAAACAGAACAAGACAAAACAAGGCAGCCATGCGCAGTATAATGCCCCACATTTGTTTGACAAATACACCTGCTGACGTTACACACAGAACATTAGTAATCGAGTATTTGTATATACTGCAGCATCTATTCGTAAAGAACTCAAGTATTTTAAGTTGTAATAGCAAATCTAATGGAGTATAAAGTAGGATAATGGATCTGAATTGGACAACCTGCAGTTTTTGCAGATGGTGTTTTTGTTTTTTTTTTTCTTTTCCTGAGACTTATTTCCAGCTTAAATTGAATTCAGGAGCAGGTTATCTTTCCAGATTGCATTTTCAGGCCTGATAAGAAATAAGTTACTGATTTTGAGTTTGAATACTTATTTCAATTCATTGTCAGAAAGTGGCTAAGCTTGTAAAATCTCTCTAAATTACGAAAAATAATGCGTTAATTACAAAATGCAGCTGATCTTTCCTCCTTTAATTTGACGGAATACTTGAAAACTTTAGACATTAAGCTTCTTTATCTTTATGTAGCATAACCCCCAGCAGCTGGTTAGCTTAGCTTAGCATAAAGACTGAAAACAGGGGGAAACAGCTAGCCTGCAAAGTGACATGTTGTGGTTTTACTGTAATTAAAAAGGTGTCAAGAAATGGAAAAAAAAAAAAAAGTTGTAGCTGGCCACCTCACATTTGTACTTATATGCAGTACTTGAGTAAAAATACTTACTTTGTTAGTCAGAGAGAGACTTGTGGATGGGTGGGCTGCCAAACGCTTTAGTGTTAGAGATCCGACAAACATTAAAAAAATTTGCACTCAAATAATAAATCAAATATTTTTTTTACTTGAACGTAAAAAAAATCTTTTTTTTTTTTTTTTTTTAATTGGAACCTTCACTTTTTTTGTTTAACTCACGACGTAGCACATTATTCCTTTGCAATTGGGGCAAATTTAGTGACTTAAAAACAAAAGCGCCAAACTTCCGGTGTTTTTCTTGCTAACACCTGCTAGCTTGACTAGTGTCAATGTATATATGTGTGTGATCGTGTGTGTGTTTGAGCGCGCACGCGGGGCCGTGGGGGGATGGGGGGGCAGAGGGGGGTTTAAAACACTTGAATTAAAAGTTGTTTAACATCCGGCGGTCCGTCTGTAAACTATAAAACTATTGATCAGCGCTCATCTGATCAGAGAGGACAAACTCTGGTGTCTGTCCACGCTAACAGATAGACCCCATCCAACAACTATGGGACAAATGAGATTAAGTGATTTAAAGAGAAATCTAATCAGCAGAGACTTGAAATGGAACCAGTGAGGGCTTTGAGTCGCACAGCAAGCCGCTCTAACAAAACCGGCTTAAAAATAGCCTGGTGGCTGCTGAACCAGTTGTGCACGTTCCAGTCTCACATAAAGAAAGAGCCTTTTTACGCCCCTTCACCCCTGACCTGCCTACACCCTCAGCCTGAAAGCAGCAGACACTCAACGCAACATCTGACTTTGAAAAGTGGAGCACTGCAACAGCAGCAGCTGCACAGAGGGGAGTCCATGCATGGCCGCATGATTCAAGCCAAAGGCATCCCACTTTCTGACTTTCTTCTGATCGTGAATGAACATTTTTGTCTCTTGAAACCCAAAAGGGTGGAGCCCCGAAACTGTGCTCGCCCTCCAGATGTGCAGTCTGGCTGTGCTCCACTCACACAAAGGCTTTGAGGACGTTCAGAGTGTTGGAGTCCTCCACTCCGAACTGAAGGTTTGAAACCCTGAAAGCTGTGAACGAAGCTGTTTCAGCGTCGAGGAGAGAGAGCTCTCAGAGATTCACCAACGCCAACAAACCCAAATCTTCTGAAGCTACCAAGAAACACAATTCACGTCCTTTTATGTTACAAATCCTGCTTTCGTCAGGGTCTTAGTGGACGCTGAGGTCATGTCCTCAGGGGCTTCTCTGGGAGGGGCGAGCAACCTTGAGGGATCTTAGAAATCTACGTAAAAGTTGCGCAATTTTTAAGATATGCAGCATTTGATTTTTGGCAGCATGGAGGAGCTTTAAAACACGTCACACCTTGTTTGTAAGTAAAATGATGAATGGTTGCAGGCCCTGTTTTCACCAGCTGTGTGTCATGTGTTATGATGCTTTAGGTCTAAATCCCCTTTTTCCTTCCTGGACTCCAGAGCAGAAATTGTGCAGAAATTAAGATCATTTTTGTCGCCGCCCTTACGCAGCGCACAGCTCCAGGCCTGAGGGATAACTCAGGAGAGATTAAATAGATACGTGATTCGTTCAGAGTTTTGAGGCCCCTGACAGCAGAGGCGGCGAAGGCCTGCGGGGTGAAGCGAGAGGTACCCGGGCTGCAGCAGATCCTGGGACAGCTTATCAAACTGAGTCCCTGCAGCAGCAAAATGTGTTGAAAGCATCGCAGACGCATTCATTAAGCAGCCATTCAATGTAACACAAGGATGATTTTTAATGACATTTTCTGCTTTTAAAACTTTTTTTTTTTCTGGGTTTGTGAAAGACTCAAAGACTGAGAGAGCAAACAGGCTATTCACTGTCCGTTCTTACAAAGAATGTAAATTACGTTCTCAATGCAGCTTCAGCGGAGGCCGAACCGCAGGCCTTCACCTTTGAATCGGCATTGATTAACGCAGCGGGGTCTTTAGTGTCTCGCCTCGAGCCCATTGGTTCCTAATTAAGACGAAAAAAGGGTGGTTCATTTTTAAAAGAGGCTACAAAATGTCCTTAAACACCTGCAGACTGTGATTCTTAGCAAATGTGGCTCAAAGAGGAATAAAAGTGTATTTGTTGGGGACTCTTTTCAGCTGCGGATTAATACATATTTGGTGCTCTAGTGAGTATTTACAGCAGCAGTAGCAGCAGGATAGTGTATGTGGCAGTGACTGAAAATAAACCAGTTAATGAAGAACACATCAGGGCAATAAGAAGAAGAGAAGAAGAACGTACTTTTTATTGTCACACCACACACATTACATGCACACGCCATGCTTTTTGTGAAATTAATTGTCCTCAGCCTGTCGATCCTCCGTGGCAGACCAGGAGCGGTGGGCTGCCAGCTGCCAGCCGACAGCAGCGCCCTGGGACCCATCCATGTCGTCACCATTGGTCAGGTGGTGATCTTCTTTGCAGGGGGTTAGTGGGAGGAAACCCCAGGTGGGGAGAACATGCAAACTCCACACAGAAAGGCCCCTTTTTTCCTCGAGCAGCAGGCACTGAAGGCACAGCGGGATTTGAACCGGGGACCTTCTAGCTGTGAGGCGACAGTGTTACCACTTGTGCCACCCAAACAATCTATAAATACTATTTACAACTTCCTAGGATGACTTCTTTTATCCCACTCTTTTGTATGTATACTTGTCGTTTTGCATTTGTTCAACACTCTATCCACTTTATTGATGCTGCTGTAAACTGGAATTTCCCCTCGCGGGAGTAATAAAGGAATATTGAAGTGAATTGAATCATTAGCTGATGAGCTTTAACAGTTTTTGGACTATAATGGAGCTCTGTTTCACAGGATTTCCAGCAGAAGCATTTCCCCACCAAAATGTTCCACCTGACACTGTGGCGAAAACTTTGAAGCAGCGTTTAAATCTCCATGTTGAGAAATAAAACTTGAAAGCAATATCATTAAAAAGTCTAAAGAGTCTAAAAAAATAATGAAAAATACCCATCAGCCTGCAGTTTTCATTTGTGACCTTGCTGTCCTTAATGCTCTTCTCTTCAAATCCGCAGGAAGCGCTGATCCACGCGGTCATTAACGTGACAAATGAAGCCCACAAAGAAGACGTTTCCATGTGAGAAGGAAGAAGAAGAAAACGACACCCTGCTTATGTTGAAGGGAGGTGGTAACAGTTTGTTTCTGTGACGCTGCGTCCGACCAGGTTTGATTCATGATAAATCAGTCTGACTGGTCAGCCTTCAGACTCTCATTAGAGGCTGTTGTTATGCAGTGCAGATGTTATGCAGGGTGTGGGAATAAAGATGTAGCTCTCAGCTCCCCTTTCCTGAGCCCTGCCGACGCTGTTTCACCACAGGTGAGTTTAAATGAGTGACTCAGCTCGCCTGGCGTTTGGAGGAATAAATAGTTTCATTAGAAATGTGCGATAATGGATCTGAAGTGAACAACCTGCAGTTTTTGCAGATGGTGTTTTTTTTTTTCTTTTCCTGAGACTTATTTCCAGCTTAAAATTGAATTCAGGAGCAGGTTATCTGTCCAGATTGCATTTTCAGGCCTGATAAAAAACAAGTTACTGATTTTGAGTTTGAATACTTATTTCAATTCATTGTCAGAAAGTGGCTAAGCTTGTAAAATCTCTCTAAATTACGAAAAATAATGCGTTAATTACAAAATGCAGCTGATATTTCCTCCTTTAATTTGAAGGAATACTTGAAAACTTTAGACTTTAAGCTTCTTTGCGTTCCTGCCGAGAGTCAGACGAGAGGATCGATGCCACTCTCACGTCTGCACAGTTAAGATGTAGCTGCAGCTGGTTAGCTTAGCTTAGCATAAAGACTGAAAGCAGGGGGAAACAGCTAGCCTGCGAAGCACAAACATGTTGTGATTTTCAGTGAGTTTGTGAGAGTCCAGGAAGTTACAGCCCCCAGCAAAATGTAAATTTTACAATTTGGCGTTAACTCTCAGACAGGAAACAAACAAACAAAGCTCTTAAATGTTGAACTTTTCTTTTAATCTTCCAACTTATCGAAATGACGAACAGTTATTTACAAAAAAACAGACAAAATCACTTTAATTAGGCATCTATGTTACAATCGGGTCTCCATATGCACAGTGTTTCTCAATACCCAGGTTGAACCAGTTGCCTTTTCCTCCTTTGTAGGCGCTGGTGACTATTCTGGCCCAGCCATGTTCTCCCTGAAAACAAGCAAACAAACAAAAAAAAGGATTTGTTATTTATTCTGTGTGCGTCAGTGAAATGCTTCTACTTAAATTTGACTTGCAAAGAAGTGAAGTGTGTAGATTTTAGCTGCGGAGAGCAGGCGGGTGTGGTGCAGAGAGACCCACCCAAAACTCTCCCCAGGAGTTCCTGACGATCCAGTACTCGGTCCCGTCCTCCGCCACGCCCCAACCGGCCACAGATACGATGTGATTCGGCAAAGAGAGCGGGTGAAACTCTGAGAAGATCCCTCCAGAGTATTCCTCCAGGCCGTCGGTGGCCATCAGGGCACAGCTGAGGGAGAATGAAGAGTTTCTGAAGTCCATCAAACGCATCTTTTCATGTTATTTTGATCACTAAAAGATGACAAGGAATCACAGAAAGAGCATTGATTCAGGCTCAAATAAGATTTTTTTGCTGTTGTTGGCTGTGCTTTCAGCTGTAAAAGCAGGGCCAGGCGTTGTACTTGCAGCTTAAATGTGTCTCATGCAGTGTGGGAACTTTGAGTGCTAAGTTTCACACAGTTTTCTGCTCTGAATCTGCACTCAGATGCTCACAAAAGCAGTTTTCCTTTGTATAAATTCGCCATTAATATGATATATGTACCAAATTCTCTCACTGGACGAGACATTTTTTCTTCTCCCAAACTTCTCATCCAGCTTTTATTTTATTTTTTTTGCATTTTTTCACACATCTACAAAGGTGATTTACAGCTACTGCTTTTGAAATTCTCATTAACTCTTATTTAAGCCAATACATTTCCAACGACGACTGACTGAAAAAGTTTTTGAAACACATCTGCAATATTAGGAAAGCGCATTGACGACCTTATTAATACTGCATGGAATTCATTTAAAGACAATATAAAGCTGTTAAAGTCAGAATTTTGCTTAAAGAATAGCAGCTAATGTAGGATATTAAAGCACAAATGGACAGAAAGGAAAAGAAAATCAGTAAATAGTTCAGTGATACGGATAAAAAATAGAAGTCTACATGTAAGAAATGACACTTTAAAGCTTTAAATTCATATAATTTACTTTATTTTAAGATTGATCTGAAAGGAAATTACGCTTAGTGCTGTCAAGCTTCTCAAAATGATTAAATATGTATCCACTACTAAAAACTTCACAGTGATTAAGAAGCGCTGTGAAAAGTTTGGGCTGAATCTGCCTTCACACTGGGGGGGGGGTGTGGGTGGATGGATGATAACAAATGACTGGAGAGATGACTTACTCTACCTGATGGGCCCGTTGGTGTAAATTTCAGCTTTCATCTCGTCTCTTCCAGAAACTCTTCCGTAGTCGCCCACTTTCCACACAGTGTAGTTCTTCACAACAGCACACGACTCAAAGAAGGAGCACGTGCCGCACTGGTTAAACCGCTCGCACTCTGACACAAATGGAGACGATTACTTACAGTGATTTACAGCGCAGAGCAAAACTCATTTTACCGTTTCATGAAGTTAAAGCGGCACGCTGGTGATTTAAAATCAGTGTACGCTATATGGCCAAAAATATGCGGACGCCTAACTGTCACACCCTCATGTGACTGCTGAACATCTCATTCCAAACTCGTGGGTATTAATATGCAGCTGCGCTCTTCTGGGAAGACCCGCCACATGATTTGGAACCTGTCTGCAGTGATTTGCTCCCATTTAGCCTCAAGAGCATTAGTGAGGTCGGCCACGCAGTCGGCGTTCCAGTTCATCCTAAAGGTCAGGGTTCTGTGCAGGCCGTGGACCTGGCTGAGTGCATGGTGACACAGGAGAGGGCCAACCGCGAACTGCTGGCACCAAGATGGAAGCACACTTTGGTCTAAAATATCATGAAATGCTGTAGAATTCAGATTGGCTTCATTGGAACTACGGGGTCTATCCAAAACCACGAGGAAAGACAGGCTGTCCACACACTTTTGGTCAAATAGTGTAAATTTAACAGTGGGCAGTCTTTTTCTTACTTTGGTTTTTGGCTTGGTAATTGTTGCAGGTCTCATCAGGAATGCCTCTCTTGTGTGCGTAGGCGTAGACTCCCAGGTCATCTCCTCCGAAACAAGAGCCCGCCCCCCCACAGTCTATCACGTTCTGGACTGACAGGTAGGCCGACGGCCACGCTCCTCCACGCTTGATGTTGATACGGTCTTGGAGGAAGGAATAACAATAACAAATATTAGCATGTTGAAGTGGTAAAATCTCCTCAGGGGATGACAGTCGTACTCCTGCCAGCCTGCAGAGTGAGTGCTGCTCTCCATGTTTGCTCTGCTGCTGCTGCTGCTGCTGCTGCCACACTTATGTGATACTGTGTGTTCAACAAAAACTGCACATCAGAAAATCTATATTATACACTGTGAGGATATATTTTCAACACCTGTAATAATACACACACTATATATAACGTTTTACATCAATCCCATCTTCTATCCATCCCTCTGTTCTTATCTCGTTTCCTCCCTCCTCCATCCCTCCCTCCGTTGCCATGGTTACCAGCTAGCGCACTGGTGGCTCCCATCGCCCAGCAGGAGCCACAGTACTGTGGGATGTGCTGGTTCCGAGTGACGCTCACGTAATTCTTCCCCTTGATGTTCCTCCAGTCCCAGGACGGAGGAAGGTCCGACGCCTTCGTGTACTCATGTGGGCGAGCCTGTGTCCTAAAATAAGTAAAGCATGAGCCTCATGTGTAGCTGCAACGGTGACTATTATCAAGAGAAATCAGAACAGTCAGCCATCTGAAGGAAAAACCATAGTAATCTTGTAGTGATCACAGAACACACAGCGCATCTGTGATATTACACTGAAACACATAATATCACCAGGTAGCAAAAAAACATTTAGTACATTCAATCTAATTAATTTGTCTTGAGTACCCTTAATTGTCAAAATGCAGGTAATCAGTCAAAGATGATCTAAAAGCCCTTTAACATTAATGATAATTAGCCTCCATGAAGTAAAGGCATGAAAAAATGCTAAATTTTGAGCCTCCATGAATCAATAAATCCTATAAAAAGATCTATGATACTCCTACCGACATTTTCATCAAGAAGTCCTCATGTCCTAATGTGCTTTTGAGCACATGTCATGTGAAATTATGACTTTTTCACATTTTACTGCACCTTCATTACACATGTGAAACCAACAGCTGATCAGGTAACGTCAAGTCCCATTAGGACTTCAGTTCAGTCTACCAGGGAGACTAGAATACATTATATGTATAAAATAACACAGGACACTACAAAATAAATGAAGAGCAATACAGTAAACGTGGCAAAGTAGAGAAAACAAACCCAAATGAATGAAGAGAGAAACACGGAAGTTATTTAAGAAGTTATAACTGACCTAAGCTAATGTTAGCGGCTGTTATTTCACTAGACACGGTGAGTTACTATTAATTATACTCTATTACTACTCACTACTGAATACTATAGACGCTTTGGAAATACTTAAGCAATATAGAAACGGGTCTTGTGTGCTTGTAAATATGTTATAAGAAAGCCAGCTGACGGTTAAATATCCAAAGCAGCCTTAAACAGCTGTTAAAAGTGTAACGTCGGATCTCCAAATCTGACCTGAGGAGTAACATTACTTCAGCTAAACAAGTCAAAATCATCAAACTGTGTCGTTGTCAGCGGAAATTGGACATTTCCTCGTCACTTACTTGACAGCCTCTGGTATGTCGTCTATGATGGGTTTGTAACAGGGCTCAGATAAAAGTCTGGAGGAGCTAATTTGAATTGAAAACGACGCTAAACAAAACAGCAGCGGCAGAGTAACTGCAGACGCCATGTTGGCTCCGCTTCTTCATCTGACGCGCACCTAGCGCGCCCCCTGTCGGCCCCCGCCGCCACTACAGTCTCCCCCGAAGACTGTCACATGGGCTGTAACGTAACATTCCACGCATCTAAAAACCCCTTTACAAGCCATGAATATGCTTTTATGACAGAAGGCAAGAACTCTAAATATATATGAAGTCAATCACAAAGTGAGAGGGCAGAGGGTATCTTTATGGAGCAGTATAAAACACAGTAGTGGAGGAAGTACTCAGATACTTTACATAAGTATAAATAACTATCAGCATCATAACATACATAAAGTACAAAAAGTAAAAGTACTCATACACTCAGAAAAATCTACATTATTTTATTGAATTATGATTACTGATGCATTAATGTATACATGACTGGGTGGGGCTTATTTTCAATACATACATACTACCTGCTAGTTCTTCAGTTTCACCAAGGGATCAGTTTAGTCTCATCATTAGCCCTAATAATACACTATAATCTATTATTTCCTAATATTTTTGTATTATTCATTTGAATCTGCAAAGGAACAAGTTATCAAATAAATGTAGTGGAGTAAAAAGAACAATATTTGCCTGAGAAATGTAATAGAGTTGAAGTTAAAAGTAGCATGTGAAGTACAAGTACATCAAAATTGTATTAAAATACTTCAGTAAATTTACTTTCCACCGCTGACAGAACACCAGTAGATAAAAGAAGTCTGGATACACAATGAACACATATCAGACACAGATTTGTAGCTAAAGAAGAGACAATATGAGAATAAATAAAAAGTTTTTAATACTCCAGTAGTTGTTTTGAGATACCTGCTGGTATTTTTTTTCCCACTTCATGACACTTTGGAGAAATATGTTGTTTTTTTATACTCCACTTTATTTGTGTCACTCTGGTAGTTAGTAGTAATTTATCAGATTACATTAAAAAATCTGGTTTCTGCCCAGTATTGCATGAATTAGTCCAACATTAAAATAATGCTTTTGTTTTGGCAAACAAATACAAGTAACAACATTACATTTATTCACACATCTTTCTATGGACTTCAGTACTTTTTTGCACTCCAAACATGAACTCCATGTTTAACCACATTACTGTGAGTAACCTTTCCTCACAGCCTGAAACATTTTTCATTTGTCTTAAGTACTTTATTGTGTTTTATACTCTCGTGGTGCCTCTGATGACTGAATGAATGTTAATGAATGAAATTAAAATTGGTATTGGAGCAGTGTAGATTTTGCAGGTTCAGCAGGAAACTTTTAAATAACATACTCAGTTCCCAGGTACAATCGCATTACACCTAATGCAGCGCCTGATGATCGGTTGTGCTTTTCATGGGTCATATGCAGCACTTAACAAGGTTACTATATTCAGGATGAGGCTCAACTTCAATCAGGTTTTGTAAGAGGGAAGCGCTGTTGTTTGTGCTTTTAATGATTAAAACTAGAATCAGATTAGATGTGCATTAGGCACTTAATGAACCCTCAGGAACACGAGATAAATCACTCACCAGCTGTTATTTGTTGTGTGATCCATCTTCGCATTGCGGTCTTTCTCCTGATGATGATGCCGAGCAGCTCGTGTCAGAGTTGTTCAGCAGTAAAAGGTTCACGCTCGTGGGCTGATGTCAGTGTAAACTGAAGAAGATGGACTCTGAAAGCGCGTTAGATGTATTCTGCTGGGTTGCACTGGTGTGAAGGCAATTATATAAAAACAACCAACAAATCACAATGACAGCACGGTTTCACTCCTTTGTTTTCAGAGATGTCAACTCAAAAAGGGAGAGCAAATGTAACTAAGTACATGTATTCAAATACTTAATTTAAGTACAAATTTCACATTGTTGTACTTTACCTGAGTATTATCTTTTCATGCTACATTATACAACCTCAATTCATTATAATTATTTAACAGCGTTAGTTAGTTTGCAAATCAAGATTTTGCACACAGAACATATGAAGGGCTCATAAAATATGATATTTTTTTCTATTAAAATATCCAACAGTACAGACAGAAAATGATTTAGCAGCTATTTTATTAATCATTATCAAAATTCACTTTTCATGCAAAAATTCTTCATTTACAAAACAAAAAGCAGATTAACCCATAATGAAGATAATCATTAGTTGCAGCCTTAAATAAAATAGCTCAAAATCAGCTCCGTGTGTGTGTCTTGTTGGTTTCTGTTTTTTTCTCTGTGTGTCTGGGCGTGGCTCTCTGTTCCCTCAACTGTCAATCACCTGCCTCCTCCTGCTAATCAACCTGCACACCTGCAGCCCGTCCTCTTATCAAGCCCCTGCAGCACACACACACACCCCAGCTCTGCGCTCCAGTCTTGGCTCGATTTGCTCAGTTTGCCAACATGTTCTCGACACTACGGCCAAGTTTTGTCAGTATTTTCCTTTTGTTTTCCTGAACTCTGCCTGATTTTGTGTTTGCCTGTGCTTCAGGTTCATATCCTTCTCTGATCTCTGCCGCCTCGCCCAGGGTGCTGCCGGCCTGCCAGCTCTCTCTGTCTGCCCCGCTTCACCATGAACTGCAGATCAGCTCTCCAAATCCTCCTCTCACCATCTTTTCAATAAAACATTGAACTATTGTAAGCTCGCCCTGTCTGAGTTCTGCTTTTGCTTTCCAAAGCTTAATTCCACAGAACAGAAGGGGCCATTTTACTGCAGTGAGAAGCTTTACTTTTCAGACATTTTCCCAATTATGATCCAGTGCTTTTACTTGTATCAGAGTATTTTTGCAGTGTGATGTCAGTACTTTTACCTCAGGATCCGAATTCTTTCTCCACTACTGCCAAAATATCCTCACGCTTAAAAAAATGTTTCTTGCTAAATTTTTTTCAGTACATTTTGGGGCCAGTTTTGTTATTCGATCATGTTTTTATTATTTGCATTGCAGGTCCAACACATGTCTGGTACAGTACTAATGAAGTTTGGTACCAGAAAATCTTCCAGCAACCTGAAACTTAAAAAGATACAGTACATGAGGATTATAATATGTGATATAATAAATGTAATAATGCACTCTTCAGAAAGGGGCCATTCCCATAGTGAGTGCAATTACTTTTGCCTTTAAGACACATAAAAGGTAGGACCTCTACGTGAGATTAAGTAAGGAAAAAACCCATTCGCTCCTAGTATACCATCACTTTAACAATATATTTGGATGCTGAAGGTTATTCTGAGAAATGCAGCAGACCGCTGGGTGCAGTACAGGTCGTTCAGAGAGGCTGAAGTAAAGTGAGTGCCAAGAAAATATAAACAGCACTCCATCACAAAGCAAGAACTGAATCATGATGCTGAACGTCTGAAAATTATGATGTATGTGACAGTGAGGACGGGGAGGTTGTTCCCAGAAGGAGTCGTTAACCTCAAATAATTTATCAGTCTGCATTTACAGTTTCACCAAACAAATCTGACCCTCGCTGCTCGATGGAAAAGATTGAAATAAAAACAGAGAAAATGGATATAATTCCCGGCTGAAAAGTCATTAATTTCTTAATCTTATTAATTAAAATCTATCTAAATCACAGATAACTCTCCTCCTTGTGTAGTCACTCATAAGAAGTCCATTGTGTTATGAAACACAGAGGCTGCTGTCTGCGGCAGGACCAGAGGAATGAGGTCCCGATGACCTTTGACCTCTTAGATCATTGTTGCCGTGTTAAAAGCTGAACTCTTCCCAGCTTTTAGACTTCTTCAGAGGCACAAATAGCCCTCAGTAGTACATGGTCCTATAATGTGAGGCTGCCCTTCAGTCTTAGAGTCTTAAATCTTTCAGGATGTACTGTAATGTTACAAACAACTCAGAGGTAATACAAGGCATCTATCTTTATATCAGGTCTTTATGACATCCTGGATATATGCATTAACATGAGCAGCTTCCTGCCTGCTAATGCTGAGGCGATATCCAAGCTTTGATGACACCACTAAACATACCTTCAATCATCAGTCACTGAATGCTATTATCCTTCTTCAATTTGAAAAGTAAAATAGCTTTTAAAGCTGGTCTCTTACATCCTAACAGATGACAAGACAATCATGCAGTGTGTGCAGTTAAATCATTTTAGATGTCCATTTGTCTTTCCTTTCCAAAAGTCAAGCACCACATCTGTAAGTGATGCAGAGACTGCTCTGCGCTGCCAGCCTGGATCTATAGAAGGCAACGCCGGTCAGTCAGTCCAGACTCAAATATCTCAATGACTACTGGATGAGCAGCCGTTAATATTCCCTACAAACATTCATGGTTTCCAGAGGATGAATCCAACTAACTTTGGTGAACCCCTGGCTTTTTGTCTGGTGCCAGCTGCAGGTGAAAGTTCTCTCATATCTCAACATCTGCATCTGCTTTTGTACACACGTTCATCGTCTCCAGATGTTGAACCACACTGATTGGGGTGATCCTCTGGTATGTCTTCTAACACCACCGTGAGACTGACATTTGTGGTTTTATGTGAAACATTTTAACAACTATAGGATGGATTGTCCTGACATCTGGAAAAGACATTCATGCTCCCCTCAGGATTGATTAATCTCTCTGGGGGACTGACTTTTCGCTATCAACGGGTCAAAATTTCAACTTGTTCAGTCCTTTATGATTACATAAAACTAATGACATTACCATCAGCCTCAGCCTGTATTTAGCACTAATTACAAAATGCACGCTAAACATGGTAAACATTAGCATTATGATGCTGAGCATGCTAGTATGTTAGCATGCTGATGAGAGCTAACATTTCACTGATAGCTTTCAGTGATGTTAGCAAGTACCATTGTGCATAAGTGCAGCCTCGCAGAGTTGCATGGCTGTAGCCTCATAGTCTCGTCATATAATGGATAGGAAAAAATGCATAATTTAACAAACTACTACTATTACTACTACTACTACTACTACTACTACTACTACTAATAATAATAATAATAATAATAATAATAATAATGTCCAGTTTTTAAGCTATATACAAAAACTGGTTTGCAGGCTGAGTCCTGTGCATTTGTATATTTAACTAATACACTTCTTTATTGTGCAAAGATCACAGAATAAACCAATAGGAGGTAAATTCATGTGTGTTACAAGGTTTAGAAAATCTGTTTAAATTCCGAAAGAGACAGTGTACCCACAGCCGCCACAGAAAGGCATTAAAAAGCCCACTTAAGCACAGGAACCTTTAGAGTGCATGGAAAGTGCATCCATGTAAATATCAAACACGCACACAGTTTGGATTTCACTCTTGGATCAATATTGACGCAATAAGGATGTTAATCTCATTTGCACTTCTGTTTTCTTCTTGGCAAAAGCTGCTGCAGACTGGCAGCGCGGGATCTCCAGTGAAATTCAGCAATTAGGAAGATTTTCATGAAATTCACAGAAATATTTTAGGCTGCCAGGGTTTCTGCACTATCAGACCATGTCTGGAAAACAAAAATCTGCTGTTGAGGACAGTGTGATATAGTTAAAAGCTCCACAAAAAGCAAGTAAGTTGACCTTGAGTTGAGGGTATTAGTATACAGATCTAGTTTTAGGATTTACACCTGGCTGCAGGTATGTGTTCCCATTTTGCCACATGGGTGTTAGCGAGGCTGGATACTAATGTCGGCCAATAAGACCTGGTTCTTCTCAGTCAGCCTTCAGGTTCATCCCAAAGCTGTTGGAGTTCAGGGCTCTGTGCAGACCATTCTTCTTCCACACCAAACTGGCAAAATCCTTTCCTTATGGACATGACTTTGTACATGGCGGCATTGCCAAGTTGAAACAGGAAAGAGGCTTCCCTGAGCCACAAAGATGGAAGCGCACTGTTGTCTAAGATATCATTGTATGCTGCAGTATTAAGATATATCTCTTTTGAAACTGAGAGCCCAAACTATGAAAAACTGCCACAGACCAGCCAAATCTACCTGGACGGGAACACCTTTTGGACTCACAGTTTATGTCTGCCTAGGCTTAATTTTTAATGCTATTGCTAAGAGATCTAAAGAGCACAAAATAAAGCATGAATTAACTACAGAACTGCCATTTTAGCATGTGCTTGAGATTAGCATATTGCTGCCACACATTTTATCTCTGCAAATCTCTGCATGAAAGTTTATACATTCACACCCCAATCAGCATGAGTTTTGGCCTTTCGTCAGTGAAAGCCCTGTTTTTATACCTTTTTAGCCATGCTAGCAGCAGGGCTCTGGTTGGCAAGCTTGGCTGGTCCACCACTTTGGTTCAGGCTGATATATTTCAACAGCTATTGAGGGATTAACATGAAATTTTGAACAGACATTCATGGTTCCCAGAGGATGAAACCTGAAGAGTTCTGCTCCAGCGCCACCATGAGATTAACTTGTCGTTTTGAGTGAAATGCCTTGAGAGTCATCGGATGGGTTTGGTATGTTGTGTCTCCACCGTGTTGAATTATGATCACTTAGGTCAAAATGTGTCCAGTTCTTTGGTTTATGAGCAAATACCTGCCAAAAATAATGCTAATGCATGCTAGTTGTTGAATATTAGCATGCTAACACAGTAAACTGAGATGGTGAATGTGGTGAACATCTTATGTGACATTAAGGACCTAATGTCATAAAAGCAGCTTCACAGAGCTGCTGTTGTGACTGCAGACTGTCACTACCTTCAAACTATTAGAGATGACATGCAATTTTCAGGCCTCAAAAGAACAAGCATTAAAGTGAGGCAGGCCAGTCAGGATCAACTGACCTGAACCTTCACTGTCTATTGTGTAAAACTGTGTCCATTTGGTGCTGGAGCTTATCAATAACTCCCTCTCAGGAATCAGATGAATAATGGATCAAAGACAAATGTTACTTAAGATTCACATCCATCTGAGGGATTAGATCAGCGGGTCCGGACTTCAAACAGCAGAAACAAATCGAGGGCTGACATATTTTGAGGTTGGTTATTGATTATGGCTGGCTGCAGTTCAGGGCCTCATGGGTGACTCTCTGGCTGCTCCCACATGATTACTGCAGCAGACTCTCCAGTCTGTAGTTCCAGGGAAAAGTGACGCTTCAGGGCAGAGGTTGGCAGCTAGCATGCTGATGAGCTCCCACAGTCAGCTTTTCCCTCAGCACCATTTAACTGTTTATTTTTCTTATTTTCATAAACTGAATCCATTTTGGTGATTAGGCCAAATGATGATTCAACACATCACAAGGAGGACCTTTGCTGCTTTAAGTGCCCCGTGTTTTAAACGTGGAGGTTGGCTCGGTCCTGACGTCTCCCGTCATACCTTGCTTTCCTCCTGCCTAATGCACTTGAAGGAAAACAACTGCATGGATCATTCTCTTGTCAATATGGTCATTAAATATATCGAAGCATGCATGATTGATTGGTTCTAATCATATGTTAATGCTGCAGTTCAAACTTGGCCGCTACTCTTTATCTTATACGCAAGTAAACATGAGGTCAGCGCTCCTCAGCTTGTTGTCCCAAGCAGTTTCTTTTAATAGCAGAGATAAATAACCTTAAGTGGAGATTTTAAGTGTTTGTGATATCTGGGAAATGAGGGGAAAACCAGTTATAGTAATTTCAACTTTTATATTCCCTTCACTACATTATTTTTGCATACATTTAGAGGTTAGAGGTTAATGATACAACAAACAGGACTATCAAAAACATAAATCCAGTTTTAAATCAGATCAAGTGGGAGGATTAACAACATGAAAAAGCATAAAATGTATCTGTTATGCTAATGAAGATCTTAAATGACAAAAGAAATGAGGAAAAATACACTCAGGCTCACTGACTTTGACTTGACTTCTTTCCATTATTTTTAAATTATGCACAAGTAAATGTCATGTGGGTTAACACAAGTTGTTAGAATACAGTGGAGCGTTAAAATTCAGTGACTCATTAATGACTCAAACCAAAAAAATGAGAGGAGAAACATGATGAAAGCAAGTATTTCCATATGAGTGTCAAAAGCCTGCAAAAAAAAAAAAAACTACAGTCATTTTGTGAGCCTGTACTTAAACACTGCAGTGCTTTGAGCTAAATGCTAACACGCTAACATGATCACAATGAGGATCCTAACCTGAAGTTTACAGGTGTTCTTACTTTAGCGTGCTAGTTATTCCACATAAAACCACAACTGTGAACCTTGGATTCATCCTCCGGGAACCATGAATGTCTGCACCAAACTTCACAGGCAATCCATAATAATTAATCAATCAACCAATAAATTTGAAGACATTTGGTGATCCAAAATAAGCTAATTCATCATCTGGGAACCATGACTGTGTACAAAGATGTCAATCCATCCCACAGATGTTGACCAAAGACATTCTATATATTAATAATTATTTCATTATTGTTCAGAAACATCACAACATCATTAACCCCTCTGGTCACCTTCCTTGCCTGCTTGCTTCCTGCCTTCAGAAGCAGGTTCAGAGGTCAGTCTCTGGGGCATTGCAGGAGCCTTGCAGCTAAAGGGGATTCAGTTTCTTTCTTGCTCAAGGACACTTAAGCAGCAGTCACAGCTCAGCACGGTATCCACTCACAACTAACACCACAATGATACACATGATCTTATATGTCCCCAGTGTGTTGAGGGGACATGGAAACTCCCAAACAGATCTGAGCACTTTGAGGTTGAGGTTTGAGTCACAACACATGTCTGTTTACTGCGCATACAACTGGATTGAATGTAATCAGAGAAGATGTTTTAGCCACAATGTTCTTAATTATTCCAAGAATGAAAACATTTTGGTAAAAATTATTTTCCCTGCCTGCAAGGAGAAATCTGTCAGGCCTGTTTTGTGGTAACAGGGATTAGATTGACGTGGATGTGCTGCTTTGTGTAGGCTGGTTTCAAACCAGTAGGCGTCGCTGTTTCTCTCTTATGAACAGCTGGACAGCAGACCTGAGGAGATGCAGAGATCAGTGAAAGTCTCATGACATTTATGAAGTCCTGCTTATTTGATGCCTATTGACTTAAAGATGCAGACTAAATACTAAAAAACGAGAATATGTATGTGTGAAGTCAAACAAAAGCTCTGGGTTTGGGACACGTTATCTTTTTTTACTTGTGCCATTAGCATCCATCTCCGCGTCCCGCCTCTTGCTTCCAATTATCGCAGGGGGCTGGACCGGTTGCCAGAGAAAAGCCTCTGACTGGCTGAGTCATGTGCCAATCACAGGCTCCTCCTGTAGCCTCCTGTTGGCGAACGCAATCCACACCAGAAGTCAGAAAGTCAAATTTCACCAAGGGGAAGGGTAAATTATCCGGTCATGCTGAGTGCTCCTATCAGGCTTCACAGGGAAGAAGTGAAATTAAACCTTGTTATGTTTTCAACGTTTCTCTTTAATGTGGCTTTGAAGTAAAAAAGAAAGAGTTTAATTGAACTTGAGGACTTGTTGGCTCCTTTCTCCGGCATTTTAACGCGCTGTGCCAGCGCAGCTGTTTGCGCACCTGAGTCCGTTACTCAGCTCGTGCAGCGTCAACATGACTTTAATGCGTCTGAGCAACTAAACTCTCATGGTGACATTACTTACCGGTGACATGCCTGCTGTGGTGAACCTTGGTATGTGCGCAATCTTTCACTGTGGAATATCCGCCGGAGACCAGGTGTCATCAGGGAGAGCTGATGTGGCCGTTTGGAGGAGCGCACCAGTTTGATGTCAGCTGGGATTTGACAGAGCGCAGGAGTTTGGGATGCAAAAGAAACCTTAGAGAGACACTCATCAGCTACTTGTACCTGGATTCAACACGGGCTAGCCGGAGCCATGGCCTCTGAGGTGGTGTGCGGGCTGGTCTTCAGGTTACTGCTGCCTCTGTGTCTCGCAGCTGGTGAGTTTTTTCTTTAATCCCCACTTTTTACGCATCGTAATAGGTTTATGCTTCAATATGCGCCAGGTGGGGTTGGTGATTGTTCAACTGATAGCTTAACTAATAGTTAAATTAATATTATCCTATAAATCAGTTCATTACTTAAGTGTAATGTTTAAGGAAGGCTGTAGCTTATATTAAACATTGTGACACAGTCTGTTTTTATTTGGCAAAATGACCAACTTTTTACACTGTGACATCAATTCAAAATCTGAGCTACAAGCTTAAAGTATGCAACTAAGCAGACTCTTATGAGCAGAAATCAAGTTTATGACTGTGTCAGAATGTGGTGGATTTTTGTGATCATTTGTGATTGACCTCATGATGCTGGAGGTCACAGTTCAGTCCTCATCACTGCTGAGTTCTGCGCTCTAAAACTGAGCCCAAACAAAAGCAATAGCCTGCACAGAGTTGCACACCAGATATTATATAGAAAATTACAAACCAGAACAGTGGTGTACCAGCACTCTTCACCTGGCTGTCACCTTTTATTGGATTTAGAAAAGGCCGACAGCATTAAAAGCAATCTTATATCTCAGTTTGTGTGTCAAGAAATGTTTCAAAACAGACAAATATGAAGAGCGTGTGTTCCTCTTTTCAATGTTTGTAATGCTAAAATCGTCAAACCACAAACCAGTTAACTGTTTTAATTCATTCCACTCAGAATAAAACCAGGAACTATTCATTACTCAGGTTGACTGATAGATAGCTGTTAAACTGTGTTATGTATATCATTAGAAATTAATATTTGTGGTTTCTTGTGTGGTTTCTGAGTGTTGCTTATTGCTTCTTAATGAATCATCAGTGTTATTGATTGTTTAGCTGCTGACTGGACATTCAGTACATGTCTGTTCTGGCAATACAGCTAATTAACATTTATGTTGCCCCGACAGTGTCAGAGCTACACGTCTTGTGTTGTTGGACATTCCTCTGAATTTTAGTCAGCGGTCAAGTTTTTTGGTTTGTTTACAGCATTTGTAACTTTGTTAAGAAAAGTGCTCCACACAGTCGCAGTTATTGTTGCTGTGTGAATGTTTGATTCACTCTTTTGCTATGCAGATTTAGAAGATGACTCATAGTCAAACTTGGCAGCTTATTTGGACTTTTAACAGCTTTTAACAGACTGGAAAAGTCTCATCTTTGGAGCTGAGATATGACTAGTTTCACATACTTAAATGCTGATTTAGGCTTTGTGGAGCTCGAGGTATGATCGCACCTCGGATGCACTGCAGACTCTATTAAAGGCAGTTTACTTTGTGTTTTAATTCTGTGGTAGGCCACAAGTGAAAATGATTAGCGTCTAACTACCACTGTGGTTCCACTGTGGTGTCTGTGTAAGACTTATGGGGCAGAGGTACTTTTAAAGCTAACAGCATGCTTCATATAGATAAGACCCACTCAGTACCACCATAATGCATCACTTGACAGTCCGACGCCCCCTTTATTTCCAAAAGCAATTGTGAGGCCGTGCATTGTCTCCATTAATTCGTGGAAAGTCGTTTTAACAGTATGAATTAATAATGCGGTTGTGAGGGAGAGAAGAATTGCCTTCCCTTTTATCGTAAACATACCTTTAATATTTTATGTTTTTTCGAAGTGCAAATGAGCACTTGTCATTCAGTGCAGCTGTACACAGTAACAGGATGAAGGAAATGTAAAGTGGAAAGAGGAGAAGGTATACAGGACCAGACGGCGTTAGGGATGAGAGAAGGTATTTCTGTCATCAGCCTCACCTGAGCGGTGTCTGACTCTCCTCGGTTATTTCTGTTTGCCAGTCATAGATCTCATCTTAATTAAAACTGAATGAAAACCAATAACCATCAACCCATCAGCTCACTTCTTTTATTATTTGTAACACTTGTGGAAGATCATTTTAGGTTTCATTTCTTTTCTTTCTCTTGTTTCCACATCTTCAGATTTTTGCTGTATTTTTGGGGCAAAATAGAACAAGAAAATATTTTTTTTTCGGCCTCTCTGGGCTGAATTAAAACACACTGCAGCACCGCACGTGTTATCTGACTCCGAGCACCTACATTACCCTTTTTGTGTATGTTCAGTGGTGTAATATGTGTTGCGCCCTGTCGCTTTTCTCGTGTCCTCCTGAAAGACTTGTCTGCTGACGTTACACACTCTCTGTTTCCTGTTGGCCATCTGACAGCACCTCTATTGAAAAGCACAGAACTGCTGGGGCCATGTGTACACAGCCTCACACACACACACACACACACACACACACACACACAGAGTTGCACACAGCTACAGTTTGGCTGATCAAACAGGCTGCTGTTTATGTGTTTACTGACAGAGTTTGGAGTGTGAACATGATTATGAGCATGCACTTGCAACAAATGTCTGATCTGATATTAAACCTGTGGCGTGAATGTACAGACGGTGCAGCAGATCAGCCGTGTTGAGTCGGACAGGTTGCAGCAGAATAAAGCACAGCACTGAAACAATCAGAGGTGCCGGCAGGCAGACACAGTTGGCACCATGAGGCTCCAGAAGAGAGATGGCTGTGTAAAAATAATGCTTCTCACCCACTGAAATTGTACTTGTATTGCCTATTCTAATACCTGCACGCATAGGGAGAAAAAATGTTCAATCAAAACCACATTAAGCAGAAACAGAACAGTTACGTCTGAAAATGTGGTAGAAATTTAGCTCTGTTGCAGTTAGTTTAGTTAAAAGCAAAGGTCATGTAAAGAAAAACAAGCATTCTCATTAGAATTTCTACCACTGTCTAACATAAAATCATCAGAAAAATGCTGTCAAATGTTGGGCACACAATATTACAAATATACACATTTAATTTTAGACAAAAAAGGAATCAGAAAATGCTCCATTGCTTCAGTCTGTGAAGCAAGGCTGTAAACAAAAACACATTCAGTGGAGAGCAGCAACAGCAGATTCAGGGTAGAAGAAGAGAGATACTACATGAAGAGGAGAGCTGTGGAAAATTCAGCCATGAGTAAATGTCTGATAAAGAAAAGCTGTTTCCAAATTTGAGGTTACTGTGACACAAATGGCCTAAGTATGTGGCGCTAAGCCATGTCTAAAACATTAAAATGAATCCCTGTATCTAGCAGAGTCTTTGTTTATAGCTATGTTTCTTAGCTAGGCAACAAGCTAGCAAGCTAATGTATCGAAGCTACTGATGTCAAATATAGTTAGCTCATGTTAACTTCTCAAATCTTCCTCTAACAAATGAAAAAAATTAATTAATAAACAGAAAAAAACCCCCTCTTGCTCATTTCAATACAGTTTAATTGCCAAAACTGCCTCATTTGTTCTGCTATGACTAGTAGCTTATACGAGCTAATGTTAGCTAGCAAAGTTAATGTTAGCAAATTTCAGTTGACTTAATGACTGTTCCCCACTTGTGTTTCTGATGTGCTACTATTACTGTGGCTGTAGTATTTTTTACCATTATACTCCGACTGTCATTTGTGGCCACAGTGGTCGCTGTAAAGCAAACGTTAGTGGCTATGAGCTAGCACCTATCCAGACGAGCGTTTGTTAACAAATAGATAGCTAGTCAGTCATTAGCTAACCAGTAAGCCAGTGATGGTTAGCTAGCTAACAATCAGACATTTTAGGATATTTTATTGACCAAACAATTAGACAAGCACACAATCATTAGATCAATAATGAAAATAGTCCTCAATTGGAGCCCTGAATGAAACAAGCTGCTCCGATAAGAAGTGTTATGTGACCTAAAAGGCTTATTTTTACCCATTAAGCAGCATTTTTATGATAAAAATCAGTATTTGGATTAAACACCTTACATTCTGAGTGTCATTCTGGATCTGATAACCACTTAGTTTCAAGTTTCATGCTCCAGTGAAAACAATAAACCTCTGCACAGGGTGGTAAACACTTCATGTGGTATGCTCTTTATTATTTTCTTCAGAGGGATTTAAATTCCTCTGTTATCTCCCGGTGCTCGGTCTGGCCAGGCACCGCACCACCTTATCTTCTGTCATGACATTTATGTTTTTGGGCTTAAACTCTGAAGTCAGTTGGCCTTGATTTCACATTCGAGACTGATTTGCTTCTCTTGTGTTTTTTGCTTTGTGCGGCTGTAATAGTATCTTGTACTGGGAGAGACAAAAGCCTGATTCAGATGTGAATGGGGATTTTTGCAGTAATCTGAAGTCTGAAAACAGCGGCAGTTTATTTTCATTCCCTTTGTAAAAATCCTCAGATGGTGAGTCATACAATGAAGGCAAATGGTCAGGAAGACTGCGGTCAAGTGTCTGCAAGCGAGCAGTGGGAGCAGAGCCATGCAGATACAGATAGATTATCTGTATCTCCTCACAGTGTAGATGCACAACGACTTCTTTAGATTTGTAATTCCGAGCAGATGCATAATGGGGACAGCAGTCTCCACACTGTCGACTTGGGCAAAATAGGCAAGTTAGATCTAATTTAATGCCACATGAAGATAAAATTTAGTGGGTAGGGAGAGAAATGGGGTTGAATGTGAGATGAAAAATTAAAGATTGTGAGTCATTTCTGTGTCATTCGCCTCTGAGGCTTAAGCTGGACCTGCTTGTTTAAAAATCTGAGAAGGAAACAAAAATAATGATCAATAATGATAAGGTGCTTTTTTTATGTTGCTCTCTCGGTATCTGGACCATCTGCCATGTCAAGCGTTTGTGCATATTTGAAACTTAATCGCACAGATAATCTACAGATGTTGGTGGTTACAGAGCCCCCATAACATTTATTAACTTTTGTTGGTTTTCGTCGGCCTGCATCTGAGCACAGAGAAAACAAGAAGGTTCACTTACCGTAGGGCTCCAGCAAGGGAGAAGCCAGAGCCAAGTCAAATGTCAATGAATAGGTCCATTGAGTGTGCAAAGATAAATAAAAGCACCATTTTCAGCAGTTAAGTGTAATTTTTCAGTAGTTCAAGACCAGTAGCTGCCCAGACGGGCCGATCTCTATGACTGAGACGGTAACTCACGCAGCTGACCAGGTTATAAACTGCGCGCTTGTTGATTTAACCGCAAAGAGAAATTTGGGAGGTCAGACTGTGTGTCCACATTTTGTGCAGGGTTACTGTGTACTTCCTCTTGACCTAAGAGAAATGAACGGTGGGAATAAATTGTGCACACTCAAGCAAAACCTGAAAACCTGTGACTTGGAAATGTTATGTGAAATAGTGTTCGAGCTGATTTTACAGATATAAAAAGCACAGGACAAAAAAAACCTCAAACTGTGCTTCATGCACAGGCTCCAGTGGTGAAATGGCTAAGTGTTCGCCACAGTGTGGTTCATTTTGGATGCGTTAATTGATGTTCAGTCAGCAGGTGATGTGAGCTGTTTAACTGGTAAAAGCCCTGATCGGGGCAGATGGTCAGTCTCACTCAGGGAAATGAGGAGCGTTAAGGATCAATACATCAATTGATGGTTTTTGGAAGTCATGTTTGCACTTAAGCATTTTAACTTTCATCATGAGCTCAAAAGACTTCCTTCACGTGCCTTGATGGGGTGTGTTTGTGTCTGTGTGTGTGTGTGTAGCAGGATTGTTCGGGAAAAAGTGAGTGTGTGGAGTTACATAATCCACTGTCATGTGTGACACAAAATAAATACTAAATACTGAAACAATTTATTGAACTTAAGCCTAACTGAATGTGAAGTAGAGTTAGCCAATGATTATTTTCATTAGCGATCAATCTGATCATTATTTTCTTGGTTAATATGTCAAATGTTCCCTCTGTAACATGCCAATTATCAAAATAGTTGCTAATAAATTATTTGGTTGATCAGCTAATAGCTCAAAGGAAAGAAAGGAGTTTTTTTAATTTTATGTAGACAAGAATTGGCACTGATGTTTAACTTGATTTCCTTTATATCTTTTACATTGAAATGAAATTTAAGAAAACCAAGCACTGAATGTTTTTCAAACACTACTCACGACATGTCACACTCCTCACACTCCATGTGGCTGTGTTTCATTTATAGTTTTGGCAACCAAAACCTGTTTTCCTGTTTTCAAAACTCAGAGGTACGTCGTGTATTTTAGGGGCATCTGGAGCTTGATGCTGCAGAGATTTGGTTTTGTATAGTTGTAACCATAAAAATGATCCAGTTTCAGTAATGCTCACAATCCATGACATGCCACGGGATTCACGCAAAACGAAGTGCTCACATCTGATATAAATCTCCGAGGCACCACACAGCACGGAGAGGCAGAGCTGATCTGCGGCTGCTCAGCCAGTTAATCGTTTCTCTTAACACCCAGGCACTATCAGATGATCATTGTTCTTCAAAACAAACATCAGTTTCTTGAATGACTGAATTAAGCTCAGGCTGGGTTTGCGATGCAGGCCAGATGAACAGATAATGAGGCTTGTGAGTGTAAAGTTTGGTTACAGGAATGTTCTGGCTTTTTATTGCCGCGAGCAGTTTTTCTACACCAGGAACATTTTAATGAGTTTCACCACATGTTTCCCTCGAATCTGCGTGTAGTTTATCTCAGTGACGACTCCTGACCAGGCAGCTTGTTACCACTGCCAGCCTCTGCACTTTATTTACTCTTAAACATTATGTAATGCACAAAAAGCAATAAAAGCACTCATGAATGAGTGGTGTTTAAATGGAGTTTTGTTGTTGTTTATTATGATCAAAAGGTGGATTTGCTGTTCAATTTGTTTTTGTGTCTTTGTCTCCACAGCTTGCCTGTTCAGGTACAATGCCCTGTCCTTCGTCTACCTCATCTATCTCCTGCTTATTCCGCTCTTCGCCGAGCCCACGAGCACAACCATGCAGGGTAAGATCTATTGCGTAACTCTCTATCAGCGTCACTCGTTCGATGGCTTTGGCTTTGAGAATCTTGACGGTTTCCCAAAAGGCTCCAGTTTGAATTGCAATATTGTTCTCTGTAATACAAACCAGCCCTTCTCCAGGGGACTTGAATTTCCTTGAGATGTGGATGGATTTGGCGCACAGTTCAGTCCATGAAAGGTAATATCGGTTAGTGCGGGCACGAGTCCATCTGTAATAATAAAAATGATCCAGGGCCGGCCAGATCTGAGATTGAAAGACGTGATCCATCGGGGCCAGATCTGATGTCCAATTGAAGAAAACGAGCATTTTAGGCTCAGATCTGTTTGATTTGCACAGATAATTTTCATATAAAAGATAAAAACTGAACACACAAGCTGTTCAGCTGAGAGAAGAAACCCAAAAGAGTCAAAGAAAGAAGGAAAACCAGGATGAGGGCTGTTTTTGATAATGACTAACCACTTCAGTTATCAAAGGGGGGTAAAAAAGTTGCTCCTGAGGCTCCACTGAGTGTTTAGATGGTTTCATTTCGTCAGTCCACGATATGCGTGCATTTGACAAGTGTTATTACTCAATTCAGCTGATGTGAAGGCTAAGGCATTTAATCGCTCTGGTATTGTGGTTCAGAAGAGAGTTTAGTAAATGAAAGCCACCCTTAAGGATGGTGAAGTAGCTTCCACGTGGACATCCACGCAGCAGCCGCTCATGCTCCAGAAAAATATAAATCACAGCAGAGGTTTATGAGAAGTGACTGAGGTGACTGTTCTCCTTACGGGCGATGATTGTGGGATTGCGGTCACCAACTTCAGCAGTGCCTTTACATAATACGGGTTTGTGTCGGAGACCACATGCAGCCTTTAATAATACATACGCCCATATTGGTGGAGGGAACAACATCCAGGCCGAGAGCTGTCTCTGCTCGTCTGCAGCTGAAATAACAATCAGGAAGTAAAGGAGGGAGACGGAGAGGAGAGGAGAAAGTGGACCACTTACACCCTCATCAATAGTTAAAGAGAGACATCATCTAGTAAAGCTCAGTGTTCACGTGTCTGATAGCTGTTGACTTCAAGTGTGGCTCAACATATGGCAGCTAAGTCACAATTTACATGTTTTATCTGTGACTGCAGCCTTGTTCCCCTGATTGAGATTATGTAGTGGTGCCCAAATATATGATATGACACATTAACACCAACAAGAAATGACAAATTCAAGTGATTCAAGACTTTGTTTTCCACATAACAGTTAAATCACCCGCAAAGTAATTTTGTTCCAAATACAGTATAAACCCCAGTAATTTTCCCATTGGAAGGCAATTTCACCATGAAAAAGTTTTCTATTACCTCTCAGATTGAGGTTTTATTAACTGAAGGAGTACAAACAATGCACACACATACATAACAGCACAGACAATGATCCAGCAGGAGTATAAATGAAAGAGGGAAGAAAATACTAGAACAACAGTGAAAGAATGATAATCTTCTACAAGGCACCTGCTCTGCATAACCTTTGGTTGATCTGGCAGCAGGCGAAGCGAGGCACTGGAGACGCAGTAACAAAATTAACTTTAATGTCGATAAACAGTTTACAGTAAACAACATTTCCTCCCATTATTCACTAAGCTTACATTCTCACATTCTGTCTTGTGAATTGAAAAAGAATTCGCAGTTTTTCGGCATATGTGAGCTAGGGTATATGTTTATTTTTTGCCAGTAGAATTCGAAATAAAAAACCTCGAAATGTCAGAATATTTGAAGCAGTAAATGTGATCTAATAGTAGCGACTCACAGCAGAGCAGCCTCTAAATCTTAAGCTTGTTTATTCTCCTTCTTTTAGAAAATGAATAAACAGGATTTTATTGAAGCTTCCGTGTTTTTTTTTCCAGGAAGCTCTGCTTGTCACCTGTTGGCACGATACATTTTTGACCAGCTCCTGTTTACGTAGCCTTTAACCAGAAATAATAGTGATCAGCCAGAACACAAAAGAACGAAATATCACGCATGTAAATTGCCACAGGCACATATAGCATGAGATATTCTTCTTGTGTAACACCTGCCACGGTAAACATGTCCCATCTGTCTGCCTCACCTGTCTGTCATCAGGGAGGGGAACTGCAGGCTGGAAGAGCCGCAGCATGAGGAGGTTTCAGCGAGCAGGGTCTTTGTAACAGGATTATTTCTGACTGATTATGAAATCATTGGATTCTATAATAAATGCAGGATATTTTAGGTAAATATTTTACTGATTATTGGAGGACAAAGTATGTAGTTGTGGGTGCCAGCTGATTGCGGTTGTGATAGCATTACTGAAGTTAATTCAGACTGGAAATGATCGGTTGTCCATTTAATTTCAGACTGTATGTATTTGGCATTAAAACTTACTGCGCTTAAGTAATAACTAAATTAACTATGCAGTTATTATAGAGTTAAGCAGATAATCATAATGTATATAGTGTCAACTTGACAGGCATCTCCTGGCTGCGCTATATGACGTTTAAATTGTTCACTGAATTAATGTATGAAAACCTCCTGTCGACAACTTGAATACACACCAAACGCAAGAAATTCACATCAGATTGTGCAGAAAAGACACATTTTGGAATTGTTTTGGAGGGAATTAGGGGAAGGATTGAGCTAACTTCACTGCTTTGTTTTGATGGTCCGTTTCATTTTGTCTGTTGAATGTTAAAGAACATGCTGCAGTTAAATGGGCAAAGTTAATTTAAACCAAATGTTGCACATGAATAATTCATTAGATGTAATTTGCTTTAAAAAGCCGCAGTGTGGTGTGCCTGAGGATATGTCAGTATACAAAACCCTAATTCTAAATAGAGACAAACAATATCTTATGCAACTTCTTGTTGTTGTTTGTCATTTACTGTCTAATGTTGTAATCGCAGAGTTTGGCTGCACGACCCCTCGAAGGCATTCAAGTCTCAGAGGAGGTGAACAAAACCCATGCTCTCATATGGGTAGCAGCCTTTACAGTGGATGCTGCACTGTATGCCTTGCTGAATGGGCACCGACATGACAATTTCCCTTTGGGAGTCGTTTAATACTGTTGCATGAATTTGTGTAAATATTTGATGTTGCGGATGATTTATCAGGTTTATGTTTTAGCTGCAGGTGTCTACCAGAGGGTGTCTGCCTTTAAAGGACCAGTGCGTAAGTCTTTGGGGGATCTATTGGCAGAATATGGCAGATATTGAGAATAATACTCATAAGTATATTGTCATCAGTGTATAATCACCTGAAATTAAGAACTGTATTTTCTGACACACTGGTCCTTTAACACATATCCCAGGTTGGCTTTTTTTTAAATCCCAAAACAAAACAACAAAAACAAATATTTCATTGGCCCTCTCGGACGCTATGATTTGGCGAGACCATGTGGTTAAATCAGGTCTTAATGTTGTCAAATGGATACGATTCTCTGATTGATTAGGGAAACAGCAGCGACTGTTAAAACCGAACAATGCCTTCTGTCTTGGAAGCTTTTAAAAAGTCCTCTTGGGATGGCTTTTGAGACTGAATAATGAAGCGCAGTGAAATACTAAATCAAGATGAGCGTCAGGAAACCAAGACAGATGGCCGTCACACAGCAAAAATGCTCTCTTACAAATAGGAAAAAGGGGGGCAGAGCCAAAGCAGTTGAGTTGTCCCGAGTCTTAGGACCAATTTGGACGCAGAAGCTTGCTAACAGTCCTCATACCTCATATTTACAAGCATTCTTTTCCCTCTTTGTGAAAGCCCAGGGAATTGCAATGGGAAATTAGCACAAATTGTTTTCACTTCAACATTTAATTTGCCTGCTGTGGTCTGTTGTTGCACACATTTGATAAGGTTAGCCCTCGATCGCCTCAGGCTCAGCAGTAGCATTTCACCTTCGCCAGGATATTGTGCCATACACTGTAATAAAACCGTTATGTGTTCCCCCACTAGGACGCAGTAAATATAATGAGATGGAGATGTTGCCCTGTGTGCAACCAGTGGACCAAACTGCAGATATGTGGGACAATTCAGTCATCCAGAGATCTCCTGTCACTTCTTCCTCGAAGAAGAGTCCCTACAAGCTTGTTTTTCCTGAGAGTGAGCATTTTCATTTTCGCAATAAGAATGGTCCGAGAAATCCTACTGTAGAGAATTATCACCATAACAACTCCTGAAATTATCCCAAATACCTGTAGGTGCACTATAAAATAGCCATGTGTGGAACAGCTGTGGCAGCTCCTCAGACTGCTCTCATCCCTCCCTGCCCGGATCAGTAATGTCCACTGACAGCTGTATTCTTTACCTACATTAAAGAGCCAAGTCATTTCTTGAGAACATGAACAGCCACCAAAGCCAGAAACCAAAGGATCAAATCGGGTATAAAGGCTGTTTTTGCTCCTTCCACGATGAATCAGAGACTTAGACAGAATTAGAGGTCTTGCGGTCCACCAGCATGTTTATTTGACTTTCTAGCAGAAATAAGCTTTGCTCTGCGGCAGCGTTGCCAGTTCTTAACCAGGATATGTGTCGTGATCCACAAAAAAATCCCCTTTGCGTGCTCTCCCGCTCACCTCCACCTTTTTTTACTAATTCATTCAAAGCAGCTCCAGACTTCACAGCTGATCATGAATATGAATTGTTGTTCTCTTTGCTCTGCCCTTAGACAAGAATGAGAATTGAGACGTCCCAGACACCTCTTAATGTTGCACAACTCAAAAGGGATTAAAATTTCACCCTTGTGTAAGACAGAGTTCTCTGTGTGTAAGAAAAATAACCAGCGAAGAGTCTTTTTCTGTGTTTCAGCGCGTGAACGGCAGTAATAACATATGGAAATCCTTAAACTGAGTGGTGGTGGTGAACTCACTGTAGCTGTTCTCCTCCTCCAGGCCACACAGGGCGTCTGCTGAAGTCCCTCTGCTTCACCAGTATGTCCTTCCTGCTGCTCCACATCATCTATCAGATTACCGTCAACAGCCTCCTGGCAGGCAATTCCATCTCCTCCGACTTCAACTGTGAGTACACTGCAGCCTTTAAGGTCAAGCTTTAAAATCAAAGCGACTCACGGGTCAAGAATCCATGAAGAAGGTGCAGCGTTGACTGCCTGCAAAGCTTTGAAAGACATAAAAGATGTTGATGTTAACAGGCTAATAATGCCATGGTCAACCCTTTAAAGTCAGTTTTAATATTGGTTCAATTGTGCCAGTTGCAACCCTGTCTCCTAAAAATGTTTACATACTACAGAATGGTTCTGCCACATAGGCTTATATGGAGGAAATGGAAAGCTGTGGCCTGGATTATATTTACTGGGAACATTTTTCCAGTCTAGTAGTGTTAGATGCATACAAAGGTAGGTGGGATGGATGGTGGGTGGGCAAAGACTTTGACACTGGATGGGGTTTGCATCTTCCCCAAGCATTGATTAACCCCCTAGAAACTCATCTCTGTTCATCAAAGTAACATATCTAGAGTTTTTTTTTCCAGGAACTTGGTTTCAATGTATTTCTTCACCTTTGCCATCACGCATGGATCAAAGTGTGCCTTCATCTCCACCCACCTCTCCGCCGCTCACCTGCAGCTTTGAGTCTGCTCATCAAACGCACAAACCTCATCAGCAGCTAAACTACCTGACAAACTGTTCTGAGTAGCGTCTGCTGTAGCTCCCTCCATCAAGAGTGCAAAGACTCTCCTCCCACACCAGTTCGGTTTCAGTTTTTCTTTCAAACATATTTGCTATTGCAGATTAGACAACACAAAGTCGTACCTAACCACTACCTTTACGCACAGTGAATCCTAAAATCACCACTAGGCAACCACTATCAGAGCAGCAAGGAGTGGGTTAATTAGTTCCCACGTTAAGTGAGTTACTACACCTAAAACTGGTTCCTACATTCCTCTCACGTTCATCCTTCTTGTTCTTCTTGTTTTATTGGCGAGTGATGTTTGAGTGAATGGCTCCTCTTCAGTAGATGCTACAGCTAATGTTGTGCATAGTGCCACCTGCTGTACTGGAGGGACAACACATCAAATTATGCCTCCCGTCAACATTACAGCCAATCTTTTTTTAAAGAAAGGTTCAAATGGGAAGCTATTTAAACAGGAGGACAGCGGAGGAGAAGATAAAATATGGGAGAATCTGGGAAAAGTGGGTGGGTTGGGTCTGCAAATAGCCATGAGTACATACATTTTCAGGTGGTCCACACAGGAATCAAACCCCCTAACCCTGACAATGGTAGCACTCAGTGGCTTTCTCAAAGACTGTTTTTCTAGAACAATTTACTCACTGCGAGCACTCATGTGAAACCAAAACGGGGAGATCTCTATTGGTCAGGCTTCATGTTCATGACAGACTGTGTGTACACGTGTGTCCCATCCATCACACAGGCCGTTTTGTGCTTAAACTCTGACCTGAGCTATTGATGCAGTGTCGCAGAGTTGTATATCACTGCAGAAGGTGTAGTTTTTTTTTCACAGCCTGAGGCAAAGTTTCCATACAGAAAAACTAAGTGAAGACATGCTCCATTTGCAGGATTCAGTGAAATATGCTCTCTAATAATGATTCACAATTTCTAGAAATGTCCTCACGCTTATTGCGTTCTGTCACATCGTGAAGATTTATGAATCTCACACATTCCTCAATGTAATTAGCTTCCTTATGCCATATGGCGACACAGAAAAAAGTTCTTGTTGCCAGTAAAGCAAACACTGTCAGCTACTGAGTCAGTGTTGGGAAGGTGTTAATAGTTGGCCTTGGACTTCTCATGAAACTCTGTATCAAACTGTAAAATTTGAATGTGTCTAGACGGGACAGACCCTGACCTTGTGTTCTAATGACTTGTTCTTTCTAATGGAGGTAAGTCACTTTCCAAAGTCAGAGTACGGCCAACTTTGCTCAGGAGGCAGAACGGACCTTATCGCCTCAGGCTGAAACACACACAGCCGTTCACAGAGGGTAGACTAAATATTCGCTCAAGGAGATCTTTATTACCGAGGTCTCAAGTGCTGCAGTTTTTGGCAGATCAGACCCGTATGTGATGAGACCATAAACTCTACCCATCTACTGCATTTATGTTTGTGTTATTCACCTCTCTATTGATCTGGTTAATTAAACAATAGTTAATTTGCACTAACAGCATTGTAAATTGTGAAAAAAATAACATTTTTTGTGAATCTTTGTAACATAATCTGTGCAAAGAATACATGATGAACCTCGCTCCATCCTCGCTTGAATGACTGAACCTTTCCAGGATGCCCCTTTCATACCCAATCATGATGCTATCACCTGTTACTAATGAGCCTGTTTACCTGTGGGCTGTTCCAAACTGGTGTTTCTGGAGCATTCCACATCTTTCCCAGTCTTTAGCTGCTCCTGTCCAAACTTTTTTGAAACGTGTTGCTGCATCAAATTCAGAGTCAGCAGATATTTAAAAAAAATAATGAAGCTGATGAAGTCAAAATGGTTCACGGATAATGAAACCATGATAGATAAGAACACATAACATGCAGAATTTCATTAGAAAAGCACAATAAACAGCTTTAAAGGATAAGTCTGCTGATATTTTGTATTTTTCCTATTATTAACAAGTCATGAAAAGACCTAAACCCAAAATGAACTGATCCTGCTAATACGTAACGTCTGCTACCAAACTCTAAATATATTTTATTCCTCTGTGCCATGGAGCTCCATTGTTGTCCAAATACTATTAAAAAACACATCATTGAGTCACGCTGTTACACTGGATGACATCTTCCTTCATTACCATGAACACACACACTGTGAGTTATTTTGAGTCAACCCCACATACACCATCCCACTGCTGTAGAGACTCTCTAGAGATGTGTATTACCAATGAGTATTATTCTGTCGCTAAAAATACTCCCCCCAAATACACTATTTACTCTTCACAAAATACGACATTCTCATAGTAGCAGTGTGGCTCCAGGGAAGCCAATGCTGGTCTGTCAGTCCAATCAGATTTTGCGCAGACATTCATGGTCCCCAGAGGATGAAACCTACTGACTTTGACGATCGCCTGACTCTTCCTGTGGCTCCACCATGAGGTTGACATTTTTGGTTCAGCCTGCAATATCTCGACTAATATTGGACGGACTGGCATGAAATATGGTGCAAACCCCTCAGGATGAACTGTAATAATTGTGGTGATGCAGTGTAACCATGTTAAATATTATACCGTCACCATTGACCTGGTGTTGTAGACATGCTGAGTGAGGACTATGTTTATCTCTAAGTCAAACTATTCAGGATTTTGCTTCAGACTAGATATTATAAAGCTCCACTGACACTTGAATGAATACCGCCTTGAGTCATTATCTGCAACATTTACCTGCACAGCCCCTGTATGAGCACTGGGCCACTCAGGAATTACTTTATAGTGAACAGCTGGTGGATCCTGGCTGTCATTTTCACAATTAATGAGGCACAGGGTGGAGAATTATAACATCCCACACTCATGATGAAAAACTTACAGTTTAAGAGACACAAAAGAATGTTATTGAGAAATCACAAAATATTAGTACTGCATTGCAAATTAACTTTATTTCTACAGCACATTAAAATACTGCACAATATTTTAAAGGCATGTAGTTGAAAACTTCAGATTTTGCCATACTGTGAGGATTTGCTTATATATTGTTTGGACTTCCACTTCCAGAATTATTATCATCCTATTCATTTGTTTATTTTTGGGCTATATTTGCAACAGGAAGTCAGACATTACTTTCTGTCCTCTCGATCCGCCTCCTACATGCAGAGTAAATGCCTTATCTCAGGTCTCTGCATTTGGCATTTAGCCCCTTGACACCCTTTTCCTTTTTGCAGCCAAGTATAAACAAGGAGTCCTCCACTGTGGTGAGACAGGCGGTTATCCTCCCTTCACATAGCTTCATATTATTTCCTCTGTTCGCCTTGGCCAAATACACCATTAGAGCAGTAAACTGAGTTGAGTATGAATGAGGAAACCTTCCAAAAAAGCTAACACCTCCAGCTGTTAGAGCAGGTCAGCGACTGGTCACCAGATGAGCCGGCTTCCTTAGGAGTCATCTGCCATTCCTCTGTGCTGACTGGACTTGGTGGGAACTGCATTTACATTTCAAACAGTCCGAAGTGTATGGGTTAACCATCATTAACCAGATGGGTGGAGCTCCCTTCGCTTCAGATAATGTCAACTTAATAGTGACAAATAAATACACAGCGCTGACTTTCAGAATACTTTCCTGTGATTGTCTGAACTTTTTTGGCACTTATTGTATTTAGGGGCAGCCCCCACCCATCTGGCAGCTAAGTAGATTAAAACAAACCATAAAAGAGGGATTTTGAAGTTTGATTTGACGGCAGTGGACGTTTCATCAGCTCATAAGGAGCAAACGGCCTGTTGAATGGCTGTTTTGTGACCATTTCCTCAGGGATAGTCTCCATTAAGTCCCGTAGACAGCATTGTTGACCTTCACTGCCCTCGGTTCTCCAAATGTGAGACATTTACTGAATTCTCCCTCCGCTTACCGATTGTCCGATTATAGTTATGACGTGCTGAAATGTTGACGCTGCATATCACCGCTCTCTGCGGAAAAGGGTAACTGGCATTAGGCCCCGGAGATAGAAGAGAGAGAGTGCAAAGAAATGCTGTGCTGGGAGGTTAACAGCCCAGCAAGTACAAAGGGTGTTTTATGATGTTCACATAAAGTCTGAGGACAGGTATTTTTGGTGCTCGGCTGGGGTGGAAAGCGGCCTCGCCTCGACGGGCAGAAACTCTCATACTCTATTCCAGAAGTCTCCATGCTGAGCTGAGACAGTGTTGGACGTTATTCCTCTCCTCATCCTATAGATCAGACTGGCCCGACTTTACCTCTGGCATTCCTCATGTCTGATATCACACACAGGATGGGTTTCCTCTCACACCTGTAGGCTCAGTTTGGGCTGGGTGAAGTTAGGTGTTGCAGATGTTTGGACTTGGGAAAGACTGAAGCAGGTTTTGTTTTGCCTGTAGTCACTGGGCTGACATTTCACAGTGAAGAGTTTCTATTTGAAGATTTAAATGGGGCATTAAGTAATCTATGACCTTCAGCAACCTCTGTGGGTGATTATTCAGGATTACAGCAACATCAGTGGACCTTATCTCCTCCTCTGCAAGTTTCTGGCATGTCCCTCACTGTGTCATTTACGCTTCTTTGGATTCAAGTGTTAATATAATGGACCGCTGGTTGGTTGGTGTTACATTTACTGACAGTGATGCTTAGAATCTCTGTGTTCGGTTTTACTTTTTGCTTATGCCCCTAAAATTAAATGTCGTCTAAATTAAAGCTGGATTATGTTGTTTTCGGCCACCAGGGGGCAGAAAATTAACAACGCAAACTCTGAGAAACACACCCTGATATACCATTGGCTTAAACAATAGCTAACATATTCACAAACAGTTAACTGAAACGTCCAGCAGACTCAGAGCAATGAGTCCATGTAGCGTCTTTACGTTGCTAACTAAATGTTCAACTTTCCTTACCGGCCACCATCAGGTAGTGTTTATTTGTTTATCTGATATTCTTCAGTGCCTGTGGTTTAATTTATTAGTGAGACCCAACCGTTAAGTGGGGTCTGCTTAAAGCAGATAAATGCTGTTTATAGAGTTGGGTGTTGATTGGCAGTGAGCTCAATCTGCAGTAAAAATTGGAAGTCACCTAGCTCACGCCTAGATCACAATGCATTGCTGTACGCTGTGTTGTTTTGACTGTTTAGCCTTCACATGCGTTACAACACAGTTTGGTCGCACCGTCTGTCCTCTTTGACTCTTAAAATGGGAGTGGGTGTGTGGAGGTGGACGGACTCCTCTAATGTTTTCACACAGCTCAGTTGGAGGGGGACTGTGGTTGAAGCGGTCGAGGTCAGAGGTCATGTCAGGGTTTAATCATGTGGGCTCCTCCCATCACAGATGATGTCCACTGACCGCCGGACCTCCACACTCTTCTCCTCTACCCCAACCACATAATGCACATCACATCTGTGATAATAAAGCTATTCTTGCAGCTATTTTTGTCACTGATGAGTAATAAAGGAAGACCGGGCTTTGCACCCACAGTCCATTACCTTTTTATTCACCTTGAGTGGGATTCAGTTTCCTGTTCCTGACAAAGTGCCTTTTAGTGTGACTCATTCCTTGACTGAATACTTGGTGTGTGTTTCATTTATGAGAAATCCCTTAAGATTGTCTTTTTTTTGACACTTATTTTCTACTTTACAGTCTATCTATTATCCTCCATTTACAAATGAAGCTTTTCAAAAAGATCAATGGTGCTTGTTAACGCTTCGGTAGCAGGTTGCTTACACTCTGATTCTGCTATAGTTTGGAGATATTGAATCGTTTTTAGTTGTCTTTCTTTCTTTTAGAAGCCACTTTGGAATTGAAGATTTCATACACTGTTTTTTAACAAGAATTGCTGCAAAAAGCCCTTTTTAAACCTGTCAGTCTCACACAGCACAAGCAGTGTGCACACAGGTGGAGAAAGTGCTTCGTCTGCTGTCTGTTTTGAGTTATGCTCGAGCGCTGTCACCGACCTGTGTTTAACATCGTCACTCTGCTCACAGCCCTCCATAAATCAGATATTTCAGCACTGCGGCAAGTTCGGCACCTAATTAGTCTCCTAATACGCCGACGAAGCAGCCGGATATATTGATATGTCATTGAGTCGAGATCCTCAAGTCACAAGCTGATGTTTTCTCTGGCAGCAGAACAAAGGCCAGTCAAGCTTTGGCAGTTCTTCTGTGCCAGTTGAATACCTGGAAATCTCTCTCCGAGCACTGGAGTGACGTTCAGGAACTCTTCAACCAGTCCAAGCTGTGGAAACAAAGCTCACATGAAATGTTCTCTTGTTTTTACATGTAGGTTATCTCAACAGTGAGCAGAGGAGGATGAATTATTTTAATTCACTTGAAAATGGAATATCAGCTGGCTCTTACAAAAGTAGTTTTTTAAGGGTTTATTAATGATTCTGTCAGAGGCTTTGGACTAGATCTTCATTCTTTTTGTTACACTAATAGTGATTAATAAGCAGCAGTTATTGGCTGTAGATACAGTCATGGAAATCATCTTCTCAACAGCTGCTTCACCACCTGTAACACCATTTGTTTTGAATGACTATGATATAAAGGTGTTATTAAAGGTGTTAAGGTGTGTTTCTTTGCCTAACCGTGTCAGTATTCACTAACTGGTTTCATTTATCGTGCAGGTTCCACGTGGGAGAAATCCATAAGACAAATTGGCTTTGAGAGGTAAGAAAAAGATGAATGAACACTTTCAAAAAGGTGCACCTAATAATGCTGCAGTTTTACATTTTAACAGCATGTTTATTTTATTTTATGATTCATATCGAAAGCTTGCTGAGATCCAGAATATAAATCCCTGAAAGAAAATGTCAGAAAAACAGCTCTTTTAAATCACCTTTCTCCTGACGATCATGCAGCAGCATGAAATCCAGTATGCAACTGTGGATTTTGTTTAACTGACCATGAATTTTTCTTCCAGTTGAGCAACCCAGAGGCTTTTTCAGGAAGTGACAGGACTCAGCTCAGTGACTGCTTGCTGATGAAAGGGAGGGTCAACATTATGGCAACTTTTAAATTGCATGCTGCAACAAAATATCATGCTTATTTCTTAAAGCCTTAAAATTAACTTTTTTTTAACTCACCTATCATCAAAAATCAGACCTGTGGTTCTCTTCTGCTGGATTTACAAGTCGAAGGCTGCATTGTCTGTGCAAAGTGGCCTAAATATAGCAACCCCACAATAACATTAAACACCACTTTTTGCATTTAGCCATGCTGGCTCGTCTTTGGACGAGGTTTAGAAATGCTCCTAACCTGTCCCCGTGTGGATTCGTGATGAACGCTAAACCCAGTTACATCTGACAATCAGTTGACAGGCCAATTTTTCAAAGCTTTTGCCGCTGTGTCTGTCTCCTCACACCCTCATGATCATGTTAGATGTGGTTTCCTAAGTACGGGAATGTCCAAACTCAGCCACATCCTTTTTCCAGTACTCGACAGCCCTCACTGGATAGTATACTGTAAGAGGCGGATGTAGAGCCATAAACATTTTATCCCGCCTGCATTTACCTGTTTGTGTTGAGGATCATATACAGTGTATACAATGCTTGCAGCTGCGTTTGCTGCACAGGCAGATGCTTTCGCCCTTTACTGCCTGTCTGGATGAAAATGCTTTGTGTGTCTTTTTACCCAGAAAAATCCTTCAAGTTTCTGCAAGTTTGACCTTTTTAAACCTTATAAATACCAAATATTTATATGGCTTAGAACAGATTTTGCGGTCTCTCCGTATTTGTAGTTTTTCACTCGGAGTCTCATGAGTAATTACCCCTGCGGCCTGCGGCGGTGAAGACAGGTCTTAGCACTGCTAATGTTATTGTAATTCTCTCACATGATAAGCAGGGGAAAGTAGGAGTCATTACAGTCGCTGGCTCGGCCTCGTCTGGCTCTGACGGTTTCCATCTCTTTCATCCATGTGAGGATGCACAAAGCTTCACAACAATAAAGCGCATGGAAACAGACGTCCTTGATTAGATTAAACTCGCCAACAGCAGCCAGAGCTTCAACTATTTATCCGAGTGTGCGTTTTCCATCGTGTTGATTAGCACTCCGTTTTCAACTTGTTAACTTTTATAAGCTTTATATCCAGTCAAGGCCAGGAGGAGATTGGTTCTGTTTGATGTGACCAGTTGCTTTATAACTCGATCAAAACATTCGGTCAGCTTTTTCTCCGCAGCCTGCGCCGCTGAATCACCAGTATGTTTGCTTAATTGTAAACAGATTAATTACGCTTGGAGCTCAGCGTGAAATGTAAAGAAAACACTTTGGTGGCCAAGCACAGGATGCAGTGTGATTGTTGTAAAACTGAAATAGAAATTGGTTGGGATGATTAAAGTGAGTTTTAAAGGTTTTGAAACCTGTTAGCCATTTCAAGGACAATTTTTATTTGCTTTAATTGTACATGCAATCATGACACCTCGTAAAGCTTGTCCTCAGGCTGCACAAATACATCTCACTGGGTCATTTGAAGCCTGACATTACTGTAGCTGTCATAGCAACAGCTGCTCGCCGCTGTTTAGCTTCCTGTTAGAGCAACTCTTTGGATATTAAGTTAGAGGTGAGCAGACTTTTCAAATAGCAAATATTACAGAAGCTTTGTTTGCTTGTGGCGATATAACCACAATACTTCAAACAACATCGTATTCTGTGGATTATTGCAAACGCACACTGTGCAGACCAGGATATGTGTTATTTGTGTAAAAATTATTGTTATCTGTACAGTGTTTTATGTAAAGATGGTGTCATCATCATGCCTTAAGTAACACATTCAATCTGTTTAATGAGGAAAAAGAGGGCTCGTTGTTCACACTACCTTATTATGAACAAAGGATGCAATTTTCAAGGGAGTAAACATGTTTCTCACAGTTCAGTTAAAGACAAATACCCCACTCTCTCATGGCCTTTTTGTGTTTGAATGGAATTTCGCTCACTTGTTAACAGCAATACATTTAAAACCGGCAAGCCAGATTTCATTAAAGTGGGTGGTACTCCATATAAAAGCTGAAGCATTCAACACAACACATATTAAAAGAACAGTTGAGTCATGGAAAAATCCAGATTCCCATGCGTTCATGTGAACAGGTAGTGTTTTCTGAGAGATATAATTGCTGCAATAATATCCCCTCACGTAAGTGCAGCTCCAGTCTGCGTGAATGCAGATTGCATGGAAATAATGCTCAGCGGGTTTATGTAACCGCGTGTATTTTTTAAGGATTGTTGAAACAGACATGAAAGATTTGGGGAGACAGAGGGAGGTGACATGTGACAAGTATCCCAGGCCAGATTCATAACATACGGCAGCACAGCTATTTGTGGGCCTTATCCAACTGAACTAAACGAGCGACCACAAGTCCTTGGATTTCTTAGAAGAACTGTTTCATATTAGAAGTGATCGTCCATGCACAGTTAAGTTTATTGTACTCTGTCCCATTTTCCATCATTTGGTGGTGATCCCAGCCTGCAAGAATGCTCCAAATCACAGTATTCTGGGAGATATTGGGATTCATCCTTATTTTCAGGAAACAAGCATCTGCTTTCTTTCAGCGCGTATCCTCTGTTTTCTGTTTGTCCCCAGTGTGATTGGTGCAGACGCAGGCAACGGCATCCGAGTGTTCATTCCTGACATCGGCATGTTCATGGCCGGCTTGGCCATCTGGCTGCTGTGTCGCAGCCTGGTCCAGAAGAGGCCGCCTGAGGACATGGCCCAGTACAACGCCGACTTTGAAGCAGAAGAACAAGTGGGTTTTATTTGCGCTGACACACAATGTCCCGACAAGAGTGTCTGACTTTGACTTTTATCTGTCTATCAGTCTGTCTGTCTGTCTGTTCATGATCTGTTTGTCTGCAATAGTCATGAAGCTGTACTTAAAGGAGGGCTGGAACTCCTTTTTTCTTTTATTTTCTTTTATGATTTTACATTGAATTATTGAAAATTGCCCATTGCGGTTTCTCGTAGCTCAAGGTGGTTTGACTTGTTTCATCCAAGCAGTCGTCCCTGATGCAAAGATTTTTCGTTCACATTGACATAAATCTGAGAAACGCAGCAAAACCAAAAGCAGGAAACTGCAAATGTGCCTTTTTTTTTCTTACTAAAACGATTTATCGATTAACAAAATAGTAAACTAAGATTTAAAGAAAGAAGAGTAATTCACATTTTTAATAATGTTTCACCACATTTTAAAACAGGAATAAGCAATTACATTGAAACTAATTAAAACCTGTTGCAAATGCCGTTAAGCTAAGATGAATGACGAGAGCTCACAGCTGGTGTTCGGCGGAAACGTAACACAGTTTCCAGCATGTGAGTTTTTCAGGTGCACAGCAGTCAGAAATAGTGATTGAAGCCAAAACGGGTGAGGCCATGTATGAAAAATCCTGTGAGAACTGTTGGACTAATGCATTAATTGAGTTATTGTTTCATCCTTGATTCGAAGTAAATAAATGAATTTGAAGTAAATAATGTGAAGATGTGGATTAGGGTGCGTGTGGAGATAAACATCTGGAAGCTGTGTACTAGCAGACCAAGTAAAAAGGGTCTTGATGAGAATGATCTCATAAATACGAAGAGGAAATGTCTCAATGTCTCAGACGACACTGAGACAAACTGATTTCCAGACGGCAGTTCAGGTCTTTCACAGTTCATCTGTCACGGATGACATCTGTGCGTGTTCGCTGGCATTGAACGTAAGCAAAAATAAAATACCACCTCCGGGGAGTCATAACTGATCAGAATAAATGTCTGCTCCACGTCGGTTAAGAAAAAAAAAAAAAGTTCCTACAAGCTGAAGTGTCAAAGTGGAGTTGACGGTTGTTTCTCCTGCTCTGTACATAATGTCCACATTGAGCTTCATAAGCTGGGAGCAGGAGCTTGACTAGCGAGTTCCCCTGTGTGCTGATGACTTGGACTACAGCCCCCATCCCCTGGCAAGTCCTCCCCTCTCTTTATGACTCAGTGTTAATTAAATCCACATTCACTTTCACTTCTACTGTGCTGCTCGCGCTGGCACAGATGGCATTGCTCCCCATTGCTGAGAAACACCAGGAATTCATCTATATAGCCTGCGTTGTGCTCGGGCTTTTATTTCCGTCAGTGAGCCATCTGAGCTGCAACTGCTGTTTGATTCAAAACAGGGTTCACACCACCTGCTACGTTCTTTGTCTGGTGCCTTATGCGCTCTATATAAATCACAGTGCATGGCTCACTTGTTATTATGTCTCTATTTTATTGAGACTGCAGGAAAAGGGGGACACATATTTGCTTAGAACCAGTGAGGAACTCACTGGATTAGATCTGAAGCCAACATGTGGCTCCAGAGGAAAACATCTGCCAAGTGTCGCTAATGTCTCAAGCAGCCACACACACCACATATATGTTTAAATATGCCGTGCTACACGCTAAACATGCTCAAACACACTCTCAGCGGGACTTTACAGAGGGAGTGTTATGCAAGCGCTACCTGTAGGAAGCTGTTTTCAGCACCATGGAGAGCGCTGACCTCCAAACTGCAACATTCATCATTCAATACTGAAACGTGTCACTGCAATCTGCCTCCAAGGAAGAAGAGGAGAAGCTGAGCCTGGACGACAACATCCTGCTGGAGGAGGACTTCGAAGCGGGGTATGAGGCCGAGGAGGACGAGGAGCTGGGCGAGGACGAGGAGCTGGACGAGGACGAGGAGGAAGAGGAGGAGGTGAAGGAGAGCACCAAGATGAAAATCCTGCGGCTCGTGGCGGAGGTTGCGTCCAAAGTGAAGGAGATTATCGGGAACTTGATCACCACTGCTGGGAAGGTGGTGGTCACCATCTTGTTGGGCTTGACAGGTGAGCAGCTTTGATTGCTCTAAGTTGATTTTGATCTTATAGATCTTATACCGTCTGAATGTTCAGGTGATTCACTAATTCTCGAACAACCAGACAGCTACAGATTTAAATTGATATGATGAATAATATCTCACCCCCTGCATTGGACAGTGGGGGCCTTAAACAGCGCCTTTAGCAACAGTCTGCTGCATCCACTGTGTAAGAACGTCATTCCAGCGGCTGTCAGGCTCTTTAACTCCACCCTCATTTAACGCAGCTCTGTGTCCATGTTGCACTCCTCCATTATTTATGTCAACACACCCTAATACCCATCACATCTGTGCAACTTATCTTCTGCAATATTATAGATTTTTTACGGTACTATATGTTTTTACTGGGGCGGCACGGTGGCGCAGCAGGTAGTGCGCGTGCCTCACAGCAAGAAGGTTGCTGGTTCGATCCCCGGGTCAGGTCAGGCGGGGGCCTTTCTGTGTGAAGTTTGCATGTTCTTCCCGTGCATGCGTGGGTTCTCTCCGGGCACTCCGGCTTCCTCCCACAGACCAAAAACATGCTCACTAGGTTAATTGGTGACTCTAAATTGTCCCTAGGTGTGAATGTGAGAGTGAATGCTTGTGTGTGTGTTGCCCTGCAGTCGGCTGGCGACCGGCTCAGGGTGTACCCTGCCTCTCGCCCGTTGACAGCTGGGATAGGCTCCAGCCCCCCCCCCCAACCCCGAAAGGGATAATAAGGGGTATAGAAGATGAATGAATGTTTTTACTGTGCAAAAGTACAAATACATCATATTTTATTATTCATGTTGTACTCACGTGCAATTCAAAATCCAGTGTCAAAGCAATATTTTTATACTCTTTTATATATCATGTACATAGCCTCCACAGTTGATTTTATTTTGTATCTTTTTTATTGTCTATTTGCTCTTCTTTCCTTTTTTCTCTTGCTGTTGTAACAAGTGAATTTCCGCAGCGTGGGATCAATAAAGTCTTATCTTATATCAGACTATAAAGATTCCTCCAGCTTGCTTTAGAAAGTCTATTATAGTTGATATTTAACACCTTTTTTTCCGTTAGTGTGCTGTTTTATTCTGTCGTAACGTCCTCAGAGCAGAAAGTTTTCTTTAAAAAAGCGTTCATTTTAAATATGCTGCAAACGAAATGAAAGTCACAGCTTATTCTTCTTTGCTGCGAACTGAACACACAGTTTTTCAACCAGTTTGTCACAAACTCCTGAACAGATCAGGCTCCCGTCAGCACTGGCATGAAATAATGATGATAAAAACATCTTTTAAGGCGGTGGTGACCAACTTTTTTAACTTTTAAGCGCTTAAAACAAGACAACGTGTGCTGGTGACTTACCATCACTGCTCGCATATGTTTATATCAAGTCAGGTCAGTTTTATTTATATAGCACCAAATCATAGCAGAAGATATGTCAGACTCTTTTCAGGTCGAGACTGTACTCGTTATGATGTTTATAATATGTCAAGAAAGTGATTTTATTTAAAGGATCTGAAAGCTGTTTAGTTTTTAATAGTAGAGGAATCTCTGTCTATTATTTTGAGCGTTTTTCTGCTCGTCCTTGTACTTTAAAAAAACAAAAAACACATTATTGTCAGGATGCAGTAGTGCAAAGTGTATTTGAATTGCAGTTAAAGGGCTAAAACCTGCAAAGGCAGCTCAATGCATGACAAACAAATCTGAGTCAAACAGCAGCTAACAGCAGATAATTCTTAACCGTTGTTTGAGCTCGCTATCGCAGCAAAACTGAGTGCCAAATATGGAAATGGGAAAACATTACTCAGATTTAAAGTGCCTGACATCTGATGAAGTGCTCTTTTGGGGTCAAAACAAACACTGATCATTATCTTGTATATGCTGATCAGATGAGTAGATCAGTCTTCTGACTTTGTATCCCGCTGCGTTTGTGTTCGCAGGCATCATGCTGCCCTCGTTGACCTCGGCTGTTTACTTCTTCATCTTTCTGTTCCTGTGCACCTGGTGGTCCCTCTGCCGGACCTTCGACACACTCATCTTCAGCTGCATGTGCGTCCTGATGGCCATCTTCAGCGCTGGACACCTCATCGTCCTCTACCTCTACCAGTTCCAGTTCTTCCAGGAGTCCATCCCACCGGGCGACGGCTACATCAGGTCAGACACATGCAGAGTCAGTGTGCAGCAAAACAGACACAGAATCCAACTTCTGAAGCTGTGGACGTCCTGTAGTTCACCTATTAAAGTCTACCTTTTATTATTTAGTGCAGGTGCAAATTAGTCTGAATCAAAAAGTGTTTTAATTTGAAAAACCTCGTCTGCTTATTAGGATGCAATCGATCGGGATTATTTTGTCACATTAAACTTTGGTGTGCACGTGACTGCAGTTCTACCTACAGAAGGGAGGTGAAGGAACATTAACAGGAAAAAACAAACTGTCTCCCTCACAGCAGTGAGCGATGGCTCAATCTAGTGAAAGTTAAACTTACCGTCATCAAATGTCTCTTTGACAAATTGTTGAAATGCTATTTCTCTTGTTAAAACAGCGCACACCCATACTTACGCTGTCTGGCTCCTTAATAATGTAAAAATACATGATGTGATGACAGAGCTCAGCAGCCAGAGCTCCTTCGGCTCGATGATATTTATTGGGCCCAAGGCAAGTTTGTTTAAACGATGATAAATATTTACTATTGTTGCAAACAAGAAGGCAAAGCAAAAGACAAACCCAGCTGGAGGGGAGATATGTCCAACTCCTACTCACAGCACATCAATATCCGAAGCAGAGCTTTTAGGCTCTTCACTACAACCAGTGTTGTTTTATTATGCATGAGGAAGGAGACAATCAGCTGTCTGTGGCTGCAGCGGTGAAGCGTTGTGGTTGGAGTAAAGCCACATTGCTGCACATCTTGCCAACATACGTTAGTCGCAGTTGTAATGAATACAGACTCTGTAGCAGAAAGTGCCTTAAGTCGCTAAGCTGCTTCTGTTTGACTGACAACCTGGAATGCAAAGAATGCTGTTTGTTTACTCATTACAAAAAATACACGTCGAGGTTACCCACCGAGATGTTTGACAAAAAGGTGATTTTCTGCCGTAGCAGGAAAAGAACATTTAAACCATTAGAAATGCTGCAGAGATACACTCGTTTAAATAATAAATTCCCTATTGATATAGATTAATGTATATTTTCTTTACCTGCAGTTTACTTTGAAAGTCTCACTGAAACAACTTGGCACCAAAATGGACATCTTTGGAGGCGGTCTCCGTTTATAAAAAACGAAATCCTCCATCAATTGTAGTCATAAAACTCGAGCCCCTCTCCCGTGGAGTACAGCAGCAAAAAGGGGCGCTGCCATGTTACATTCAATAAAGCACAATCAAACACAGAAAACATACCTGACAGCACGAGGTAAAAAAACCAAATCCTCCATCAGTTGTAGTCATAAAACTTGAGCCACAAATTCACAAATTAAGTGACACAGGAATTTGTTAGAATATTATACAAGTTTAGGCTGAAAAAGATAAGTTACAGCAGCAACAAGACAGAGTGCAAGAAGTCAGAGGACAAGAAGACGAAAAATAAAAAAAATAACAAGAATAAAAAATATTGCACAAATGTTATATACCTAATGGTAATTTACAATATATACAGTATGTACACACTAATTTAAAGATGACGATTGCACATGAAAACAGAGGTTATCAGTACAACTTGCCTTTGAGTGATGTTTATTGTGTACTGTTACACAGTCTGAATGGAATGACCTGCAGTAGCGCTCCTTCCTGCGCTGAGGATGTAAAAGTCTTGTGCTGAAGGAGCAGCTCAGGGTCCTCACAGTGTGGTGCAGGGGGTGGGAGGAGTTGTCCATGATGGATGTCAGCTTGGCTAATATCCTTTTGTCTGCCACCTCCTCGATGGAGTCCAGTGGGCAGCCCAGGACAGAGCTGGCTCTCTTGACCCAGTTTGTTCAGTCTCTTCCTGTCTCTGTCCGTGCTGCCTCCTCCCCAGCACACTATGGCGTAAAACACTGCAGAGGCCACCTCAGTGTCATAGAAAGTCCGGAGAAGAACCCTGCACACACCAAAGGACCTCAGTCTCCTCAGCAGATGTAGGCGACTCTGGCCCTTCCTGTACAGGGTGTTAGTGTTGTCTGTCCAGTCCAGTTTATTGTTGAGGTGAACACCCAGGTACTTAAATGAGTCCACCATGTCAGTGTCCGTGTCCTGGATGTTCACCGGTGTGTGAGGGGAAGGTTTCCTTTGGAAATCAATAACCATCTCCCTGGTCTTGCCGGTGTTTAGGATCAGGTGGTTCTGCTGACACCAGTCCACGAAGTCCGTGATGACCCCCCTGTACTCCTGCTCATTCTCCTCTCACACACAGCCAACAATGGCACTGTCATCAGAGAATTTCTGCAGATGACAGAGGGCGGAGTCGTACATGAAGTCCGAGGTATAGAGGGCAAAAAGGAACGGTGACAGCATTCGTTCCCTGGGGGACCCCAGTGCTGCTGACCACCACATCTGACACACAGCTGTGTAACCTCACGTACTGCGGTCTGTCAGTGAGGTAGTCATTGGTCCACGCAGCCAGCTGTTGGTCCACACCAGCCACTTCCATTTTCCCTCGCAGCATTGACGGCTGGATGGTGTTGAAAGCATGAAAAAAATGAACTTATAAAATGAACTTATAAACATAGCTTAACAGCGCTAAAACGTTACAGCGAGAGCAGTGACGCTTACCTCTCCCATTAAGTACAACAGCAAAGGGGGAGAGATAAGGCGGGAGACACCCCTTTATAGGAGGGGCACCCCCAAAGGTGAACGTAGGGGTACAGACACTGAGTATTAAACGTTCCTCATATTGACTGTGGAGGTCTAAGTGTGTCAGGTAATAACAACAGAAACACATTTTGTGTAATTATAATACTTAATATTACAACTGTACATCTGGCTTCTTTACACATATTACTGCTGTATAAATGACCCTGTTACATATCATCCCTCTAAATTTTGTCAGATTTTAATCGTAGACAGTGTTAAGAAATCTCCATTTGAGTCTGAGTCTAAAAATACATGTGATAAACAATAATGGGATACATGGACAGTATGTCCATGAGGAAACTGTAATAATGCAAAATGTAATGTGCAAAAATGTAAGTTTCCTATCTCACATGATTATTACACTTTTTATTAAAGACATTTTGCCTTTATTCTGACAAGTTAGTGCAGAGAGCCACATGCAATAAGACATTGGATTCGGTTCCTGGTGTGAATTCAGTGGTTTACATGGTTTGCACATTTAGCCACTCAAATGCAAATACAGTGTATAAAATTCATAAAACATACTCTACCTGCATTACAAGCTAAAAGCAAAGCTAAAACACATAAATATAAAAATAGGCAGCAGTCTCAAAACGTGAGATAAACGTCATGTTTCTGTTCAGTTGATCCATTAATATCGTCTGAATCCTTAAATAAGGATGTGCTTTAAACCTGACCAGCAGCTCTGTAGCTGTTGTCTCACCATAGCTGATGCCTCAGTGTCCTTGGTGTTGCAGCATTTCATTGATCTCACGTGTTCTCATTTGAAAGCCATGCCGCTGCGTGTCAGGACCAAGGCTATTTACAGCTATACATAGCTGAAACTGCCTCGAATAAACCTCGTGTCCTCGCCATCCCTCTCCTGGCTCAGACGGCAGATAAGGTGTGATTACAGCGCTGCATTGACGGGCTTCTCGTCAGAAAACAAACTCATTACAGTCGATGAGTCTATTTAAACTGTGAATGCTCTGGTGACTGTACAGCACCATTTAAATTAATGGTTTCCAACCTTGGGGTCAAGAACTCCCATAGGGAAAATGATTAAACGGCTAAAACAAGTGTTTGTTTGTTTTTTTTGAAAGATTATTTTTGCTTTTTTTTTATCATGAAATAGGTGGACTCTAAACTAGACGCTTTAAAAAGCTAAATGATCATGAGAGAGGTCGCATAAATTCATTAAAATCTATTAAATTTGCTTCATATAGTTTCCAGTAGTGAATATGGGAGAGCGGGTGTCATTTTTTTTTAAAGCGGTAGCTCTTCATTTGTGTATTTGAAGTCCTAAATTTGGAAATTTACGGTGGCACGGATTCTCCTTTGATCGCTCTGCACATGAACAGGCCACCATTTCATCATGTGCCGTGCCTGCGTTGCGTTCATGTTGACTTTCCACGGCGCTGAGGTATTTCTGTCTGCATGAAAACTGAGGCCCAATGTGATGATAAAAGTAACGTGTCCTCCTCTGATCTGTCCTGTTTCCTCTCTGCACCCCCTCAGGCGGTCAGAGGGAAACTCCTACGGCTGTAAATATGCGCAGCCCCCATTGGACAATAGGCCACCTTAGTGCCTGCCCTAATTGTGCTTGTTGACAGTGACTCGGCCTTGCTGTCGGCTGGCTGTTGAGTGAGACCGTTGAGAGGCCTGGCTTCCACTCCACTTCCTGCCTGCCCTCCTTACAATGGAAGTCCCCAGTCACGTGACCACTGGGCCTTCCCCAGCTGCAACAAGAAACCTTTCAGGAAGTGTGATGGGGTCAGAGGGGGGTGTTCGCTCCTCCACATGGCATAGAAAGAATAGACTCAGGAGGGATCTAAATCTGTGTGGTTGTCACTGAAATACGTCAGTGCAGTTCCTGTGGAGTAGATGACCTTTATTCCGCGCAGAGGAAAAGGAGTGAATCATGTGGCATCCTTTGTGATACAAACAGACTTTTAGCCTCATTGCATTTTTCGGATTCCAAGGTTAGGGCGTAGAGGGAGATTTTCTTCACAGGAATGTCATCTAGCAGAAAGTCAGAAAGTACACTTAATTTCTGAAGCTGTTTACATGAGGGCAAGTCAGCTGTGCCACACTTCAGCATCGCCGTGATTGATGTAACTTGAGTTCTATATACTGATAGTTCCAGCGTCCTGCGCACGTGGTTTGATCATGGTAATAAACCATCTGTTAAGAACATCAGAGCAAGTACTTATCAAGCTTGTAGGAATTAAAATTAAGAATGCTTTAAAGAGTTTACCATGCGAGGCAGCTGGATTCGCCAGATCAGGCAAACAATCCATCTCGCCAGGCTTCAAGTTACGGGCTTGTGGCCAAACCGCAGTCGTCTCAGCTTCCTAATGAGCTGGTAGAGGTACAGTTGTGACGACATCAAAAACAACAATGGCGGCTCCTAAAGAGGTTAGCGTAGATGCTGCTATAGCGTCAGTTCTATCAGAGCTGCAGCATTTCGTCATGGAAAGAAGAGCAAAGAACGGCACTGAAGTAAACAGCTTGACCCTGATCTGACCGTACTCAGCACTTGTTTCCAGACTTTTCAGCTTTTGACCCCTTTCAATAAAGGAAGTATCTACTTGGACCACTCACCACAACTCCTGGCCTCAGTGTAGGCTGACGATTTGAAGGCTCTTTGTAGGCCTGAAGAGGAGAAAGTATTTGGTGTGGACGAACTATCCAAACCCCTTAAGACCAAGAAAAGTAGCACGTTTTTACATCTCAGTGTCTGGAACAATCATAAAGTTGAATGGTCTTCGTTAGAAATCAAACCCTTATGCCACCATTAATGCTTATGTCGACGTCTACATTATCAAAAGTTCAGGCTTTGTTTGTGGTCAGCATCTGTGTCCATCTCTGTCTCAGTCTTGATATACCTGTCTGTCTGTCTGTCTGTCTGTCTGTCTCTCTACAGTGTATTTGGCATCTCCCCCATTGTTCAGACCAACTGCTCCTACACATGGAAGCTCATTGTGCACCCGGAGCGTAAGTGGTACCACTTTGTCAACCCCATCATGCTGCTGATCCTCTACTACACCCTGGCCACGCTGATCCGCCTGTGGCTGCAGGAACCCATCGACCAGCTGACGGTGAGGACAGCAGACAGAAATACAATGAAAACACTTAAGAGCGGACCTTTGTAGTCGACAGCGCTGTGACATTTACTGTAGAATATGTCAATAATTTGACCCTGCAGGTTCATTATATCAGGCGAATCTGACTGAAAAACAATCACAATCGATTCTTTTGACTTTTGTAAAGGTGAAGGGGAAAATAGCCCAGAAAACTTGATGATTCTCTGACTTAGATTATTAGAAATACTTGTTTTTTATATGTTGTAGGAATTGGAGATATAAAATGCTTCAGCTTTCTGAGTTCATTTAAAATCATTGAGCAAAAGCAGAATGAGGCAGGGGCCTATAGTGGTATTATGCAATGATATTTTCTACATTTTCTCATTCTTTTTTCATTATTGAACTCTAAGCTAAACGCACCAAGTTCACACCTGCTGTCTGGGCATTGCACGCAGGGAATTTGGGAGATGCAGCAAAAGAATTAATTGAGCAGTCAACAAAATATAAGACAAGAAAGAGCAACGAGTAAACATTTTAATCACAAAATCGCAGCTAAAATGAATAATAACAGAGCATCTGAGCGTGGATTTTTCTTTAATTACAGCCCTGAAGGGGAACAGAAATGTGAAATGTATAGAATAGACCTGCGTTATCGCCTCCAGGCAGAATAACCTCCCCTTCTCCCCACAAGCAGTGTGTAATTTAACTTAGTGTTTATGCTGCTAAATGTGAATGAGCTCTTGTTTAGAGAAAACTGCATTTTTGCAGTTCATGTAAAACTGGGTGGTGCGAGAAGTCAGTGGGTGTCAGAGATGTTTAGTTGAATCTGGCACGCAACACCTGCAACACGGCTCCTCAGTAAATTCCAGACAGCAACTGAAATAGAAAACAGATTGAATTAAACGGGCAGCCAGGTGGCCTCGTGATCAGAGAAACTGTATAGATGGAAGATTCCAGGACGATCGATTGCTGGCTGGATCTGGCTGCCGTAGCTCAGGTGTTATCTGAGGCTGAGTTACAGCGGTCTATAAGGTAAAAAAATGTAACCGTTGCATAACAACTCAGACACCACAGGTCCAAATTTGATGACTTCATGATCAAGTGATGATGCATCATATTTCTAATTTTAGCTGCAATCTGGGTTCAGCCACTAGAAAGATATACACAAGAAAGTTTTGTTGACAGGTGTGTCAAACTAGAAACTCATTGAAAAACACAAAAAAATCTCACTTATTGTCAATTTTTTGACCTTCAGGCTTTAAACAGTCTGAATTAAACCTGATAAAGGTCAGAGAACCTAAACATTAAAGGTACAATATGTAAGAGATTTAGTTTACAGTGCTCTAAAACTAACTGAAATTAACTTAAATTATCAACAGAATAACAGTTTTGATAGTTTTGATTGTGTCAAAGACTTCTATGTATTGCATTGCAGAGATATCTGCTGAAGTTAGCATGCTAACCAGCTAGCCTGGCCCGTCCTGCCTCATAATACCGCTTTGTACCACAAGAGTACAGTAAGTATAGCTGATTTTTTCAGAGTTAAAAATAAGATTTAAGGGGTGCCCCTACAGCTCAGTTGGTAGGGTGTGCGCCCCACGCATCGAGGCTGTCAGTCCTCCGCAGTGGTCGCAGGTTTGACTCCCACCTGCAGCTCATCTGCTGCACGTCATCCCCTCTCTCTCTGCACCCTCCTCCTATCCCACCTTCAGCTGCCTCTATCATAAAAAGCTAAAACGCCCCAAAAAAAATAAAAAACAAAACAAAACTGGGATTTAATATATGAGGGAGTTTTAATGAAAAGTCAAATATTTAAACCTCTGAATGACCAGAACTGCAGCATCACTTATTTTGATCGGACTTAAAGGGTCAATTCACCCAAATGACAAAACACACCATCAAAAGTCATAGGAAGTCTTAGAAAGGTAGAAAATAGGTCCAATGTAAACAGTTCACAGAGAGTTTTGTGGATTATGTGGAGAGATTGGGACATTGTTTCTGAAAAGACTGTTTACTGTAAAGAAAAAAAAATGTAGTGCTGTACTGACAAAATTCACCTCCATTGTGTTGCGGTGGCAGCAAAAATCTCTGAGACAGAAATATCAAAACCAGACTAAATAAAACCAAAACTATATGCAGGACTAAAAACCACAGTGTCAACATGTGTTCTGTCTTTCGGGTGAACTGACCCTTTAAAAGTTGTATCTCATCATGGAACGACTGCAGGTCTCAATAACACGTCATGCGATGTGGAAAGAAGTGGACTTTAATGCCGTGAAGACCCCCGCTCCCAATCTCAACCTGTCTTCTTTCTCCTCGCTGCTCGACGCTCAGCTCCTCTGTAATGGAGTTATAGATTAGTGTTTTTATAGAGGGGTCAATACTTCCCTGTAAACCTGCGGGACTGTATGCATTATTGATCCCTCCGCAGTGTGTGTGTGTGTGTGTGTGTGTGTGTGCGTTTTCACCTACTCTTACTCTTTAGACGATGCTAATAATAAAACTTGATTAAGAGATAAATCAGCAGCTGACAGGTTTGTTCCATGGCGGAGATGCCAGATGATGATGGGCCTCATCTTTGCCAAAATGATGAGAAAATCTGGATGCACTGTTACCATTTCTCAATTGATTTAACGCTTGATTTGTAGTTCATGGTCTGTGTTTATTCAGCAGCAATTCTCCAATGCAGCAAAAACTGTGAAAACAGAATAATTCAATCCAATTTTAGTAAAAATATCAGACAAAGAAATGCAGAAACGGCAGTCACACAGTGATGTGGGTGTAATAATTCAGTCATAGAGCAAATGTTTTGATTGTGCCGTCTGGGCTTCATGTTGGTTTTGTTAACAAATTATTGTGCTGAATCCAAAAGTGTGTGTGATTGACGTTGCTTTTATTTCTAAGGAAAACACATTTAACACCATAACCAACACTGGAAACAAAACTCGAACCGAGCTACAAACCAGTAATGAAAACAGGAATTCTTCTTCAGGCATTGCTGCCATTGCTAAACTTGTGGTGTATGACGATCAAATTTAGATTTTTAATGCAGAAAAGCACAGACTTAACTCATGCATTTAGCTATTTAGCCTTAATACTGCGCAAACCTCACGCAGTACTTTTTTGGATTGAATCTTGTTTTCTAGTACAGCATTATTCTGTCTCGTTCAAAGAAACTGACAGTGAGAACTACTGAAAGACAGAAACCTGCACTGAGAAGAAGTGCAGCTGTCTCTCCACTGTGAACTGAAGAAGAAAATGTGTCTTGAACGTCAGAGAGTCTGCAAGCAAGTTACTTTTTGTTCATTTTTTTCAGTATTTTGTGGTATTTGAGCCACTGCCAGGACAAACTACTTTGTTGTGAACAAAAGGCAGAAAATCAATGGTAAGAAATGCTGATCATTTACAGTAAAACTGCATCATTTCCTCCTTTAAAAGGTCACCAACTCCTCCTCAGATGTTGTACTCCTACACTGTAAAACACTGCTCAGTAGCAGCTGAGTAAAACTGTGTTTCTTTAGAGCGTCCTCTCTGCTGCACTGACTTCAAAGTCCACTGGTGAAGATATATATATCATCCAAAATACCCATCTATGTTTTTTCAGGACGAGAAGGACGGTGATATGTGCGAGGAGGAAGATCTGGTCGGAAACAGAACAAATAACTCAGCCAACAGGAAGAGGCAGCTGTGGTGGGAATCACGCCAAGGAACAGACGAGAAGAACGTACGTCAGCGTTAACACACACACGACTAACAAAGCATTGATTATTAGCCACGAAGTGGTCATCCTCTGGTTAGCATGCTGTCGTACAGTACATCTACAGGAACACTTTGGTTAAAAGCATGAAAGCATGCCTGGAAAATAACATGAAATCTGTCTGAAGTCTTAACTTCTTTCAACCAGCTTGGCTGCTAAAAACCCAAATAACACATTTCCTTGTTCCCTTCTTACAACTGATAACTGGTGTTGGCTGGAACTGTTATCATCAGTTTGGCTCTTAAACAGTAATAATGACAAATTGCTGAAGTATGTTAGAGCAATAATGGTGAAAGTAAACAGGAAACCGACTCTTTGTTATTGTGTAAACTCGAGCTGTAGTTGTTAATTGTTTTCACGAGCTTACATCTTGTTTTACCCGAGCTTTCACCTTCATAATACACTCATCCCTCCCTGGGTGGATCTCAGCTGCAAATGCACAAACACACACACACACACACACATTCTGACCTTGTTCCCATATCAAGGTCCGTAGTCTGTCTCCACCGGCCACCTCCTGAGGTTTAAAAGCTTTTAGGGTGTGCAGACACAGATGAGTGATGGGCTCGATTTACAGAGTAGTGCTGCTCGACTTTGTTCCTGCTTATCAGCGACTATAAAGAACGAGGAGGCCTTTGACTTCAGCAGCTCATCGATAACACACCTTGCCTTGTATGCTCTTTTGTCCTCCTAGCTCCTCTCCACCCAGGATGGCATCAGTACAACTGAGGTGGGGGCTGCTCTGCATTTAATCTGTGCATTTTACCTCCCCACCCTTCACCCCTTAGACCTGCTGCAAGAAAAGGAATCAGTGCTTGTCACCCCGCACCCTCATAGAGCAGGTTAACAGTAGTCTGTGTGTAAAAGTGAAACTCCTTTTCCCTCTGTCCCTGCTGTCCCAGATGCACTGCATGTACTGCATTATACCTGTTCAGTTGTCAAGCTGTGATCATAAAGTTGCTGCTCTGAGTGCCTCTGAGTTGGAAACATGGAAGATGTCAGGAAGATAAAAAAGCTTGTGCTTTAGTTTGGGGAATGCTCTTAACTATAAATGTTTTGCACCACAGTAAAGCTAAAGGAAACATGTCCAGTGAGTACTGATACATATAAAATTGGGCTTAAATTGACCACAGGTTTTGTAGAGAAAATATCAAAGTAACTCCCTTTGTATATTTATTTTATGAAATGCCTCTCACCTCGGGGTTATCAGGCAGGTTGTGCTGGGTTAAATCAAAGAATGTGCAGTGTGAAAAGTGGAAAAACACCCTCTGCTGCCCCACAAAGCCAGAATGTGGTAATTAAAAACTACCAAAAAGCCACATCAGTGTCTGGTGGAAAGCTGATGAGTTGTTTAATCACACCAAAGCGGTTGCTCCTGTTTGCCTTTGTGGGGCAGAAGGCTGTACAGATCTGTGACCCCATGACAAATCTACTCCTCAGTTACAGAAATCTCTTTGTAATGTGTGATGATGACCTACAGGCCGTGCCCACCTCAAACGGGACGTCCTTTGACTTCGTCACAACGGAGAATGGACCGGTCTGTCTGGACTTGTACTCCACCCCCCATTATAAAATGGACCAGCCCAGCGACGGCACAGGTGAGCTGCTTACCCTCTATCACATCCTTCAAAGATCGAAGCCAATGATGTACTGTTAAGTTATTAAATCTGGTGTAACGTAGAAGTTAACAACGCAGGTTTATGCTGATTTTGTGTCATATATTTGGACATGAGAAAGAAGTCTTTGACTGCGGTTGCATCCTCAAATCCAAATATATGACGCAAAATCAGCATAAACCGAAGACATAAACTACCTTTGTACGTTGAGGCTAACTTAGGTTTTTTTAGTTTTATGCAGCTTTATAGAGTAAAATATAAAAACATGCATTTTGGGGATTTATAAACTGTCTATTACGCATTTGCACTCCTTCAGAAATCACTGGATTTGTCTGCCACAGACACAGTTCCTTTATATTGTTTGCACAACACTTTGTTTTGACTTTCTCTTTGTACTTTAACTTTGGAGTTCGTTGCCACTGAATTTACAGAATTGCCTTAAAGGGGCACTTCACTGATTTTACAAGTCACAGTCAGTTTACGAGTCATGGGGGGCACGTCACAGCCTGTGAATACAGCTGTTTAATGTCTTCTGTGACTCTGAAGGAACTTTGTAAAGTCTAAGAAAATAACCCCCTCGAGCACTTTTGTGACTTTACTTTTAGCCGTGCTAGCAGGTGGCTAGCAGTCTGTTCGTCCACCATTTTGGACTGAAATATCTCAACAAATATTACATGAATTTCCGTGAAATTTTGTAAAGACATTCATGTTAAACAGTAGCTGAATCCTACTGACTTTAGTGATCCTCTGACTTTTCCTCTTGTGCCACCACGTTATTATTTACATTCAAGCCTGTACTTTGTGTGCTAATTACCAGGCAATAGCATGCTAACACTCTGCATTAGCATGTTAACACACTCATGTTAGCATTTAGCTCAAAGCTGTGCCAAAGTACAGCCTCACAGAGCTGCTAGCTTGGCTTTAGACTCTTTCTTGTCTTGGTAAACAAAAAGCCTGTGTTACAAAGTGGGCCGTGGATTTTGAAGGATGTGGGTGTCAGGAGAAGAAGAAGAAGAAGAAGAAGAAGAATCAGGACAGTCTCCTTTATTTGTCACACAAACTGCATACATGCTTTCACACGCCATGCAAGTTGGTGAAATTTGTCCTCCGCCTTTAACCCATCCTGGTCGCCTTCCTCCGCGGCAGACCAGGAGCGGTGGGCTGCCATCCGACCGGCGCCCGGGGACCCAGTTTCTTCTGTCACCATTGGTCAGGTGGTGATCTTCTTGTATGTTTTTAGTGGGGTTTTTTTAAGGAGGAAACCCCAGGTAGAACATGCAAACTCCACACAGAAAGGCCCCTTTTTCCTCGAGCAGCAGGCACCGAAGGCATGGTGGAGGACACGGCGCCCACAGCGGGAATTGAACCCGGGACCTTCTAGCTGTGAGGCGACAGTGTTGCCACCGTGCCACCCCAAGAGAGGAGAGGATCTAACAAAGATTCTTTTTAACTTTGTGTCTTACAATTGGCCAAAACTTTATGGAAGCTCAACGCTAAATCACTAGAGTACCTTACTTAACTCAATAATACCACAGAGTGCCATAACTGTGAGTAACAGTGATTTGTGTCTCTGTGTCCAACCAGAGAAGAAGGATGAGTGTGTGTATGAAGTGTGTCTGCCCCCGGAGGATTCGCCGTTGGAGGGAGGAGAGGAGAAGTCTGAGGAAGGAGAGGACGGGATAAAGAAAAGAGGAGTCGGTGCGATGGTCAAAATCTTCCACTTCATAATGAAACAGAGCTACATCTGTGCTCTCATAGCAATGATGGTGAGTAACACAGCCCACAGATGGTGTTGCAGAGTTACAGAAGCTGAGTTAAGCTGCATTTGTGTCATGTATTTGAATGTTTGGAAGGAAAGCATCCAAAAGCACTTTCATTTGTAAACTCAAAATTGACCATAAACCATAAAAATGCCTCTCCTTAAGTAAAGTTTTACTCCTTAAGTAAAAAAAGCCAAAACAAAACAAATCTTTCTTCTCAAAACCAAGATGTGACTGTTGTTTTCCAGCCTGCAGCCTATATTTACACTTTAATTTGACATGACATGAATATGCAGCATTATAACCAGAAAATCACAACTGTAAACCCACAGACCTGCTGGAAACATGCTTGCGTGGTTAGTAAATGCCAAACACTCCTGCCTCCTTGATCAAATTCGATTTACCCTTGAGCAAGGCACTGACCCCCGCCCCTCTCTGCTCCAGTGGAACCGCTGGCTGGCCAACAGAAGGAAACTGTGGTTGTACTGGGCAGCTTCTGCAGCTGAATGTGTGGCAGGATATTTCTAAAAAAGAGCATCTGTTCTTAGTTTGAAAATTCCTGGATGAATCATAGTTAAACACATCTGAGTAACGGTTACTTAGTTTGACTTTGATTGTGACTTGGTTACATACAAACACTGTTATTTATTAAGAGGCCTATGGACATTAGATTTTTCTTTCAGTGCAGCAAAGAAATACGTGTAACACTTAACAGTGTTGATGTTAAAACCTATGCGATTAAAATCTGAATCTGGGATAAAACCAAATTTACCCTTTGGACCCAAATGAAGCATTTTACCTTAAATACTGAAATACTGCACCCCTTATTCTCAAGAATGAAAGAAGAGGAAGAAAAGAGTAAACAAAAGCCACGACTGACGACACTGAGATCATTATTGTGGTATTTTTTTCTGGAAATGAGTTTAAGCAACTTTTTAGGCTGATTCCAGTATTTTCTGGCCCCATATTTTTCCACCAGAGTTCAGGATTTCCACAACTGAATTTTCTTCCCTGCAGCGTGGACCAGATTTTGAGGAATATAGTGGTCATGCTTTGTTTCACAGATAGCCCTAATTTTCCTGATAACTTCCAAAGGAGGCTTCCTGGAAAGAACTAAAAACGTGGGAGTAATTCTGGGAAAATGCTGGCGAACTTCTAAAGTTGTTAATTTAATTAGAGTTTAGTTAGTTGTGCTTGCAAGCAGATGATTTTCAGAAGAATTAAAATCCTGAATTTTTCTTCTGTAGCAAAAGTAACTCAGGTCATAGTTGTCTGTACATCCTGAGGAAACGGCTAACTCTGACTAAATGGCAACAATATGCATCAGTTTCTCACAAAGACATCCTGAAAGACAGTAGGACTGAAGAAATCCATGAAATTCAGCTTTGTTTTTTACAACACGTTCTCCTCTTTCCATTCAGATACAGATATCTACTCTGCATTGCCAACTTGTGGAGATACAGGCAAGAAGCCCAGACAACTGTATAAAGCTCTGTTTTATTCATGAATAATCTTCTGTGATTTGTTCTCGTCAGGCGTGGAGCATCACCTACGTCAGCTGGCTGACGTTTGTCTTCCTCATCTGGTCTTGCATGCTCTGGATGGTGAGGGACCGGAGGCGTTACGCCATGCTGTCTTCTCCCTTCATGGTGGCCTACGGCAACCTGCTGATAGTTCTGCAGTACATTTGGAGTTTTGAGAACTTGGACGGGGTCCCAGGGTTCTTTCTCAAGAAAAACAACCATTTCCACTCACTTTCATCCAAGGTTTGGGAGTTAAAATGAGCAGAATTTTCTTGATTTTGACACTGCTGTGTGTGTCTGTCTGTTGTAAATCCACACAATCATTAAAACTGACCTTTAGATTGAGTTACAACCTGTGCGAGGATTTCTAATGCGGCAGATGTACGCAGCTGATGGAAGACACTCTTTAGATTCTGGAGCTGAACATTGTCAAACTGTGTCTCCCTAATAGTCAATTACTTAAATGAGAGAGGGCAGTCGCACAATGTGCTCCTGAAGGAGAAGGTCAGGTTTGTAGTGTTTTGACATGTTTTGGAAGAGCTCAAAGACTTTCATGCTGGCAGCTGCTCAGCCTGACCTAATTGTGTCTAGAATGAGATTTTCTACGTCAGTAGGCCGCCGCAGACTTGCAGCCTTAATGTGTTCTTTATCACCCATGCTACTGTTTTGTTAAACAGTGCATACGTTCATCCCTCCAGAGAGTGGAGATGCAATTATATTTCACACCTGAGTCAAACTGTATTTTAAAAGTTTATTTTAAGAGGCAGATAAATGCAACACATGCTTGAAAGTTTAGACGATCCGGTTGAAGTTTAGAAACTCAAATCTGATTTATGTATCTCTCTCTGTGTTATAGTATGCTCTCAGCTAGGTAAAGTAAATGCAAATGATTCATCAGTGAATCTTTTCTTTTCTTGCCGGTCATTTGCGTGTCTAAACATATTTATTGTGCGTAGGCCCTGTGTCTGCTGAGCTTCTGGCTGCTGCTGAGACAAACGCTCACAGAGAGATGGGAAAAACAAAAGGAGGACAGCGCCAGTCTCTCAGACGTTCATGTGGAGGATCAGAAGAAGAAGGGTAAGCCCTGCACTCTTACTTTATTTAGACTATAGCATGAATACTGTAGTAATTAAGACAGAGAAAGGAAATTTGGAAATTTCCTCCAGCTGTTAGCACCACCCATAACCCAGACGATGCTAACTATCATTTGCAGGTATCAGAAAATACTGTTGCTGGTGGCTTTTTTCAGTATTTGTACGTGGTGGATGTAAAATATTGAGGCTTCTTGCCTTTGTTTGGAAGCCTTCAGCTTTGTTTCATTTCATTTACTTATTTATGAGGACACAATAATCAACATTTCTGTAAATGTGCCAGTGTTGGCCAGCTGGCTAATTTTCAGCTGCAGTTCTTTGGCGAGATGTTTTGAAACCAGTGAGGTGAAGTCGCACTACAGAGATCGACAAAATAAGCATGACTGACTCTGACAGTCAGAGTGCTGATCTGGATAAAATGTTATTAACACTGTAGAGCACGAGTGAATATGCCACACATACCAAAGCCATGGAAAGCTGACTGTCTGAGCATCGGAGTGTTTGCTCTTCACACGTTATGCTCTTAGTTTATTTTCACAATGAGGGAAGAACGCTGAGGCTGCTCTGCAGGTCATCCAGATTTCTACCCTCTGTCCACGAGGCCAAAAGGTCCGAGTGCCACTCCGCTGATAAATTCCAACACCAGATAAGGCTTCAGAATTTCTTTCCTACAAATTCAGTCATTCATATGCGCTCCACCAGGCCGTCGAATCCTCCAGTGTGTCCCCCAGACATGTCAAAATTCCATTTAGCTGAAGACTGTAAAAGACAAACTTGTGTTAGTAATGCTTTACTTCATCAATTACAAGCATTATATGAATATTTAATATGGTTTCTAACCCAATATAATCCAGTTTTATATGCAGATATAAATGTTTATGAATGTATTTGGCGACAACTACAGAATAACGCCCCCTGTGGGCTCCCATTAGTGGAGGCTGATATGTAAACAGATAATAATTGACAACATTGGAAAGCATAGTTGTGATAATATTCAATACGTCTTCACAGGAGAAGTTTGTTAACTGTTTACTGTACATTAATAAACAATTAAAATGTCTCTGCTACAACAACATGATAATTAGTAATAAACTATTATGGGTTTATTATGAAGTGTTTGTACTGTGCTTAGTTGATGCAGAGTTTTCTGATTGGCTGCTGTGTTTTATAGAGGAAGAGGAGTCTGAGGAGGGAGGGGAGCAGGACATCATGCAGGTTCTGGGAAACATGGTCATGGCTCTGCTGGTCAAATACTGGATCTACATCTGTGGCGGCATGTTCTTCTTCGTCAGCTTCGAGGGAACCATCGTCATGTACAAGATCATCTACATGATGATGTTCCTCTCCTGTGTGGTGCTCTATCAGGTGCCAAAACACACCTGTGTGTTATTGCATTCTTATGTTAGATGTATGGCAGCACACACACACACACACACACACACACACACACACACACACATGCTTAATCCCAGTGTTTCTCTCAGATTTCTCCTCATTTTTCTTCAGTGTTTAACATTTTTCCACATTCTGCTCTGATGTATGCACATTTCCAAATTCGCAGTACACATTTATATTATATGTAATTCAGACAGACATATTTAATATCCATGGAATATTTTGGATGTTGACAAGAGAAAAAATAATTTGATTTCTCTTTAACTTGCACAAATTTGCAGACCAAGAAAGTCTGGTGACCCCTCAAACCGAATTGTATGCGTACAAAAGTGAACATGTCGTCAGTAAAATGAGGCTGTTTACTAAGTGTTACTGTCCGTATTCCAAAATTAGCGTATGGTTAGGATGCTGTAAAGTTTCCAAATTCAATTTCCCCAAGACAGAAGGTGCTGACAATTTTATTATGTCATAAAGTTTGTGTACAGCAGACTTATAGTCCACAGTGTTTTCTCGACTGTTTTATAACTCCTTCCACAATAAAAGAGAGCAGTCACCTTAAATCCAGATGTCCTCTGCGCACCATGTTTAATTTAATGCATTACAGCTGTTCATGTCAGAGAATTCATTACCCCTGAAGCACAATGATCACAGTCATTCTATTCTAGGTGCACTATGAGTGGTGGCGAAAGCTCCTGAAGTACTTCTGGATGTCGGTGGTGATGTACACCATGCTGGTCCTCACCCTGGTCTACACCTACCAGTTTGAAAACTCGCCGCCCCTCTGGTCCAATATGACCAGCATGGACGTGGAGAGGTGAGCACGCCTGAGTAGCAGGTTACTGACTCACTGCTGGTTTCACTTCCCTGACTGGCAACAGTGGACGCTGAGTCATCAAACCATCTGTTTTTCTCTTTATTTAACTTGTAGACTTGGATGCTGGGTTCCCAACACAGCTACCACAAGTCACGTGATCAGCACCAGCCAATAACAACTCTGCTGATACTGCTGTTTTCTTAGAATGAGAACACACTGTTATTCAAGATAACCTCACCCCGGATTCTTCTAACATGGCCCAAAGAACCAAATTATCATAAGTTTAGCCTGATAGCAGCATGTTAGCCTGGATTAGTTAAGACATTTTTAAAGAACAGGCTCCTTCTCTGTGTCACCGTCATCACAGGAATGCTGCTATTTGAAGGCAATAAGAAAGTGTACTTTCATATGCTGATGAATTTCCAGGGAGTTGTTAATGTTTCAGGCCTCTCCTCCGTCCTGAAATGTAAATGTTAAATGTTTGGCCTGAAGAAAAGTTGATAGTTTTAAACCCTATCATTAGGCTGAGAACAGGAAATACAGCTCTACATAAAAATGAAGAAAAAAACAGATTATACACAATGTAGAAAATGTTTTAGCATTTAAATGTAATAATAAAAAAAGAATACATAAATATGTAATGTCTGTGCAAAGTTTTGGTAAAGTGATAAGCAGATTGCTTTCAAGGTTTTGCATCTGCCTTATGTTGTAAAGAGTGCAGCGCAGACTAGCATTTAATCCCCCTTTTAACCTTTAATTTTTCAGAGAATTTTGACTTTTTATGGAGCTTTTGTTCACTTTTTGTCATCAGTCTCACTCAGGGGTACCTTAAAAAAGATGTAAGCTCACGTCTCATGTTCTTCTGTTTCCTCTCATTTTCCCATCCGTGCAGCTTGAAGGACCTGGGCCTGGAGAAGTTTACTGTCTCCATGCTCTTCACCAGGATTTTCATTCCCACCTCCTTCCTGTTGGTGTGCATTCTCCACATGCACTACTTCCACGACCGCTTCCTGGAGCTCACCGACCTCCAGGCGGTGGTGGCCAAAGAGGAGAGCACAATCTACAGGTGAGACACGTTCTGCTTGTCTGCTTTTGTCCAAAGCATCATTGAGATTTGTTCTTTTTTATTTGGTTTGTTAAAGTTCACGCAGCTGAATTACGAACAAACTGTTCATAGACAACCTGCCAGATCTGATTCTGGTTGATTTATTTTTTTGCTTTGCAAGTTTTATCTACAATCTTTGGTGTTAGACATCCTGAGAAATGAGCATTTGAACTTGTGGGAAGACGGCGCACCTTCAGTTGTGACTTTGTGCTGCACAGGTGTGTCTATCTAAGAAGTGCAGTCAGTAAACCCATTAAATTTTTAACAGTTCTGTCATTTTTAGCAAATTTCTTTCCCCTTTCTCTCTCCCTAAGTCATAAGCTAGTAGTTTATACTGTGATGTCAAACCTCTAAGTCCTGTTTCAGTATAAAATACATCACACTGAGAAAAGAGAAATGTCCTTTTGTAGCATCTTTAAGAACATAAAGCTGAACATGAGTCCAGACTGCATTAGTTTGCAGTGCAAAATGCTGCTGGCTAACAGGTGTCATTTTAAGTCCTTACACTTGTAAAACACAGATTTTCTGTGTGTTTTCTCTTCATTTCCTCTAATCATTGTTAAGAATTTCTACAAAAACTGCACCAAGGGCAAAGTGAAGTCATGAGCAGAATATTAATAAGAACATTTTCTGGTCAGTATATTTCACAATGTGAGAATTGTATGCAGGTCATCAAGCTGATGTTTAATGATTCGCTGTTATGCAACACATCAGACCGAACTCAAGTTTTTAATCACAGCTTGCTTGTAATCATTGATTTGGACATCAGGACTTTGTCACAGTTAATCAGAATTAGCCTCAGGTTGTGCCTCTCGTGTATTAACATTTGAGGCAACGACCTGACGATCCTGAATAATTCCACTTCGGTCAAATGGCTGAACATTAGTTTTCCTGAGAGATGAATTCCTGGCGATCTTTGAGAGGTTTCATTTGTTGAACTTTGAAAAACCCAGAAGGTTGTTTGACACTACTTGCTGCTGTTTTAAAGTTATTTACAGGATCACTGAAGACTCCTCTGTCTGTCTGAATGATGAATTTCTGTCTGATTTTAACTCATTTTGCTACCATGTTTTTTATGTCCTTGTTTAACAACCTTCAAGGTTTTTCAACAGTGCAATCTCTCATTTTTCTGTGACTAAGAGGCACAAACTGGGGCTTCATCAGCACGTGATTCCACTGAAAGCTCACCAGCAATAATACTGAAATATTCCCCAAGAACCGTGAATGACAATATAAACACGTTGCGCATCTGTCCCTGTGTGCGTCGTGTGTTGAATGTCACATTAACGTTCACACGTTCACAGTCTGTGCTGTGGTGGCTTTTCCACTGTTTCGCTGCCATCTGCTTAGCTGGTCTCTGCTTCTCTCTGTGACCTGCTGCCATCTCTCCTCTGCCACCCTTTTCGCACAGCCACGCTAAAGTCAGTGGGCGTGTATATCTGATCATGGATAGGTGGGTATCTGCTCGCTTTCTGTGGCATCCGCCGCCATCCCGTTTCACCTCTGACCCTCATCTTCCTCCTGTTGCAAGACGTCCTTTCCCCCCCCACGCTGACTTGTCCCTGTTACTTCTTTCCCCATTGATTGTACACATTGACGATCTTCTGAAATATCTTACTCCTGGAGGTGTTTTACTGACATGACGTGTGTTTGTTTTCAGGTTTTTGTAATTTATCATTTTGCCTGTCGCCTTTAAGTTATCTTTAAGGATCTTTCACCCCTCTCCAAACCCAGCCCAGCTCCTTCCCCAGTAAAACCCTTCTACTTCTCTCCAATGGTTTCAGAAAGTGTCAAACAAGCATGTTTGAATCTGAAAGAACTGTTCTTCACTTCCAGTATCTTGCCAATGATCTACACCCCCTTTTCTGCACTGAACCTCAGAAAATTCCCCCCTTCCTGAAAAACTTCGCCTACCCCAAACCACAGGAGCCTTTTGGCCAGATTTCATGCATTTTAATAAAACTATGTGGATACTTTTCAATTATTTCAAGTGTCAGTTTCAGCTTGCCTTTGTCGGTTTCTCTCCTCACTGTTCATTTTGACTTCTGTGTAACTTTATTGTTCTGACCAGCATCAAGCAAAAAATACCCACTCAACAGAGCAAGTAAGTGTGAGCCGGATAACAAAATGCTTGCCTTGATATGCGGCCGGTTCATGCAACACAAACCCGACCCTTGACCTCGCCCCATTGCCTGAGAAGAATTTAAAGGGTTAATGGCTCCCTCTCAGCTGCTACCGTTAATCCACTGCAAGAAGAAAATCCTCAGACACCAAAGAAAACACAACAACGCAGATTGTTCTAAAGAATGCAGAAGGAATGTGCACTGCTTATCAATCACGCTGCCTGATGATGAAACGCGGCTCTGCGCCTCAGTTAGCCCACGCAGAGCTGATGATTCCCATCCAAACATTTGCATCGGAGCCTTTTGAGAGTCACCTGGACCGTGTGTGTGTGTGTGTGTGTGCTGTATTTATGTACTTATGAGGACAGAATGCAGAAAGACTGTGAGGAAAGTCTGTGAGCATGTTTGCAGGTTTAGCTTTAAGACTTTCTAGTAAGGTTAAAGTTTAGTGGCAGGACGTGTCAGTCAGAATGATAAAAGAATAGGTCAGTTTTGCACGTGTAAAAACGAGCTTTAAGAGGACGACCGTGAATCTCAACATCCCAGCTTCAAGTCTGTCCGCGGACCTTTGTTGTAGATCATCTCTGTACTGTCTCTAATAAACGATTAAAAAGCCCAAAACGTAATTTAAATCCTTAAAAAACGATGGCAGAGTCAGGCGTCTATAGATGCTTTAAAGGGCCCTTTAAAGTTCATGATATAATCCTGAAGTAAGAAACTAGAGAACACCAGCCATTTCACCAGTTCTAATTTAATTTCATTCAGTCCTGGGCTCAGTCCCACGTGGGCCACTGTGGTTGATGTATGGGAGTCTCTGACCGGGAACTGTTTCAAGGGTGAAAAAAAAAATGAATGCAGGCAGTGAGACATGCAAACTACTGCATCAGCAAAAGCTAAAACTACCAACTGGGTGTAGAAAAGGGGTTAAAGTGGTTCAAAACCCTATCTGCCAATATATTTCAGTCGCTTTGGTCGAGCAACTGACCATCTACACCATTTATAGCTGTGCTATTTCCCCTTAAAAACACATGAAGATCTTAGTACAGTCAAAATACCAAAATCGCTGAGTCTTGTGACCAACATGTTACTAAGCTGGTTCAGCCCTGCTTTCTGCAGAAACTGAGATTCCACGGTCCCGCGTCACCTCTGTTCTTACTGCATGACTTTGCCCCCGGTTACGTTTCTGATCTCCTCGTTCCGTATTCCACCTCTCGACCGCTCCGATCCTCTAATCTCTGGCTTTTATCCATCCCCTGCTCCATCCCCTGCAAAACAAAAGACGATTGTGCCTTTTGCTGTTTTAGCTCCAGCCCTCTTGAATCATCTTCCATCTGTCAGATTTGCTGAATCTTTAGACTGTTTCAGGCAGCCTCTGAAATCTTTATCGGCAAGCCTTTTTATTGATCTCCACTCTGGGCTTTGTTTTAATGTTCTTGTTGTCTGGTCTGACTCTCATTTTGCTGTTTTTTATTGTATTTTTACCTTATTTGTTTGTCAGTTGTTCTCCTTTCACATGTGAAGCACTTTGTAACTGTGTTTACGTGCTATATAGATAAAGCTTTATTTACTTACTTCCCTGCACTGGTAACCAGTGACGAGAGCCCAGAACGAGTGTTATGATCAAATCTTTTAGTTTTTGTCAAGATTATAGCTCCAGTGCTCACGCTGAAGACTTGTAGGTGCATGCGTAGGAAGACCAAAGAAAAGGGCATTGCCTTAATCTGGAAGGCAAAAGGCATGTATTGTGGTTTCAGCATCACACAGTGATAAAGTAGCTCAGATTTTAGCAATATTGCTAAGATGAAAACATGTTTTTTTGAGAATAGCCTAGATATGCGACTGGACTGTCAGCCAAGAAACAAAAATCACACCAGCTGATATGCAAGCATGTTACATCCATTCACAGGAGTCTTTAACATGCACATCCTCACTTTAACGGAAAGCAGAAAAAAGTCATTGAAGGTCCTCATGAGTATAGAAATACAGATGTGTGTGTGAGCATGCATGTGTCTTTGCATGTAGTAACTTCTCACATGCCCTCAGACTGGTGCACCAGGACGGCAGCCTGGCAGACCTCACCATGCTCAGCGCCAGCTCGGTGGAGGCGGCGCTGCCCATAGAGGAGCAGGAGCCGCAGGAGGAGCAGGAGGAGTGGCGGACAGAGGAGAAGGAGAAGGAACAGGCCCTGGTGGTGGTGATGGATGACACTGAAGGGAGTGGCGAGAAGCCCAGGAGCTTCTCCGACCCGCTGCAGTCCAGCACGGAGGAGAGCCACCACTGCAGTGCGGGGACGGAGCCGGAGCCGAGCACCGAGCAGAGCTCAGGTACTGAGCGACAAGGGCATATAGTACATCATATGAGGGCTACTCATTAAGAGATAATGTGCTGAGTTATTTTAATCAGTCATTTAGTGTGATCCAAAACAGGAAAGCAGCAAACTTCATGTTTGAAAAGATCATGTAAAAACAGTAAATGGCGTTTCTGTTTGATCAGTGACTCAGATGATCAGTCACTTATCAAAACTGTTGCTGATTAGTTGTCTGCCAGTCAACTAACTGATGCATCATCTAATCATTTCAGCACATTATTTCATTTTAGCGGCAGTAGTTGGTGGTGTAGCCAAGCCTCCCTCTCAAGCACATGGAGGTCTGGAATAATTCAAGCCGAACTAGAGTGAAAAGTTTTAGAGAACTGGCACCGAAACACTAAAGCGAGAGGTGCTGTTCCCACAAGCCGGTATTTTCTAACTCACAGCCGGTCAAACGCTGCCGCAGGGTTTCCAAAGGCGTCAGTATCCCAATTTCAATTTTTCCTTTTAGAGATTTTGGTCTGGCAAAGACACGTATGAGACAACTCAGTAACTATTACTGTTCTGTCCACCAGTCAGACCATCCATTAAAGTCTGCTTCCATGTGACAGATCAGCAGTCTAATTCTAGGAAGCAGACGATTTGTAGACAACAAATCACTTTGAGTCTGATGGTAATGTAAAGCTTTTATTCACGTCAAATAGAGGGATGGAAAGCTACAGTATTTAACTACATTAGAGCTACATTAGTTGATATAGAGTCCAACACCTCCTCAGTCACTGTTTGATGAACAAGCAGATGGCAAATGCAGCCAGTCTGCAATAACGAGGCATCCTGACGGTTTACTTGGCATGTATATCACGTCATCGTGCCAAAATGTGGGTTTGAAGGGGTTGCATATCATTACTCTCTTTCGGTTTTGCTAAATTGTGTTTTAAGTGCCTGAGGAAAAACAAATTTCAGAGCAAAGTTAGCGCAGAGCTGCTCATCTCGAGGCTGTGCGGCTGAGCACACTTTATTTAAACACTCTGGCATCTCGTGAGCTTCCGTGCGTGATGCTGGAACTGTTGTTTTCCTCCGAAGACTTTTAAAGCTTCCCACACTGCTGGCCATGTTTACCCTTCTCGTTGTGTTTACAGCTGAGGCTCCTGTGCTGCTATGTAGTGTCCGCAGAGCACTTTCAGACGAGTTTGGAGACCTTTTCTCTCACATCTCTCGCAGCTCAGAAGACATATGTTGCATACAGTCTTTAAAGGCCAGAGCTCAGTCTGCAGCCCAAGTATCTGCTGCCTGCCTGCACTCCCACCAGCCACTCATTAATCATCCCGAGCAAAGCTCTAAGAATCTGTTGTATTGCAGATTTTTGGGTTCAGTAAGATTTACCTCCGGTTTTCTGTTCTGACACAGCGCGTAGCTCAAGTGCTCGCTTTCACCCATTCCATCATCCCGCTACGGTCAGCTACCGCTGCACCATTAGCATACTTACACAGACACTGGTCTTAAATTAAAATGTTGTTTATATACAGAAAATAAAATAGGTGATAAAACACAACCCTGCAGGGCCTCTCAGTTTATGATGACCTGCGAGCTATACGAGCTGTATGCTCTCTCAGAGTTTCTTATCCAAACAATGAGGCCTCTATTAAAGCTAAGATAATATGTTTTTTTTTTTAAAATCATACACCCACCACCAAACTGTCGCTGGAGTTAGTTTTATATCCTTTGTGAGAATATAAAACCAAAGATTAAGTCGTTATTATCAGCGACCGTTTTTAATGCAGATTTCAGGCGTCATTCCATACATCCTGACACACTGCATATGGGAAGAATTTACATGAACAAGCACTTTATAGTTTCAGAATACATGTAAAACACGTTCAGCTGTTACATTGACCTCAGTCACACCTGGGATTAAAACGGTAGAAACACTGAGATTATCTTTCCCTCATTAAAATGCAGATTGTCATACACATCGTTTCCATTTGAGTCCTTTAACACGCCTAATTTCAAACAGTATTCAGTTCAGCACAATAAAAGACAAAGAAAAAAATGAGATGTGAGAAGCTGGAATTACTGAATTTTGGCCACTTTTTATTTTCTTTTGATGCACTAAACAATTAATGAACTTATCGTTTGATCTCATGATTTCTCACGTGATTTGCTGACAGTAAGAAAGACGTAGTATCAGCTGACTTATTCCTCAAGTGTCAAGAGAATCATCTTATCAGTCTGCTCCAGCTTGAGTTGGTCTGTTAGGTGACACGAAAGCAAAGTGCTAGAAGAGAGATGATGAGTTTAAACAGAGGACATGCTGCTGTAATTAAGAGGTGAAACCGAAAAATGCTTCCCATTTGGACCTCTTTGGTCTTGTTTTTCCATCTCAGTGCATCTGGTTTTTATCTCTTCAGATCTGAAGAATAAATGGCACCTGGTGGTCGACCGCCTGACTGTGCTCTTCCTCAAGTTCCTGGAGTACTTCCACAAACTGCAGCTGTTCATCTGGTGGCTGCTGGAGATCCACATCATCAAGATCGTGTCCTGCTACATCGTCCTGGTCTCCGTCAAAGAGGTATGAGGGACAATTAAAGGCCGACGTATGACTGAAGTCAGCATCTGCGACAACAGGTAGTCATGTCCGCTGACCGGATTGTATCTGAGCTTTATTGAGCGGCAGCAGACCATCATCACAAGGGGAACAAACATTTAAAGAGTCCATCTTGAGGTTTTGCATTCAAAACCATGGACGGGGCTGTTCACATTCAAAATGCTTTACTCTCTAAATGTGTTTAATGTCATTGTTCAATCGACTTTGGGAGTTTATTTTTATTTCCTCTTTTGTGCAACAAAAACAGATAAATATAATTACTGCATGATGCAGAAGTTTTGCTTTGTATATCAGTAGTTGCTTATTTTGTCTGCATGCCACTTTAACTTGGCACACGGTAGATGTAGTGGCGGATATTAAGAGCGTAAATTAAAAGGTATTTTTCATGTTCAGAGATCACAGCAGATTTTAATTTCTTCTGAAAAATAAAGTTCTTCCTAAAGTAAAAGAGAGCTTAAGAGAGCTTTTCCCTCTCCGAGGAGGGGAAGTCGTGCCAGACTGTGCAAAGTGGATTTTATCCAAAAAATCAAGCTCTTGAGTATTTTCACATTGTTGTGCCACGTGCTCCACTGGCACAACATAAACCAGACGTGGGGTTCAAAGTCTTTATCAGCCTGTGGTTGAACTCCTCATGTAAAATAAAGGACGGCAGCATCCTGAGGCCGTTTATTAGTCTGTGCAGGAATGACTCTCTGAGGTGAAGAGCTGTTATATTACCTACGGTTGCATTTGGCACTGCCCACATTTTCTTGATTTTGGTGCTCAGATGCTGTTTAAAATGAGTTGACTTGCAATACTTTAGCCTACTTGAACCAGTTTGAAATGAACCAGGTCCGGGCAGCCAGATGACCGTCTGAGTGCAGCAGCTGTTACAGTTTGTGGAAGGAAAAAACATCTTGATCTGAGTTTTCCTGCCATCAGGGCAGTTTGAGTTTGGAGCAAACTGACTGAGAGGTTTAGCCCGGATAAGCTCCTCAGGCTTAGTCTGTTAGATTCATATTAAAACTCACTTTATGGGCTTAGATTTCTCTAATAAAATGACCTTTTATTTATGTGTGGTTTTATTTGATTTTTTCCTTCACTTGTTTCACCTGTTTGTTAGTCAAAGTGACGTGCGAACATGTTCTTCTGTGCAGGTGTCTTTGTTCAACTATGTGTTCCTGGTGTCCTGGGCCTTCGCACTGCCTTACAGCCACTATCGGCCCCTGGCCTCCAGCGTTTGCACTGTGTGGACGTGTGTCATCATCGTATGCAAAATGTTGTACCAGCTGAAGTCTATAAACCCACCGTCTTATTCCAAGAACTGCTCCATGGTGAATACAATGAGAACATACTCTCTGAGCTCTGTTGTGTACACCACCTACATGCTGCTTAATGTTATCCTTAATTAATGAAGTCCTATCTAAACAAACATAAAGCAACACACACCTGACTAAATCCAGATTAAGAGGGTTTTGTTTCATGGTAAACATCACAGCAGGGAGAGGATGACACAGTAAATTCCTTCAAAGCAAGTCTGCATTTCGTCAGAGCCAATAACACATATTTTCTGTCCACAGCCACAAAGTTACTCAAAGGACCAGATGATTGAGATGAAGGAGTCTCTGCTGTACAAGGAACCTGTGGAACCAGCACACTGGGTGGGCCTGAAGAAGTCTAACGACCTGCTGGACTACCTCAGGGTGAGGAGTGGAAACTGAACTGAGAGGAATAGTTTGAAGTTTTGGGAAATACACCTGTTTGTTAAATGTGAAGCCGAAGCCAGCAGCCAGTTAGCTTAGCTTGGCACATAGACTGGAAACAGGGACAAACAGCTTGCCTGGCTCTGTTCAAAGGTAACAAACTCTACCCACCAGCATCTCTGAAGCTCATTTATTAACATGTTGTAGCTTGTTTATATAATACATACAAAAAAACACGTGTAAAAACATGAATTTGTTGGTTTATAGGGGGGATATGACTCCAGGAAGTCACTGCATCTGGCCAAGATACAGTCCCTCACATAACCCCACCAGAAAACCACAAAGTCCTGTAGTGCACTCTGTCAAAGTATTCCTTTAACAGTAATAAAAAGAGTATTTTCTTCACCAGAAGGGCTTTTGATATTATGTTAATATAGTGAAAATGTTGTAATAGCAGATAAATTTTGCTGAAAGTACCTTTAAACTGTGCTTTTGGGTTTTCAGTGTTAGACAAACGTCCTTCAGAGGTTGCCAGGAATTGAAGTAATCAGTTAAAAACTACGACTTCAGAGCCACTAAGACCAGCCAGTGGCCAAACTTTAACCAGACTTAATATTTCTACTCAAAAACCAGAAAAGTTTGTGTCAAATGTCACATTTAAAGATGCTCTCTCTGCGCAGAACAACCTCTTGATGCTCGCTCTGCTAGCGTTCGAGGTGACCATCTACCGCCACCAGAAATACTTCAGACTGAGGAACAAGCTGTCGCCTCCCGCTGCCAGGATCATCTTCCATGACATCACACGGCAGCATCTGGACATCGGCATCGTCAACTTCGTCAAATACTTCATCAATTACTTCTTCTACAAGTTCGGACTAGAGGTGGAGAAAAGTGAAAAGAGCTAAAAGATCAACGTTTTACCTGAAAACTGTTCTCAATCACGCGGTTTGTATTCCTCCTGTGTGTCCCTCAGACGTGCCTGCTGTTAGTGGTCAATGTCATCGGGCAGCGTATGGACTTCTACGCCATGCTTCACGCCTTCGCTTTGATAGCAGTCATGTACAAACGCAGGAGGAAAGCCATCGCTGAGATCTGGCCCAAATACTGCTGCTTCCTGGCCTGCATGCTGACTTTGCAGTACTTTGTGTGCATCGGGATCCCGCCTGCAGCCTGTAAAGGTTTGTCTAATCCACTCGGCCACGCTTGTTGTCCAAAATATCCAGAAAATAGTGACAGATGCTCAGTACAAGTTCCCAAAGGTCAAGCTGCCATCTTTGACCTTCTTGTTCTGTCTGAACAAACGTCTCAAAGCCACAGTGTTGAATTTACAGTCATACAAATAACAGAAAAGCAACTGTCTTTACATTTGAGAACCTGGCAGCAACAAATGTTTGGAATTTAAAGATTAATCCAAATTGTTGTCAGTTAATTTTTTTCCCTTTAACTATTCATTTTGCCCTGTTATGATCGACATCTTAGCTCAAACTGTCTATGCTGTGTCAAGGTGATATCCCTAAGTCTTAAAATTAGCTATTTATTACATGTCCGTTAGCTTTGGGGATCAAATTTTGTTCATTCACAACATACATATCTGTGTAAAACTTAGAAATCTTAGTCCAGAAGAACACTGAGACCTCGACTTGTTTAACATAATTACAGACTTACATCACATATAAAAGATGTTGTGTCTCTGTCTTTGTGTCTTTCGAGGCTCTTGTTGCCAGTCCTGTCCATTTAAAGCATGTTCATGTTAATGCCTGATGACAATGGTGCATGTTTCCCTTTCAGACTATCCCTGGAGGTTTCCCAACTCTACTACAGACTCCAATGTGGTCAAGTGGCTCTATGTTCCAGACTTCCACACCAGACCCAACTCATCGTTCCTCATCTGTATGTGTATCTGTGCAGCTTCGGAGATGAGTTGAACCACATTTTTATAATTACGTGGTGGTTCTGGTACTGATGACTGTCATATGAGCTTTCTCCTCTCCTCTCTCCCAGATGACTTCATGCTGCTGCTGTGTGCCTCTATGCAGAGGCAGGTCTTCGACGATGAGAACAAGGCGGCAGTCCGCCTCATGGCTGGAGACAACGTGGAGATCTGCAGAGACCTGGACGCAGCCTCTTTCAGCGTCCACAACCCCGTCCCCGACTTCATCCACTGCAGGTACAGCAGCTTACACTGACATCACACTGCAGCAGGAAGTGGCCCAAGTATTCCTATTAGGTCTCCATGGATACAGTATATGGCAATGGATCCCAGATCTTGTATTTCAATACTTAAATTAGATTTTACATTAGATTCACTTGAAACAGTTGTCATAATTTTGGTGCAATTGGAGCCTGACTGGACCGACATTAACATGGAGGACAACAAAACACTGAAATGGAGAGGAAGCCAAGGAGCTGGCTTAATTGATGTTTAATGATTTTAGATTCTTACAATTACAGCAAAACAAGAAGCACTGTAAAAAAAAAGGATCTAATTTTTTTTCATATTTTCATCTAAATAAATCAAGTTTTACCATTCAGTCCTACCAATGCAGACATGCCTGTGTTTGTGAAATTATTTTATCATATCATATTTTTCCCTCAGACTACAGCACCTCATAGATGCTAATGCTAATTTGAATTGTATAATGCCATTTATAACAGTCTCAGAATTTCTGAAAATAAGGATTTTAACATTAGATCTGTTTAACTTAACTATATTAACACTATTAATTTCTTTAAAAGCTCTATTCATGTGATGATATGTCAGTGTTGTGTCTGCGCGCCCGCAGGCTGTTCACACAGTCAGTTAATGCAGCTTCAAAACAAAATGTGCACCAGGAATCACAGACAGGGCTCAAAATATCAAGTGCAGCTTTAGACCCAGTGATGGGCTGAAAGGTAAAAGAAGCAGGCTGGTAACAGATGGTTGTCACGGTTTGGCTAAATTTGCATAATAAAGGTTAAAAAAGGTATCATTCTCCCCAATTACAGCAACAGCCGCAGAGGTGCAGTCGAGTCAGATGCTTGCTGTGTACCCCAGCCTCTCCGTCGAGCTGCTTGGAGAGAACTCAGTAGAAAACTGCTGTTGTGCTTGGCTGCTAACTGTGTAACTGTAGAAATCTTAAGTGGAGTGGTGCTGAATAAGAACATACCCGCTCAGCAAATCTCTTATCCCAGATAAATAAAGGTAAGAAAAAACTGACAGATGACAGTAGCTCATGTCAGTAGCTTAGTGAGAGCGGTTATTGAACACCCACTGTATGCATAATTCAGAATTTTGGCTGTGGTCCGATATTTAAATCTCCAGCTAGATACTGACATTGCACAAAAAAAAAGAGTGAAGACGGGGTTTTGAGGGGCAGGGAAACAGAGCGAGTCAGAAAGACAGCGAGAGCATCCTGACCTGTCCGCAGTCATTGATTATGTGCTCTTCACATTCCACTGTTTTTATGCACAAAGTGGACAAGTCTTTTATTAACGCACTCTGTGTCCATCAACAAGCCCTAGTAGAGAGAAAGAGAGCTGTACAGCCCGTCTGTCCACGCCGCAGCAGCTCTGCACTTATTCCATCGTTTCCCTCCAGGATCAAATTACGGATACGGGGTGGGGGAGAAATCCATAATCCACAAAAACACTCTGTCCGTCACTCCGCGACGCAGACGCTTTTGCCCTGTACTCTAACTCAATAAATAGCTTTTAAGTATGGAAAAGGTATTTTCTCCCCCTGATGAAGACGGACACTCACTCAGCTATTCCGGCCCATCAACGCATCGTCCCATCCAAACCCACTTCATCAGAGCTGCTTCCTAAATGGCGCAGCCGTTGTTGTGGTCCCATGTTTTCCATCAAATTAACGCACGTTGCTTCCTATGTTTGCACTCCACTCATCATATCAGCGGGCTCTCACTTGATAACACAGGATCCACACGCATGCTTTTAGCATGTTCGACACACGCAGGGCACGCAGGAGTGTACCTGAGCTCAGCGACGGGAGTCCGGTTTCAGCTCTGGTTCGCTTTCATTGATCAGACTCTTACCGGTGTCCCGACACTAAGTGATACACTAAGTGTGATTGATGAGTGGACTATGCACACAGCAGCAGAATGAACTGAAATGTTGTTTTGACTTTCATTCTGTGGTAAACATGCATCCTTGTTAGCAACTTAGCTCAGGTGACCGGGGTCCATGCTGTTTGCTTTCACCTTCATTTCAATCAAGAGACACAAGTGAATGAAGTAAAGATAATTCTTTATTGTGACAGATGATATGTGATAATTAAGTCTTGTAGAAAGTTTTTGGTGGTTAGACTCTATGGAGTCCAGACTCTGGTGGTGGTGGTGGTGGCTGGTGACTCTGATGAAGCTGATGAATCTACAAAGACTGGGCAGCGATGGGGAGGTGGAGCAGTGACAGAGAGAGAGCAGCAAGATGATTGGTAACAATGAAGGTGTGTCGCTGTGCTATTGGATAGATGTGACCAGCTGATGAGAACAGCTGATATCTCAATGACAGCCCAGACAATGACTGCAAGGAAATCATGAGTGAGCGAGCTTGAGAGGAGTGAATGCAGGATGAACTTTACCAATAAAGCCACATTTGGCAGAACGTTTATATACGTCTGTCTGTCTGTCTGTCTGTCTGTCTGTCTGTCTGTCTGCACTAATGCACTAAACAGTGGAAAAATAGTTTCTTACTGTAACTGAAGGTCTCCTTTCTAACCTTTTCTGCAGCCTTCAACCACATCTCACACTTCTCATCTGCAAATGGAGTCTGCTCAGGCATCAGGGAGTTGGCTCTGTCGTCATCCAATGACTGAAGTACATACAGAGCGCTGGTCATGCAATAACATGTGGTTAACATGGTCTTCATCTGTGTGAAGAGAAATGGCTGAAAGCACTGGTAAAAAGCTGCTCAGTGGCCCTTGAGTTAAGACTATTCTCTCAAGCTAATTGAGATGCTGTTAGATTAGAATTAGATTCTGCTGTTGGACACAGACGCCTCTCTTTCTACAGGAAATAACATTGAAAAAAGAGCAAAGGATTCTCTGTCTGTTGCGTTTACTGATGTCACATTACGTCACCTCTCTGGACTGAAGTTCAGATTTGGTGAACATGGATCTTTCTCTGACCTTTGGAGCCGCCAAGGCTTCTGGAAAACATGTAATGCTTTTGTCAAATTAGTGCTGACGCATTGGTTTCGCCACTGTCCTCCAGGTCCTACCTGGACATGCTGAAGGTCATCATGTTCAGCTACCTGTTCTGGTTTGTCCTCACCATCATCTTCATCACTGGGACCACCCGCATCAGCGTCTTCTGCATGGGCTACCTGGTGGCCTGCTTCTACTTCCTGCTCTTTGGCGGCGAGCTGTTGCTCAAACCAATCAAAAAGATCCTCCACTACTGGGACTTCCTGATCGCCTACAACATCTTTGTAATCACCATGAAGAACATTTTGTCTGTGAGTCGTCTATCTCAACTTGTGTATCAAGTCCAGCGGTAGACTGTTTAGATGTCGAAGCGTCTGTCTGCATGACTGTGCATACTGTGTGTAAGTATATAATAAAGCATCCTTGTTCTTAGATCCTGGCTTGTGGCTACATCAACTCTCTGATGGTGAACCACTGCTGGTTGATCCAGTTGTTCAGTCTGGGCTGCACCATCAAGGACTACAACATCAACACCAAGTGTGAGTACATTCAACACTTTACCTTAACAAGGAGGTGGATAACCCCTTCAATATTAGAACGAGTGTAAATCCTCACTCGGCTACAATTATTAGTCATACATGGCGTGTCAGTGTCGGATTGTGTGTCCAGGAGTGTGTTTCCCAAGACGCTGAAATTAAAGCCTCACTCTGCCACAATACTCAGTGAAACTCAGTGATTTATTGTTATGGAAATTTCTTTAATAAAGTAAAGTTATTGCAGTATTTGCAAATGGATCCCCAGTTTCTCAGGCAGAGAGATGACTGGAGTGAAGTCCAGCAGCCATAACTCTACACCCAGTCTCGTATGTCACAGAGCGTTTGGTCATCCCAGAGACTAACACTTGTCCTTTAATCATGTCTCCGTTGCTCCTGAGTTTCTTCCTCTGCATCTATCTGGTGAGAAACAGCTGAAGGGGACGTCTGACACGGCTTTGCCTCTGATAACGTTTAACACCTGCTGGAAGCTCGTAGTCGTAGCAGTTCCAACTTTAGGAAATAGATGAGACCACACTGTGCGCTGAGCCAAAAGACAGCATAATGTAAGGCAGCGCACATCGTCATAAAACATTAGAAAATAATTATCTAGTAAGAGCATGAATTTCACATACATTTATCAGAAACTAGCAATACAGTCTGCATTAACATCCTCGAGCGTCTGTGGAGCTTACACTCGTAAATGTCCTCACTTTCACCCGCTATTAGAGCCAATCACAATCAGGCTGACAGTAATGGTCATATTCTAACATCCACTGCGCAGCTGCTCGCATTCAAAGAGAACAACTCATTTCAGATTAACGATTTTCATTCCACTAATGAATTACTTCGGTGTGAACAAGTCGATAGCTCAAGTTTGTAAAATGAAATTGATGAAACGAGGTTGTGTCTGACTGTGTAACCCAGCTAATGAGCAGAGCTGTGAGGTGCCCAACAACGAGGCCGGCATCATCTGGGACAGCATCTGCTTCGCCTTCCTGCTGCTGCAGAGACGAGTCTTCATGAGTTACTACTTCCTCCACGTGGTGGCTGATATCAGGGCGTCGCAGATCCTCGCGTCCAGGTACGCAGCTGAGACTGAGGCCGAGCTGAGGCCAACAGGTGCTGCTCCAACAGCTGAGGCAGGGCGGCAGGGCTTCTCCTGCCACGACAGGGTAAAAAGTCTGACTTCTAGATTCAGGTTTGCAAAGATTCATTCAGAAAGAAAGCAACCAGTGAAGTACAAGATAGACTTTCGACTGGGAAGACAAACCGGCGACTGGTGATCAATCAAACACGTCAGCCAAAGAATCCAAAATACTTCAATGTCAGTATAATGGGAACGATTTGTGTCTCCTCTGTGTAAGAACTCTGGAAGTTTGATAAAAGCTTAACTCGAATTTTCTGTTTGCGTAACAGAAACTAATGAGAAACATGCACGAGGAGAAATGTGCAGCTCAAGTCGGCGGTATTTCAGTAAACTTCAGCTTGGCTCCTTTTTTGATTGTCTTCCCCAGCATAGTTAAATCACAGTGATATAAATATGGAATCAATTTACCCTTTGAGGGGGTTGTATTGTGTAAATTTCCTTCCAAACGGCATGACAGATTTTAATTACCGTGTTTTTTGTAATTGTTGTTATTGTTTTGCCGTTAAACAGTAAAATTGGATCGAACCTTCACACGCTGACATTTGATTGGCCCCCGATGTGTGTGTGTTTCAGAGGGGCGGAGCTTTTCCAGGCCACTATAGTGAAGGCGGTGAGAGCCAGACTGGAGGAGGAGCGCAAATCTGTGGAGCAGCTGAAGAGACAGTGAGATATTTGACTCTCTCACGTTGTGCAATGCTGTGGTTTGGGTTTTTGTGTAACACTAGGGGATGTTTTAAAATTTGATTTTGATAAAGTATTGGCCAAGACTTTGTCTTTGGCAGTTGTCTTCCTCTGGGTTAGAGTTGATACAGCAAATGTATTTAGAGCTACTCCAGGACCAGTTGGGGTACAAGGGTTGTGTCTGAAAGAGGCAAAAGAGCACAAGAAGCAAATACATTTTCAACATTGGAAAAAAATAGATTTATAGCAGTTTTTGTACTGTGGGGCTTTAAAATAGCTTTTTTCTCTGCTGCCTGATTCTTACTGTGATTGGTTATTTTTCTGTCATTTGAAAGATGGCTGTCGGCTGTTGTCATGTTGCCCTTGAAAAGACCAAAATTGGACAAAACCAACCAACAATTTGTTCGTCTACAGCGCTCCGTCCCAAACCCTTTGACTTCCACTGGAGAAAAAAATTAAAAATAGTCACAGTTTCGTTTTTATAAAGGGGGCTCAGTCATTTCCCAGACAGCTAGCTGCTGTAGTTTATAGCAAATGTTGCTCAATGTAAATAGTGTGTTTGTTGGGGACTATTTTCAGCAGTGGATTAATGTACATTAGGCCTAATTTAATTCATAAGTAGGTAAACATGATTCAGAAAGCCACTTGAAATCTGGATTAAAAGCAGCTCCTGGCTCCATCTTTGCTGTTTCCAGGAAGCCGTCTCTCAGTATATCATACTACATAGAGTCAATGTATTTCCACCACTTACAGTTACCTCAGGAGTTACTCATCAGCTCTGATAACATCCACTCACCCGCTCTAATGAGCACTCCGCTGTTACATAACGTACACTGATTTCCATACGAAGGCTGGATGTTTATGTCAGTGTGTTGGGCCGTCGCTGATGTTCCTCTGTGTCGATACTTCGTGTCTCTTCGCTGTCTCTCTGATCTAATCAGGATGGAGCGCATTAAGGTGAGGCAGCAAAAATTTAAGAGGGGCAAGGAGAAGATGCTGAGCATTGCCCAGGAGTCTGGAGAAGGACAGATCCTCGTCCAGCCTGAGGAGGATGATGATGATGATGATGGTATGATGAAGGCTGCCAGGGGCATCTCTCTGTGCGGTCAATGTTAGAAAACTTGGTGTTTAGGTCATTTGATTACTTGTAGCTCTGAAGGAAGATGGGTGAGAGTGTATTAATCAACCTAATTCATCAACATATGTTGTGTAATGATGCATTTTCATTAGTATTTGATCCAAAAAAAAGCAGCTTAATAGAGTGAAAATATGCCTTGAAGTTTGCAGAAGAAATCATTTTCTTATCAAATGTTGCATTGCTGTATTTGTGAAATTTTAGGAGCACAGCGAACGAAAGCCAAGACCAAAAAAAAGCAGTGGTGGAGGCCGTGGGTTGACCATGCTTCCAGTAGGTTGACCCCCAACCCCCCCTTTTTTCTCTTCCTCCACTCTGATTGGCCCTTGTGTCCTTGACCAGAACGCTGAGGATTCCCATACTGTCCCTGGGCTCTGAAGGCACCAGCACACAGTAGCCTCGCTCCATCCAGACTTTAGTCCTTTTCTGTCTCTATTTAAGGGCCCTTGTAACCCGTAGCTCTCACCCAGCTGTGCACAGTGTGTGTAGAAACACTTTAACATCATTTACAAAACCGTGTCAGTGTCGGTGCGAAGCAGGGTTGCCTTAAATAGACGCGATGAGACAATGAAGAAAGAGAAAGTGACTAACGGCTGGAGGTTTGTTCTTGACGTTGTTTAAAACATTAGCAGCGTCATCGGTCTCTCCTAAAGGGCCCACAGTAGAGAATCGCTCGTTGTAGAACGTTTTCACGCAAAGATATGAAACTCGCCTTTATTCTCAGTACTGGAATAAAGGATGAAGGGTTTGTTCATTCTTTGCCTGCAGACATGATCACCAAACAGGTGCTAGGCTGGAGAAAATAAAACAGCAGACCGGACCACCGATTGGATATTGAAAAAGACGACCTCTGTGGTCTCTTTATGGAAAAAAAAACGTCTTTCTGAGTCGATACAGCGGTTGCCTGTTTGGTTTGACCTCATGTCTCATATGGTATTCCACCCCCACATGACATTTTCAAATTATTTCTCCATTTTATCTCTTTGTCATTTGATGTTTCATCTCCATATCCCAGCATCCTCCCTCACCTCCCGCCCACTGTGGTTCTGTTCAAGGACATAAGTCAGCCTTGTCTATCCCATTGCTGCTGACACTTAACTAGTGCAGACGTTAATGCTCTGTCAAACAGCTTAAAGGCATCACAGTCTTGAATAGACACTCTCCGTTGTGCTTTGTGCTCAGAGTTATGTCAGTCATACTAACATTAATGATGCGTTGTGTGTTTTCTGCATTTTCTGTTTCATCCTCTCGTGTCTCTGATGTTTTTAAAAGTGTGTCTGCGTCACGACTTACAGTAGAGACAATTAAATGTTTGATTTGTAGCGATTGCGTAGAATTTACAGGTAAACGCTTTGATTTTCCTCTCGGCAGATCTTCCTTTCAGCAAGCGAACCTTCTCTGAACCTCGTTTTGATGTTGTGAAAACGGTGAATGACTGAATGTAACAGCGCTTTACCCTCTGCCCCCTCAGTGGTTAGAAGTGGAGACTATTACTTGTTTGAAACTGACAGTGAGGAAGAGGAGGAGGAGGAGGAGAAAAAAGACGATGAACCGCCAAAGAAGTCGGCGTTTCAGGTGACTTCGAGTGGTGCCTCATTTTTCCATCAGCTTGGTCATTTTAATCACGCCTGATTACATGTTTTTGTTATTGATGAGAATCTTTCATTAAACAAAGGTAAAGAAGAACATTATATTTACTCAAGCACCGTACAGCACTGTCACAATACTTGAATATTTACATTTACTGTGTTCAGTGGTGGAAAAAATAGTAAAGTCTAACCACAGTATCAAACTAAAAGTACTGTAAAATGTCGCCTGTGCATGATGTAGTATCATATATGACAGTATTGTTATATTAAGTTGTTAATCCTGATGCATCAGTGACTGCGTTTACATGCACAAAATGTTCTGTTTTGTCCCTTCTTCTAAGCTGTTTACGTGGCTAATGACAGTTGATACTCCACTGATATTCCCATTGAGACGCAGCTGTTCATGCTCTGATTAGCAAAACGTTTTTAATAATTTTGCGTAAACCTGCTGATATACAAGTCTTTCATAGTGTTTAAAAGCAGGTGTGTATCTCTTTCCCACCAGAAATGTGGTCTTTTGTGCATTCATCTCTGCCTCGGCCTCGCAGGCTTTGCAATGCACAGAGCTGACTGAAAACAGGCGAGAGGCTGCGTGTGACCAACCGCAGGAAAAGCCTCAGCTGAGATGCATACATCACCAAAAAATGTTTCTAAAGCCTGAATAATATCAATATTAGGCCTGACCAGAATGTGCTGTTTACATGACCTTTGTACAATTCTGAATGTTTTCATATTTGGAATATTAGTGTGCATGGAAACGTAGTCATTGTGTGAGCAGAATTCAGATTTTATTGTCATGGAGGACACAAGGCTTTGAATACTTGCATTCAGGAGTGTGTGATGAACTGTGCATATTCACCTGCACCGTATCCTGGACTACAAAATCCTCTCCTCACTGCCTCCTAACACATTTAACTCCCGTTCTTTTTGATGATTTTGCTAATAATCTACTAATCCTCTCCCACTCTGTTGTTTCTCTGTAGCGAGCTATCGGGAAGTTTGTTTCTGCTGTTCTGGCTTTGCCCAAGTCAATCATTAAGCTGCCTAGAACTATACTACAGTATGTGGTCAAGGCAGGAAAGGTACTCACCATCAGAACTAACACAGCTTGCTCTCTGTATGAACATCTGATACTTTTAAGTAGCGACTGACGCCACAACAAGCTGCCTTTCCAGCTCATGTCTGGTGCTTTGATCCACATCACAAACGGATGCTGATTTGGAATAAATCATCCAACGTGAACTGGAGATGCGTTTGCATGTTGTTATCTGGCTGATTGGCTTGAAGTGGGTTGCATGCAGCGGAGCTTTATCCTGACAAGGTGCTGGTTGTGTTTCCTGTCTGGTTTGATCTCTTCGTGCGGTCTCCTTTGAGCTTCACAGTGAAGCAACAGCAGTGTTAGCAGTTAGCATTTGGGCCTTGTCTCTCAGTGTCGCACTGGAGGTTGTGCATGTTTCAGTGCATTGTCTGAAAAAAATGTTAATTCTTAACAAGACCGCCGGCTATTTTCTTTGGTATACCGTAAGTTTTAAGAATATGAGATCATGTTTGTTTTATTAAAGTAGTTTCTGGACTATTGAATGTGTTGGTGTTGGTCGTGTTGGTGCATTCAAGGAAGCGATGTGAGAGTCCCTCCTGAGAAGCATTTTATTCATGAGCAATGTTCAAATGTTATGTTGAAATCCTTTTGAAAAGTTGTATTGATTGATTGGCTAAAACGTGCAAAGCCACCTTAAATTGTTGTTTAAATTTCCCGTTTGCTGTTGTTGTTCTTGCATAATTTACCTCCTCTGCTTCCCATCCTCTCATTGATACTAAACTCCTTCCCTCTTCTCTCCAGTTTCTTTATCACGCCTGGATCACAGACCCCAAAGCCGCCCTGAGGGCACGAGGCAAGGAGAAACGCAAATTTTGGAAAAAATACACCAAGGGAGTCAGACACAGAAAAAGCAAGAAAGACGGTAAGCAAGTTCTAAGGACAAAAAAAAACCTCACATGAAACAAACTTTAACGTTAGTGAAAGTTTCCTGTGTGCTTCCTGTGCTTCAGCAGGTCATGTGGCCATAGAGGTTGGTGAGCTCTCAGATGGGCAAGAAAAGGGAGAGGAGAACAAGAAGTCTGGTGGTCCAGGTTGGTTTACAGGAAGAGTCCCATCCAGAGAAAACAGGACTCACCAGCAGTCGAGCTTTTGCCTGTCCGTCCCCTTTCAATGACCTTTGTTGGTCCTTGTCTCCTCAGTACGCTCTGTGTAGTTCAGTGATGTCAGCTTGTCCGCATAAATTCTTCATATTAACATGAAAATCTGCTGCTTCTCACTGCCCTCAGGAGCCAATTTGCAAGTTCTTTAGTGCACCTAGAAAGTTTGAATTCTGTGGTTTTGAAATTGTAATATGCTGAAATGTGTTTTGCGTCCTATGTCGTCCCTCAGACAACATCATCAAGCGAGTGTTCAACATCATAAAGTTCACCTGGGTGCTCTTCCAGACGACGGTGGACAGCTTCACCAAGTGGATGAACGACATGTGCAGAGAGTACATCGACATCTCCACTGTGCTGCGCATAGAGCGCTGCATGCTGACCAGAGAGGTCAAGAAGGTACCGAGAACCTACACGTTTTTACAAGTAGAAGAAGAGTCACCTTAGTATATATATATGAGCTGACTGATGGACATTAGTGTGATTAAGAGAAGCAGTAAATGATTAACTCCTCTCCTCCTACCAGGGTAACGTGCCGTCCAGAGAGAGCATCCACGTCTACTACCAGAAGGCCATGAGGCTCAACATGTCCAGGCAGGCCAGTATGGATCGGCTAAGCGAGGACGAGTCGGCCTCGGGCTCCACCAGGGTCCGAAGAAGGCGAGGAGGCTACCGCATGGAGAGCCAGGACTCCACAGCCTCCAGAGACACCATATCCAGGTATGCACAGCCTGATGGTGGTCAAATCAGCAACGAAATGTTTTGGAGAGTGTTTACCAGAGCTGAGGGAGAAAACAATAGATTCTCGCTTCATGACGCCTTCATGTTTGTACCCGGTCTGGAATCATGGTTCCTCAGATTGATGATTTCTCATTGAGGAATTAATATCATCTCATGGTTATCATCACATTGAGGCATTTCATCCTCATTCTTTACTGCATCTTGTCATTTTATGAGGTAAACATGAACTTTCCTGCTCATTTTAAACGTTATGGTTAAATGCTTCTATCACACAGTACATGGGGAATCTCCTGTCTGTGTAACCCAACGTAGACGCCATCTCATCCTTCTCATCACTGATCATTGCATCTGTCACTCTCACCACCTCTCAGTGCCTTCACGGAGGCAACCACTCTGTTTTCTCGCCAATCCACCCTGGAAGACCTCGATGGCATGCCAGAGTGCATTCCCAAAACCAGCGAGCGCGCCAGGCCCAAACTGCGTAAGATGTATGGCCTGGACGTGTCCAATTCATCAATGGACAGTGGCAGCAGCTTCATGTCCAGGTGCCTGGCCTCTGCATCACATCTGTGTTAATTATCATTGTCACTGTCATCTTTATCAAAAGTTGCCTCCAGATCCGTTTTTGGTTGATTTTCAGCTGAATCACTGCATGACATTTCTATAACCATTAATACATCCTGTCAAAAAGCCAAAGATTTACAGAATAAAAAAGAAATGCATGTCCTGTTTTCATTTAATCACCACAAGGTTTTCACCCAATAACAGTGAATTTTATAGTTTATGGTCGGTTCCTCCTCAGCAATCATCTCGCTCTTATTTAGGGTTGGAATAAACATCACACTTCAGCTTACATACATGCTTCAGTTTATTCTGTAACCACCTTATTTAGCATTTATAAACAATATATAAACATTTGTCACACTGTAATGCAGTTGTAAGCAGATATAAGTGTTTGTTAATGTGTCAGCACCTGTAACGCAGATCATTAATGACAGTGTAGTACTAATACACACAATAATGATATAAAATGTCCTCGTAAGAGAGGTTATACATGTGGACAAATACTGTACATTAGTAAACACGTGAAAAAGGTCCTTATGTCTACTTATAAATACATTATAGTGTAGTGAATAGAAAAGACTATTTCTTAAATGTTTATTCTATATAGTTTTTATAAATGCTTTCCTTTTTTAAAGGAAAAATATTCATCCATGCCAGTCCCTAGTATGGCATAAAAAATCGAATTCCAGTCAGTCAGGTGTATTAAACATAAAAAGGCTTTAATAAATATGGGTTTGTAAATTTTGAATATGCACCTGCACATGTTCAGAGGAAGGCAAGTGTGCAGATTTTATTCTGAATCAATTGTGGGACAGATTTTATTTCAGGTTTTAGTTTTTAATTGTAAGAACCATGTGAACAGACTTCCCTGCTGTTTTTGTCCTCTGCAGTGAAGCGACCCAGTGCATCACTCTCTACTCCAGACAGGGCACCACAGACACCATAGAAGAAGTGGAGGATGAGCAGGACCAAGGAGAAGACAAGCAGCAGGCTCCCCTGAGATCCCAACAGCAAGACGAGAGTGAGGGGGCCGAGGGCTGTCCGTGGAGCGACGGAGAACCCAGGGAGAAAGAGGAGGAGGAGGGTGAGGGCCAGGAGGGGCTGGAGGATGAGGAGGAAGATGATGAACCAAAGGACCAGGAGAGCCAAGAGAGAGAGCAGGCTCCCTGGGAGTCCTTTGGCCCAGATGAGGGCCCCTCCCTCAGGCCGGAGGAGGCAGAGTTTGCTTCTTCTGCCCAGGAGAAGGAGTTCATGACTGAGAGTGAGGACGGAGGAGGGCAGCTGGACTTCATGCAGACAGAGGGGAGAGCGGGGCTCCTCTACACCCCTGATACAGACGCTTCGAAAACGTCTGACGCTGACGTGCCTCCCAGCTACAGCAAAGCGGTCAGCTTTGACCGCCTGGAAGTTAGCGATGACGAGAGTGACATGGACAGGAAGAGGCGTATGATTATGACCTCCGACAGCCGCTCAGACAGCAGGTCAGACATCATGTTGCCCTCAATGACCACTGAGCTGACGGCCAGCGAACTGCTGCTCAACAAGTAAGTCCAAAAACAGCTGCAGCCTGTTGAGTGTGAAGCTGCTACTGAGTGCTTATTTTTTTCATCAGATATTACCTGATTTTAATCATAACTTGTTGAATGATGTTACACTTTAGACTATTACATTTTGGCAGCTGTGGTTGAGAAGTTTTGCATATTTTACTAAATATACAAAAAAAAGTTTTCATTGTAAAACATCCTTAAAATTATTAAAGCAAGTATGGTTCAGATATTGTCACCAGAGTTCTGGTGTCCTTCAAATTTCAAATGATAAACTGCTGTACATCCCATAACAACAATAACAACAACAACAACAACAACAACAACAGAAATACCTGCAAAGGGAACCAGACTTTCAGGTCCTCCTCCCTGAGGCTGTCTGTGATTGAGGTGCACTAGTGAAAGTCATTAGGAGACGGTGGGCCTCTGGGCACAGACAGGTCAAAGACCCTTCAGCAAGAGCAAGACACCCAGACTGAAAGGAACAGTTGTTTTGTGTCTCTTTGTAGTCCTGTGGTTGTTTTACGTCTCTTTGCGGCCGTTTTACTTTTGCTCTGAAGCCCCTCGCCCAGTAGGCCCAGTCAGTAATCCCTCCATGCTTGCGGGCATCTTTGTGAATCAAGGGTTAAGTTCAGAATAATGCAAAGCGACTGAACACGTCACTTGATTTTTAAGTGAAGGAAATTCTAAACCCATTTATTTACGTATTAGAGTCAGAATGGGTCCATCTCTCTGTGTCTGTCCAGGATGTTTTATGATGAGGAGCTGGAGCAGTCCGATAGATTCTACCAAAGGCAGCCTCTGATCCTGCAGCTCTGCTACGCCCTCTACAACATGCTGGTGGCCCATTCAGAGATGGTGTGCTACCTGGTCATCATCATCAACCACATGGTGTCGGCCTCCTGCGCCACCCTGGTCCTTCCCATCACCATCTTCCTCTGGGCCATGCTGTCAGTGCCCCGGCCCAGCAAGCGCTACTGGATGACTGCCATCATCTATACTGAGGTACAGACAGACACCACGATGTCTCTTCCAAGACGTCAGCTTTTCAGAACATTCACAATTTTCATTTTCTAAGTGTTGATGACAGTGTGTCTCGTTTGGAAATAAAGCTTTGGTACCTTTTGACAGTAACATCCATCAGGTAGGAGTCTCACTGAAAAGGTTTGGCATCGTCCTGACAACACTTTGTTTTCCCCGCAGGTCACCATCGTCATCAAGTACTTCTTCCAGTTTGGCTTCTTCCCCTTCAACCAGAACAAAATAGATAAGAACAAACCATATCACCCTCCCAACATCATCGGTGTGGAGAAGAAGGACGGTTACGTCCACTACGACCTGATCCAGTTACTGGCTCTCTTCTTCCACAGATCCATCCTGAAGGTACCTGCAAACGCAGCATATTAGGACGACGTTAACCTGAATATGTACATCATATTAAAGGATCGTATGGTGTTATTCTACACTTTTTTCCCAATTGTCAACAAATTCCATGAAAAGAACAAAACCAAAAATGGATTAATCCTATCCTTTATTAGCATTTTCTGTTTTTCTGGCTGAGAAATCCTGAATATAGCCAGCTTTGTCCATTAAACACCATCAGGCTGTTAGCTCATCCCATAGATACGAGGTGGCCGGTATATTTGCCCCCAGTCCCATTAAGTGATGGGGCACAAAATCCACTGGCTTTTTCTGTGCAATATTTCTTCTTTGTGTTACTTTCCCTCCACACACAGCTCAGCATGGAAACAAAAAAGGGGGAGACAAAAGAGGGGATTTCATACTAAACCACCTGGAACTTGATTGGTCTTAACTCAGACTGCTGAAGCCTGAAGAACTGTGGATTTTGTTCCCCATCACTTACATTGGAAATGCCATAGGAGGGGATCATTTAATTATCAGTATGAACAGGAGGATCACACCAAGAAAGACACGTCTTCAGTGTCCTGATGGCACCTGACTATTATTTTAAGACAGACTTGAGAAATGGAACCTGATGCTAGTGTGTTTGAATGGCGGTGGTAATACTCTGTACTCACATCTTGAAATGTCTCATCTGTAATCAGGCCACAAAATTACAAAAGTTCCCCTGAAACACCAGCTATTTTATCTCCTTATTTAATTGAAGGGAAATTTTACAGCGCATTGCTTCCCTAAGGTATAATTATTAATGAATTTCCAGACAACCGAAAACCAAAAAGAAAATACGAGCAGAGAAAATGAAATTCCTGTGATTAATTATGCGTCTGTGGTCAGGGAGGAACTCCTGTTACATTAGCTTTTAGCAGCACGGGGTGTATAAAAGGTGAATGTTAATCAGATTTAGATATAAATATGATATGACATTTTCCCTCCTTTTTCCACCTCCAGTGTCACGGTCTGTGGGACGAGGACGACCCCAAAGAGAAGAAAGAGGCGCCTCGTCAGAGCGAGTCAGAGGACGAGGGGAAAGACAAGGAGGAGCAGGATCGGGAGTCTGAACCCACCTCCTCGCTGATCAGTGAGAGGCGGGGCTCCACTCACACCTTGAGATCCCTAAACTTTGGGACCTCCATTGATTCAGGACAAGTCCAGGTGCACTACCCGCAGCCACAGACCTACCAGCGACGCAAGAGCTCCAGCGGAGGCTCGCACATTTCTCACCGCTCCCTCCACTCCTCTGCGAGGTCCAAGAGAGGTGAAGATCTTTGTCTGTTGTCTGTTTCCTACTGATAACTCGACAGCTGGTTCAAAACATGAGACTGAATGGTGAAAGTCAACAATTCACACACTTCCATTAAAGCAAAGACCTGAGAGTAATGTGTCATTTTCTCTAACAGCGATGATAGAGCCTCTCAAAAAAATTACATTTCCTGTGGTCTCTAGCCTTGACCCTTGGATTTTATCTCTGGGTTTGTGGATCTCAGGCTGCATCCGTGACTCAGTGTCGCGCCACGGTTCATTTACAGCTCGAAATGTAAATTGTTTTCCACAGGAAGCACCGCTTCCAAAAACAGCAGCCGCAAGGATGGCAGCGAGGCCAGCGTCCATCAGAAGACCCGCAAGCAGATGATCATGGAGAAGCTGAAGGAGCAGCTCTTCAAAGGAAAAGCTTTCATCATAAAGCGGTACAATGAAACATGGCAGGGTCGTGTGTTTTTTGGTCTGTTTATCTCCACCCATGGCAGTACAAGACAGTACAAGAAAGTGTGTAACTTTGTGATCCATCGAGGAAGTATCGAGACGAATAATGGAGGATGCACTGTGATGTGAGGGATGGAGCAGCTAAATCCTTTCAGAGGTCTAAATTTAGACCTTTAATTACTGCATTCCCGTTAGGCCAGTCAGAGTAATTTTTGTAAGTGCTGTTATTGTTATTGTACTAAATTTAATCACAGCGGGACGAGTGGTTTCTGAGATATTACATCGAGAGCAGTAATTCAGACACGCAGAGAGGATTTTTTAATCAGTTACGTCTTCTCACAATAAAACCATGAGTATTTCTTTAACCTTTATTCAACCATCAGATCCTCATTTTTCAAAGCTGAGCTGCTGAGCGTAAAAGCTCTTTAACCCAGTTCAGAACTGACGTCAGGGCCTCCTGAGAACGAGGATCACCTGTCTCTTTGCTCAAAGTGACGTCGTTTCTTTGTAGGGTCATGGAGATCTACCTTCCTATGAGGCAGTTCTTCCATAACTTGATCCATCCAGAGTACAGCGCGGTCACAGACGTCTACGTGCTGATGTTCCTCGCCGACACGGTCGACTTCATCATCATTGTGTTTGGATTCTGGGCGTTCGGTGTAGGTTCAAATGATTCTTTTCACCTGAAACCATAAACACAATCGCTTCTGACAGCCCCTAACATGTACGCCTATCCCCTCCAGAAACACTCAGCGGCAGACATCACGTCGTCTCTGTCGGAGGATCAGGTGCCGGGACCTTTCCTGGTCATGGTCTTGATCCAGTTTGGGACCATGGTGGTGGACCGGGCCCTCTACCTCAGAAAGTCCGTCATGGGCAAGGTCATCTTCCAGGTCATCCTGCTCTTTGGCATCCACTTCTGGATGTTCTTCATCCTGCCAGGAGTCACAGGAAAGTAAGGACTCGACCTTTCAATGTTTAGATTTAATCAAATCATTCGTGTCTTTATTAATTTGACTTCAGTTCAGTAATTTGAGGTTATTCAGGCTTTGAGATCTTTGGTTCTCTGGTTGTTTGAACGTTTTTACATTCAGAGAGTTTTACATCCAAAAGGAACGTGTTCAGCCCTTTTTTGCTTTGCAATCAAGTCAATTTGTTTTCAAAGCTTAAAATAATCAGAACATTTGAGATTCTTTGTGTTGCCTGTAAATGACAAAAGAATCAAACTGCCTCATCCTTCAGTTTTACAACCTGTCGCTTCTCTTCCCCTCGTAGGCGTTTCAGCGAGAACATAGTCGCTCAGATGTGGTATTTTGTCAAGTGCATCTACTTCGGCCTGTCGGCCTATCAGATCCGCTGTGGCTACCCCACCCGTGTTTTGGGAAACTTCCTCACCAAGAGCTACAATTATGTCAACCTCTTCCTGTTTCAAGGGTGAGTTACGCTGGGAAAGTATCATTTCTTCCAGCTGGGCAAACAGGTCCAAGGCTCCGGTCACGTCGGGGTTGACAACCAGCTGCTGCTGCAAGAATGGAAAGAGACGGAGCAAATTACACCTGGAGTCATTTATTACACAAAAATGTGTAAATGAGATATTTGCTAAAGGGCGCGCTGACGTTTATAATCGTCAGTTTTCAGCTTGTCTGTGAGCTGGAATGATTAGTCGGTTAAACGCTTAAGCAGATTAGCTGTCTGAAATGAGAGGAGGTGCTACTTTTCTCTCTTTTCTCTCATTGTTGATTGTAAATCTTTGGGTTTTGGTCTGTTTTAAAGACTTCACTGTGGACTCTGTGTGCTTTTGAAGAGCATTTTTCTAATTTTTTTGACATTATTTGAAAATGATTTGTCTCCAGCATATATCATATATATTATTTTTACTTGAAGTCTGCCTATAAAAGATGATATAAGGGCTGTTAAGTGATATTAATGTAATAGCTTAGTCTAGTCGGTGTTGTTATATCACTCTTAGTGATTTTAATTGAGATCATTTTTATCTCTGTTTTGGTCTTTTATTAGAAATGTTAAATCACCATGTCAAAGCTTATTATGCCTGTGTTTCTCTTGGACAAAATGCAGAAATTCATGACAACAATTTCCTGAATAAAGATATTGAGCCTGATTTTCTTTCAGCCTCCTGTTTTGCCAGAATAACTAAGACTCGTGTGTTGTTTCTAGTTTCCGCCTGGTGCCGTTCCTGACGGAGCTGCGAGCCGTGATGGACTGGGTTTGGACCGACACCTCGCTGTCTCTGTCCAGCTGGATCTGTGTGGAGGACATCTACGCTCACATCTTTATCCTCAAGTGCTGGAGAGAGTCTGAGAAGGTGTTTATCACTGTGGCATCAGAGAAGAATCACTGTCAGAGCCAAAGTCTGTCATGTTGGAATTCATGCTGAAATTTACGTTAGTGAGTTGTTGAAGGAGATCTGTTTTAGAAATAAGATTAAAGTCTGGTCTGGATTGGCTGGGTGACGGCTGGACTCTCACTCTCTGCAATGAGCTGTATGTTAGATAACATGTTTGCATCTGTGGTGCGCGATGTTCCCAAAAGTGCATTAAAAATATCTTTATTCCCTGTCTCACAACAGTAAATAATGCACTCCTGCTGTTTTGTCTGCGTCAGTCTGCAAGTACTTCCTCTCCTGAAAGTTTTTCTTCCTTCCTTACTTTTATTGCCACCCCACCTCCAGCCCATAGCAAACATGTCGCTATCACCATTGCATCAGGAGTGAAGATGGAACAAAGTTTCACGAGGACTTCCCTTAAATAAACATGTAAAAACAGCAGCTGATTGGCGCTGCATGCAGGCCACATGATACATTCACTGTCTCTCATCTCGTGCTCCTGCAGAGGTATCCTCAACCGCGAGGCCAGAAGAAGAAGAAGGTGGTGAAGTACGGGATGGGAGGCATGATTGTAGTGCTGCTGATCTGTATCGTCTGGTTCCCGCTGCTCTTCATGTCCCTCGTTAAATCTGTTGCCGGAGTCGTCAACCCACCGCTGGATGTCTCCTTTGAAATCACCCTGGCTGGCTTTCAGGTGTGGACACAGTTTGTTTGATCAGATCATTTGAGCTCAAACAATTTGCCAGACAGAAATAAGAAAAGACCAAAGAGATGCTCTGCCCAAAGCCAAATCTTTTTGAAATGAAATGAAATCCTGCTCCTCTGAGTCGAAGTCGGTCTGGATGAAGTAAATAAATCTGGGATTCTTTCTAGGCTAAAGCCAGATCTTTATTTGAGCGTCTTAAAGTGGCACTTTTTGATCAGTTTGTGTGATTACTGGTGGTCTGTGATGTGTGAGTATTCTGGCTGCAAAGTACCTGATTCACAAACTTTTAAAGTGTTTTCAGACTTTTGCTAATTTTCCATAAAAATGTCCTTTTTTCGCAGCCCATCTTCACCATGAGCGCTCAGCAAAATCAGCTGCAGCCTGTTACACCAGAGGAATTTGAAACATTTCAGAAGAAATACAATAATGACGATGTAAGCACAAGACATACCACACAAATACAATATGTCAGCTGTTGTGTTTATGTCACATAATTCACTGCACTGAGAAAGAGCAGTGAAGATAACATTGATTACATAATTTATGTTGTATGAGCAAGGTGTAATCCAGGCAGTAAATACACGCCAGAGAAGGTAATATTTACTTGTCATATTGCTGAGAAGATGTAGTTTATTGACTGAATGTACCTTTTAAAGCAGCTGTAAACCAAGTTTTAACGTCTCCACTTTGTGCGCCCAGTTTAAAGATTTCCTCTCTGGTTGTGGTGTCAGAACAGACACTGTGGCAGCGCTTTGGGCTAAATGCTAACATTAGCATACTAACATGCTCAGTCTGCTCTGCAGCTATGCTCACTCAAAGTTTAGCATGTTAGCATGCTAACATTTGCCCATCTGCTAATTAGCAGCAAACATAAACTGTTATTTTCTCAATGACTCAGTTATTTTAGTGCATAAAATGTTAGAATGTGTTGAAAAAGACCTTTCACAGTTACATGTTTTTCTGTTTATTATCACGTCGGACGAAGCAAATCTTCACAGTTGAGAAGCTAAAACAAGGGAATGCAAATAGCTGCTCATCTAATTCAATGCGGTTGATCAACTAACTCATTGATTCAAATTTAATGGCAATCCATGCAATCCTTATTGAGATAATAATTGGGGGATCAACCAGCACTGACCTCCGTAGAGCCACACCACTAGATTAGCTAAGAAATCTTCACACGGGGGCTTTACCCAGACATCTTTACATAATTTAGACATGCTTTAATGAGTAATTAATACAAAATTGTGTTCCTGATATGTGGTTTCATCCCACGGTTAGGAGGCCTTGCAGTGGCTGGAGAACTACATGTTTCAGGACCTGTACATCGCACAGCTGAAAGGCAGCTCCAACTCCCTGTGGACCATCAGCCCGCCCAGCAGAAACAACCTGATAGAGATGTTGGGCTCCGAGGAGGAATTCCTCATCACTGTGTCCTGGTCCGTGCAAAGGTACGACAAAATGTTCTCGAATATCCCTCCTTCTTGTTGTCATTCATGTCTTTCGCTTGTATGTGACAGTTAGTGATCATCATTTGTTTATAACTCTTCCACTCAATGTAATGGTACCTCAGTTCAATCGAGGCGTAACTGGGAGCCAAATAAAACACATACAGCTGCAACATGTTTTTGTGATCTCAGAAACCAAAGTCTCGGTGCCAAGGCTGAAACAGCATCTGGGAAACGAGTGTCGGTCCTTGACCAAACCACCAAGCAGAACCTCGCCGAGCTCCTAAATGCAACAGGAAACAAGTCGGAAGTGTGAGTTTGTCAGCTGCTTTCCATCTTCTTTGCACTTTTCTGCTGCGAGGCGCTAAAATCTCTCATCAGTCAGTCACAGACGGGATACCTTCCTCCTCTACAGGTAGCAAAATTATGAAATTGCAGAGGGAGTTGCAGTGTGTTAGCTTGTTAGCTTTAACTTAGCTGTTTCCTCCTGAGCTAAGCTAAGCTAACCACCTCCTGGCTTTAGCTCCATACTTGGTGTCGTTGCTCTCATCCATCATCTCACATCCCTCAGGAGGAGCGACTTTTTGATTTTTACACCCTTAAACACGACAACAGTCAATATGAGAACTAGAGGAAACCAGAATGAAACCCTGAGTCTGTCCTCTCGCTAACACAAACTGTGTTTAGCTGCAGTAACAGCTTCTCTTCCTCTGCAGGAACCTGACGGACATCTTCCCTCGTTATATTCGTGCCCCCAGTGACTCCGATGCCAAGCCTGTGGACCAGCTTTATAAAGGTGAACATCGTTATCACCGTACAGATTAGACTGATGTAGGAGCCTCTTTTAAAGTTCCTTTTTTCAATAAATTGACACCTATCCTCAAAGTACTTGCCGATAAATAAAGCTTGGAGTCGTCTTTGTGTGTTTATTTGAAGCCACGATGATTACACTTTTAATATTTCTGACTTTGTTGTACATATCAGTCATCTGAAAGACGTTAAAATCACAATGAAATTCTACATACAGTGGCTTTAAAGAAGAAACTTTCCTTTTTTTTACTTTATATATTGAAATTACTGAAATTTCTTATTTATATTTGATTGTATAAGTTATATATTGAGTTTCCCTGTTTGGGCCTTTGTGAATGTCTTTCATTCTTTTCATTCTTCTGTCTGCAGATAACAAGATGTTTAACATATCCTTGACCTTGATGCGGACTAACAACACTGTGAATCAGACTCAGGAGTGGTGGATCGTCAAGCAGACAGAGGACGGCCCGATCACAAAGAGGCAGCAGAAGTACAGGGATGACGCGGGGCTGGAGCTCTACGTGTTCAGCGACCAAGTCAGCCCCCCCAGTTTGGGCTTCCTGGCTGGATATGGGTATGTGGTGACTGGTCCTGCTTTGGTTTTTGCAGTGAGGCGTCGTGTTTTACAGTTTGGTTATTATCTGCATCTGTTAGGCTTGGTGCTTATAACCGTGGTGATTTGACCTTTAACTTATGGGAAACAATTGAAAACAGTGATTTCTTGCCAAGAGGTCAGAAGATGAATCTTTGGGGTGGCGAACTGATTAACAGTCAAGGAAAGCTGCAAAAGAAAATGATGTTTTTACACACACATACATATATTTTTGACTCATCTTTGTGAGAGGATAATTTTGCATAATGTTTGATGAGGAGCGGCGACCTGTGTAACATTTCCAGATGTTTTAATCCACATTTAAAACCACGGTGTGGCTCACAGTTCGGGATTCATCCCACAGAGCCACAGAACAAAAAGCCCTGGGCCCAGCTTCTCTTACTGCAAATCTTCAAGCAGGTCTTGTGATCGCATTTTCGTTAGATGATGCAAGAAGCAGCCAGATATTTCAAGTAAGTGGTCCAAGCAAGCAATTTCGCAGGTCAGTAATGAACCTTAAACCTCATCCTTTTAGGTTTAAGTGAAATCAAAGAAAAGCTGGAGTACTTTTCTACCTGTAACATAAGAGAGAATCTGTGTTACTCGCTCATACGTGGACAGCAAATGTCTCATGTCTCCTGTTCATGTCTGTGCAGACAAGAAAAACATAAAAGACCAGTTAATAGCGTGGATAGTTGAGTGTACACAGGGTGAAATTAACTGAATGCAGGAAAGGCAGATTTAGGGAAATTAGGAAGCCCAGAAAATCAACACGCTCACCGTCCACACAAGCGACAAACACAGTCACAGCCAAGTCAAAGCACGCCAAACCAACAGCTGGCAATAAAACTCGAAAGCCACGTTGGCCAATCAGAAGCCAGAAAAGAAGCTGTTACCGGAAGGCTACCTGCAGCTAGTGGTGTTGGCGGCGGTGTGTAAACATGCAAAAAATCCTGTCTGCAAGGGTAGCACCATCAGCGCCATGCTGGCCATGTCTGCCACTGCACAAACTCCCCTCATGTAAATAAGATAACGGCGCACACTGCGGCGTCCCCGTCTGCACATCAGCACTGCAAACGAAAGCCTGCAGGGGCCTCCTGCTGGAGCAGCGCTCTGAGAGATGAACCCTGAACCTGCAGCAGCCTTTGCATGCCGCCTGCCAGCAAGAGAGCTCAGAAATCCACATTCTATACATTGTGTAACTTCCTCTCTTCCCCGTCTAGGATCATGGGCCTGTACGCGTCTGTGGTTCTGGTCATCGGCAAGTTTGTGCGCGAGTTTTTCAGCGGCATCTCCCACACCATCATGTTCGAGGAGCTGCCCAACGTGGACCGCATCCTCAAGCTGTGCACCGACATCTTCCTGGTCCGAGAGACGGGGGAGCTGGACCTGGAGGAGGACATGTACGCCAAACTCATCTTCCTCTACCGCTCGCCAGAGACTATGATCAAGTGGACCAGAGAGAAAACTCAGTGAAGCTCAGCGAGGGGACGTTAACCAACGAGGGCGAGCCGGAGCTTCTCGGACAGGAGCCGCTCGGGTCGGTCGCCCTGTTTCAGCCCATTCGCCTGCTGAGGGAGCACAAAGCACCAGAGGAGCGGCTCCTCCTCAGCTGAGCTCTGACAGCAGCGATACAGCATTAGCTCCACACTAAAACACTTGATTAAGTTATAAACTGGCATTTTATACTATTTACAGACAAAAAAACAACAATTGCAGTCATATTACTAAAAGATGAGGACAAATTTGCCGGTGCTGTATTTATCTTGGCTCAGTTTGGCATCCAGTGGATAAAACAAGCAGCTGGTGTTCAGCTGGAGGAATCCTGTAGGGCTATCTCTAACATAAAGGTAGGTTTTTAAACACAAATGCTCAGCAGCCTCTCTGCTCTGCACGCCTGCCTCTAACAACGAGGAGCAGCTCGACCTGAATGAAACATTCATCTTTAAGGGCTTCACACCAACAGAAAAGTGCACAATAACAACCACATGAGCACAACCTCGTATCTCCTCCGACTGGAAGGCTCGGATCGTGGGACTGTGCAATATCGAGCTGTCGTTCCTTCAGGTCCTCGAAGGATGTGGACCGAGGGAAGAGGCCGGTTCTGACAGACACATGCAGACCACCTTTTTTTTTTTTTTTTTTAACGTCAGAGGCCACATGGAAGCCTCTCCAGAGACGCAGAAAACATGATCAGACAATCTTTACTTGCCTTATTTTGTTTGTATGAGAAGAACTGAAACTCTTATCAACTACATATCTTTCTCAGGAAGAGCCGTTTTCACAGATCGTTATGAGTTATATGTCACAATATGTAGGCTTTAATGGATCGAAAAGAGACTGGAGAAAAGATGAAAACTATTTAAATGGCATGAAAATTTAATGCGGATGGACTGATGCTGAGTATGTTTACTGCACAGGGAAAAAGTTTAAAGACTGTATTAGAGAGTAAATGTATGGCTGTGGACTGTTTTCCTCACAGACAAAGAGATTAATTGCCAATCATCCATGTTGCGGATCATCTACAGGTTGGCTGGAGTCCAGACCAGCAGAGGGCTGTTTCTGAATCAGGGTAACGCGCATCAGGTGGTCGACGCTCGCACATCACTCGTGAACCTCTCGCTGTTTTTAACATTCACGCTCGTGAGCGCTGCGGCGCCCGCAGCCATGCTTTCACTCATAGAGGAGGAAACAAGAAGAAGAAAAAGATTCCTCACACAAAGGGCTGAAACACGAAGCCCTTTGGTCCAAACTATGCATTAGAGAACATTGTAGCATGATAGAAAAACTTCATTATTGTCATGACTAATTTTCATTACGTGTACATACAAGTTAAAGGGGAGAGGTCAGGGTGGAATGAAATGTGAATCTGTGCCTGTATGTTAAAGCCATGCGGTATGACAGAGGTCCAGAGATGTGCAAATAAAGCATCTGGGAAGGTGTGGAGTTTTGCATTCAGCTGCTGTTTGCTTGTGGAAAAGGACGGCGAGGGAGCAGGTGGAGGGTCCGTGTGTTCGTTAAGTGGATTCTGATGGAAAACAGCTGCAGCGGACTGAACCCGGACCCTCCGCTTCGAAGACGGCCTCCACCGCTAACCACTAACCTGCTGCATCGGCTCGACTCCTTCAAACTCACATTTTGATTTACTTAGAAAATGTAGAACAATTTTAATGTTATCTGTGTTTAGTTTTTTTTATTGCATTTCGTTAATAATAATAATAATGCAAAGTTGCAGAGCTCTAATACGTGAAGGGTTAAGGAGAGCAGAAGGAAAACCAAGTGCAAAGAATAGAAATAATATACAGTATCTCACAAAAGTGAGTACACCCCTCACATTTTTGTTAATATTTATTGTATCTTTTCATTGGACAGCACTGAAGATATGGCACTTTGATACAATGTAGAGTAGTCAGTGTACAGCTTGTCTAACAGTGTAAATTTGCTCAACACACAGACATTAATGTCTAAACCGCTGGCAACAAAAGTGAGTACACCTCTAAGTGCCCAGTTAGCCATTTTCCCTCCCTGGTGTCATGTCACTCATTAGTGTTACAAGGTCTCAGGTGTGAATGGGGAGCAGGTGTGTTAAATTTGGTGTTATCGCTCTCACACTCTCTCATACTGGTCACTGGAAGTTCAACATGGCGCGTCATGGCAAAGAACTCTCTGAGGATCTGAACAAAAGAATTGTTGCTCCACATAAAGGTGGCCTAGGCTCTAAGAAGATTGACGACACCCTGAAACTGAGCCGCCGCACGGTGGCCAAGACCATACAGCGGTTTAACAGGGCAGGTTCCACTCAGAGCAGGCCTCGCCATGGTCGAGCACAGAGGTCTAGTGCAGGTGCTCAGCGTCATATTCAGAGGTTGCCTCTTGAAAATAGACGTATGACGGCTGCCAGCATTGCTGCAGAGGTTAAAGGGGTGGGGGGGTCAGCCTGTCAGTGCTCAGACCATACGCCGCACACTGTATCAAACTGGTCTGCATGGCTGTCGTCCCAGAAAGAAGCCTCTTCTAAAGATGATGCACAAGAAAGCCTGTAAACAGTTTGCTGAAGACAAGCAGACTAAGGACCTGGATTACTGGAACCATGTCCTGAGGTCTGATGAGACCAACATAAACTTATTTGGTTCAGATGGTGTCAAGCGTGTGTGAGGTGAGGGGTACAAAGACACGTGTGTTTTGCCTACAGTCAAGCATGGTGGTGGGAGTGTCATGGTTTGGGGCTGCATGAGTGCTGCCGGTTGTGGGGAGCCACAGTTCATTGAGGGAACCATGAATGCCAACGTGCTGTGACGTACTGAAGCAGAGCATGATCCCCTCCCTTTGGAAACCGGGCCGCAGGGCATTATTCCAACACGATAACGACCCCAAACACACCTCCAAGATGGCCACTTTCTTGCTAAAGAAACTGGGGGTAAAGGTGATGGACTGGCCAAGCATGTCTCCAGACCTAAACCCTACTGAGCATCTGTGGGGCATCCTCAAACCGAAGGTGGAGGAGCACAAGGTCTCTAACATCCACCAGCTCTGTGGTGTCGTCGGGGGAGTGGAAGAGGATTCCAGTGGCAACCTGTGACGCTATAGTGAACTCTACGCCCAAGAGAGTTAAGGCAGTTCTGGAAAATAATGGTGGCCACACGAAATATTGACACTTTGGGCACAATTTGGCCATTTTCACTTAGGGATGTATTCACTTTTGTTGCCAGCGGCTTAGACATTGTCTGTGTGTTGAGCAAATTTACACTGTTAAACAAGCTGTACACTGACTACTTTACATTGTATCAAAGTGCCATATCTTCAGTGTTGTCCCATGAAAAGATAAAATATTAACAAAAATGTGAGGGGTGTACTCACTTTTCTGAGATACTGTATAATAAAAAGGGGACATAAGTAATGAAAACTGCGGTGGACTAATCACATGGAGTGTGTGTCGGCCATATTTACACTTCACATGCAGCATTAGGGCTGCAACCGCCACCACCCTCCAAAAAAAGACATGGATGTAAACGTGTGATGAAGAGAAACGTTGTTAGAGAATGTGTGTCATGTAAGTGGGTTGAGAGTGTAGAGTGGGTTGCATTGCATTGCAGGGAAATTTGGGCTTTTGGAGCCTTTGTGCATGTGTTTTCGCTCCATTTCACGAAGTTCCCCTAGTCCTGGAGTCCACGTGTTGTACGAAAGACGTTCAGCCACTTAATTATGATGCAGTTAATAGAGGCCACTTACAGGAAACGTGACAAATAGATTTTTCCCTTCCTTGAAGGCCGCGTAGCGCTCGTCTCGCTGCTGTGCGGAATCTGACTCCTGACTCGTTAAAGGAAATGTACAGAGACCATGAAATGCCACACAATGGAAATGTTTATTGATGCATGTGCAGTTTGGAGATATGCTTTTGAGGAATATTCAAGAAGTGGGCAACAGCACAAATAAAAAAAAATGTAAACAATCCCTTTATCACCTTTAGTTTCAATTGGCAGGTAAATCATCTTAATCGTGGGCTTCTCACATTTACAGCATGAGCTAAACCACAAATTCAGCATTAGGAGGGAAATCTATGGGGAAATGCACTGAACACATCACTGCATGGTCCCTTTTTCCTGGTTTAGACGCTCAGATTCAAGGATAGTTCTGTGGAAACTGGAAATAAAGACACAGCCATGGCTTTTTTTTTTCTTTAAGAGGTGGAAGATGACACACACCTCGAGGTAGACGGACAGAAACAGTCTACGGTGAGCTACGAGCTGCGCCATCAGGAGCCGTACTTTCATTTTCTCGAATGAGCGCCGACGCTGAAGACGACGGCGCCGGTCGTTTTGAAGCATGAATGTTCACAAATTCACGCTTTTGATTTGGATTCACCATCAGTCCAAACATGCATTAACAAACCGATTGCATATATTGTTCCAGTAACGTTTTCAACGGGCCGCAGCCGCCAATACTGAATAAATTAACTCTGTACAAATAAACACCTATACACTGACCAACCCATTAGAGCATATTTAGAGTGTTTGTGATTTTAATATACCTACGACAATTTAAGACTCTACTCACAAACAATGACAGCAGAATTTACAGCTTCACGGAGACGAGAAATAATCGAGCGTTTACATACAACAGGCTTTCATACATTATTGAACATTGAAGATTTTCCATTACACTGAGGATCCACCTCAAACAAACACAAATTAAAAGGCTGCTTAAACTCCGTTCGACTCTTCTGCGACACCAGCTGCAACTGTTGCGGGTTTGAAATGAGCTTTTTTTTTTTTTTTTTCTTATTTGTTGCACGATAACGATCACACGGCCACACATCTGGGCCTCAGAGCTGAAAGGGTTTGTCAAGGTTTTTTAACTCGTACACAGAGGGTGTCGTGGTGCAGCAGCAGATGGGTAGAGTCGGCGCTCCGGAGGCTGGAGGCTAACACAGCCCTCCCTCGTAATCATCCTCCTCGTCGGCGGCGGCCGGCGCCCCACTGGCGCCGCCTTGTGGAGCGGCAGCGGCCTTCTTCTTCTTCCCTCCTCCTCCGGGTACCCTCAGGGAAATGGCCAGCTTGGCGTACTGTGAGGAGCAAAACGTGACATCAGAGCTCAGATTTTAGAGACCATCACAGTGTTTTCTCACTCAGCTCCTCTCTCCGCTCGATGGGATCCTGCGTGAACACTTCTCTGCAGAAGCTGCACCAGTTTTATGCTTTCATGTGAGATTGACTGCATGTCTCTCTGTTTTTGTCTGGGCCTGCGATGGTGGCTGAAATAGGCGGGGCTCTGTCAGAAAAAAGATGATGTCATATGTTTGCGCACCAATCACGTCAGCAGTTAAGGAGCGTTTGCATCAGGCTGTGATGACGGTTGTTTGTTTATGATGCCGGGCCGCACCCTCAGCCCTGATGAGGCAGATTACTGTTGGACTGTTGATGTGTAATAAGAACAGCTCAGACTGCATCTGTCTCTGCAACATTACCTGATCAGTCATTTTTATTTTTAGCCATTTTTCACCCCGCCCCAGCCATCATTACAGCTGTCATTTCAACCAGTCTGGACCAACAAACTGTTCTGAATCTGAGTTTTTTTTTCTACAGGAAGAGCAGCTTTTCTTTCTGCTTATTTCTTATAAGCTGAGCATGAAATTTAACTTTTGGGTGAGAATGCACTGATGTAATAAGGGCTGAACGAAATGGGAATGGTGATTTTTTTTTATTTGATTTCCGCTGAAATCAATCTGAGCATGACCCCTGATGTCTAAGAGAATCTGATTTGCCATCTTTGGACACATTTTGGCTTCATCAAAAAATTTTAGCTCTTCTGATTTTGATAATATTTGGATTAATTGCTCAGACCTAATGGAAATGTGTTCCCCCTAATGTTCGGCCTATTCAGAAAAAATAAGAGCCATCAGGAGAACAAAACCCTGTAAAAGCTCATCATTGCAGACCACATCCTGTAATTTCACCACAGTTAAATTACAGAGAACACTGAATACTTCCCATCTCCCCCTGTGATGTTAATCTCATCTGAAAATGGCTTTGGTCAAAGTTTTCTTAGCCCCAAATACAATTTAATGTGAAAGAGAAAAACATTCCCGACTTTAATGCTCTCTTTAAAAAAAAAATGCACAAGATAATAAACTAATATTGTTACTGGCATTGTTTGATGTTATTTTTGAGCTCCATAAAAGGACAAAATGTTATAATCGCTCACAGAAGTCTGATCCAGCAGACCAAATAAAATACTACAGGCTTTAAATGCAGCTGGACGTCAGCTAACGTATCAACAATAATTACACGTCAGCAGCACTCACGTCATTGTCCATGTACTTCAGCAGAGGTGAGTTGCACACGCGGTAGACCTGGTCCTCATCCTGCTCGTCGTAGCCCTGCAGTAGCGTCTCCATGGCAACACAATCCTCGCTTCCGCTGTAGCCGGGCAGACTGGTGGAGACCAAGCAGCGCTTCATGTAACGATCCTCAAGTTAAAGCGGCAAACGTGTCGTGCGGCCACGAGGGCGCCGTAACGTCGAGGTCGGCCACAGGTGACAGAAAAGACAGACGGCGGCGAGACATACCTGTAACTTTCTCTGACGCATTTATCGGCTGCTACGTAGTCCCCTCTGTGAAGGTGAATCAGCACTTGAGCGGTCGTTTTCTGAAGAGTGAAGAGCATCAGTTCACTGTTCCACCAGCAAAGTGCCAGTTTGCATTTTGCAGCATATACCAACAAATTCATGCACAATAAGGATTAATAAGCGCTTTAAATGACCGATAATGAGCCAATGTGCTACTAAAATGCATGCTAACGTGCAGCTCGTGAATATGTGTACCTGAATATTAGGTGTTACCATGAAGTTCAGCTAAGGTGCACAGACAAAGTGACCCACCTTGAAGCACATGGGGAAGTTCTCAATCTCTTTGTACATGTTCTTCTCCTTCTGCAGAGCGACTGCTGCTTCATCCAGCCTGGTTAGAAAAACCAGAGCAGAGTGAGAAACGATGACCAGCAGGGTCTGTAGTTTAACGTTACCTGTGGACACAGACAAACTTCCTGTGTCCACTTGTCCCAGTGTCTTGTCGATCCAGATAAGTCAACCAACTAAAGCTTTTTGTGTTTTACAACAAACCACCACCTCTAACTCGGCAGCACAGGTGATGCGTGTTGACACCCCCTCCACCTTTATCTGCTTCCCTGTACCTTTTTAACCTGACCAGAAGTCTGGAGGCTTTTCCCAGCAGTTCCACGGCCTGACGCAGGCGGTCCTCGTTCTGCAGAGAGGAAACACAAACATGTAGAAGTGAAAAGAGATCGAATCAACAACCAGCTTCAGTTCTCTGATTCATTCATTTCTGAAAAGCTCAGCTTCACCTCAAACACGCCAGCTGCCTTCTGATAGAGGTCCACAGCTTTCTCTAAGTTTATCGGCTCTATCAGTCTGGGAGTGATACAAGAAAAAGGTTTTAGATGGAGAAAAGTCTTCAGGGTACAGTGCCACATTACACTATCAGCACTTCTCAAAGCTAACAAACACATTAATAAGAAATGCAGAGCTGAAAATGCAAACACAAAGTGACCTCCATCAGAAAAGTGTTGAGGAAATCAGTTTAATCAACTTGCTTAGAGGCAGTAAACGGACTAAAGGCACTATTTTTTTACTTTCCAGCCCGGTCCAGAGCCATGGCAGCGGTGTCAGGAGTCCCATTCTCCATGTACATCATACAGGCTTTCTCTATGTACTGGATGGCCTCTGGCATCTTCTTTTGTTCCTGTTGCAAACACAGCAAAGTCACAGTTCTGCTGTGGGCATTTTACCAACATCCACCCATCAATGAGCTCAGCTGTGGGTGCACTCACCTTCATCATCATACCCGCCTGTTCAATAGCCCTGAGGAAGAGGAGGAGAGTCTCAGTAACAAGATGTTTTTCTTATTGCCGATTTATTACTGGGGTTATAACACGGATACTTACTTTGCAGCATGAAAAAGCCTGCAGGACACGTTAAGGAAAGTACAAGACAAGAGACAGCAGGGTCATGTCTTACAGTCAGGACAGAGCACAGAGAGGATACGTTTTGTTTTCTGTGTGATATTCAGCCTCCTTCAGATAAGCATCCTTCGCTTGATCGTACTGCTTCGCGTTCTTGAAGCACACAGCTGAAAACAGGGCACAGGCAGGTTGGTTTGCAGGAAGATGAGGGAACTCTGATGCAGGGTTATTTTATATTTAGGGATAATGTTGATTTTAGGTTACCTGCTTTGGCGTATTCTGATGCAGCGCTGTCAAAATCAGGCTTCCACTTCGTCAGACTTGTCTTTAAGCTACAGAAACATGACGGCGAGCACATCAAGAATGGCTGAAGCTAGCAGGTTCAGCTAAATGATCAGCTTACTGACAGTTACAGAACAACACAGCGTGGCTCATTTATTCTCTATTTCATCCCCCTGTAATGAACTGACGATGCAGACATGTTGTCAATTTACGTCGCAAAGCCCTTCATGAAAAAGCAACACTGGCCGCTAAAGCTAGCTTAGCTAACATCATAGTAAAACAAGCTGCTGCTTCCTGCGCAGGAAGGAGACATTTTCAACCATAACTCACCATTTTTCAGCTTTAGCTATGTGCTCGTGAGCTTCGTTTATCTTCTGAGCGGCCATGCTGTTAATTAAGTCGATGAGGTATGGCGGATTTGTTGTGAATAAACTGTTGTGGACGTTGTTTTCGTCGATTTGGATTAGCAGGAACTCATCCTCCAGCGCAACGTCGTCTTCCAATGTCGCAGACTACGGGTGCCGCCGAGGATAAAAACACCCCTGCGCTGCCATACGCTGGCTGATGTGATTGCAGTGGATTTTTTGAGCCTTTTAAATAACAGTGACTGTGATTTCTTTACTATGTGGCAGGACTATGACACAGTTTCAAGATGAAAGATTAGTTTCAAATAACCAAAAAGCTCTGGTTTAAAGTGTGAAGCTATATTAATAATTTTATCTTATTTATAAACTGTATGGTAATATGTGGCACTAAATCACACAATAACAACTGACACTTAAGTTATATTAGTCCTGCTGATCTTGAGGCCCTGTTTTGAGGAGGGTCCCTGTGTCAAAATCAAATTTTGCATATTCTTAAATAATTACTAAAAATTACCACACAGCAAACCTGATTCCAGATATTCCAGCACAGAAAACCTGCACACATTGCACAGAGGGGGGAGATGGAGGCCCAGCAGCTGATTTTTTGCCCTGCTGGCACTTTGGTTGCCAACTTTTATGCACTGTGACCCCTTAAAGTAAAGCTGTAGCTGTGTGCCAGTTCTACATTAATTGTAAGCGGATTTTGGATATGAAGTAGTGCGTGCTCACTAGAAAGGTAACAAAATAAAGTCTGAATAAATAAGTAATCCTTGAATAGAGGCATTTTATTATGTTTGGGTTAGGGGACTTCAGGCCTGGCCTCTGCACTTAAGGCCAAATGTTGGTGGGTGGGTTTACTGTGACTTCATTTAAGAGTCAAAGAGAGATCTGCCAAACTGATTTAATTGTTCAGAGTGAAAACACTGAGTGGACCACCTCCAGGACTGATAGAGTCCTTTCAGACAACACACACAGTCTGAATTATTGGTACTGTGATTAAAAGTTTGTCATTTGTTCTTAAATAACTACGAACCACGACTCTTTGTTTTAGAAGAAATCATAATTTAGAGAATTACAGAGGAGTGGACCGGAAGCGGAAACGTGTTACAGTGCGGTTACTGACGTCATGACGGCCCCGGTCTCTAATGGCTGAACAACAACAACTGTCGGCGAGCGACAAACTTTCCCAAACTTCTACACCGACGAAGGAAAGTTGGAAATAGCTAATAATTTCGCTTGTGTGACACTTTGCGCGCGTTTGCCTGGTTTCTCTTGCAATTACAAATGTGGAGTTACTGATGGATCCGAGATATGACATTCCGCGGAGGGCCGCCGGTGGCGGCGGGGGCTCCGCGAACTCGTCCCCCGCTCTGGGGGCTCAGTCGCGCCGCAGGAAGATGCCTCCCAGGCCCGCTGATTTTAAACTTCAAATCATCATTATTGGCTCCCGCGGTGTGGGTAAAACCAGCCTCATGGAGAGATTTACCGACGACACTTTCTGCGAAGCTTGCAAGTCGACCGTAGGTGAGGACAGGAGGCGTTTACGGCACTTGTTTTTGTCAACTTTTTATTGACAGCATTTAGCAGGGCTCTGTCTACTTACTGGAGGGAAGACACTTTAACTACCAAGGGCTGGACGTTATAAACGTTTTTTCAACCCCTTTGCTGTGCAACGAGACTCAACAGCGGATTAACTACTGGCTGTAGCTAGCTAACTTAAGCTAACGGCAGCAACAACACTTCTAGCTAACAAAATGTCTTAACGTTAGCCATCACACCGTACCGCTATGAAGTAACAAACTACACAAAACACACGTGTGAGGCTTGGAATCGTGTTTAAGGATGGTTGTTGTATTTTTAAGGTGTTAAAAGGCGAGCTGTCAGGGATTTTAGAGCCCAACAATGTAGGGAAGAGACTTGTTAACTTATTACCTTCATAGCATGGATCTGCAGCAATCCAGTAATTAATTAACTTACAGGTGACCCTGTTTGTTGAAATGAGGCTATAGTCTTATCCCATCGAGTGTCATCTCAATTTCTTAACAGCCATTTTTCATATTTCTACATGTGTTTACTTCCCAAAAAACACAATTACTCTAACTGTGTGATCACTGGTGTTATACTGAAAACAAGAGTACCTTGTGACAAATTACATACCATGGTTATAGATGCTGCCATCTTAAAATACACAAAACCATAAATGTAATTGAGTTAACAGTCCTGTGACCAGCACAACAGTCAGCCATAGTGTCCAATCCCAAAATAGTCACACAGAAGCAGCTGCTGTGGCAGAGCTCCATTTAGTGCCCTGTGACACAGCGCGTCACTGATGTTGTTTGTTTGATCACAGAGATGATGGAGGGAAGAGCTTGTCACTAAAGTCTGCGTGGAAATGGTTTCAAATCCCACAATTTCCTCATCGTAGAAGATCACTGTGATTGTGATTTGAAATCTGTGCAACTCCAAAGAAACCTGCCATTAAGTAAACATATTTAACCATCCATAACTCTATTATTCAAAGATGGGAAGTCGTTTTTTTGTGCAGCTTGTCCTAAAACCAGCAATCTAACTGAAATGATATTTACATAAAGCCAAAACAACACAGGAAATGCCGGTTCTTGTCTGTGTCCACATGTGTGTTTCTGTCTCCCCTCACAGGAGTCGACTTCAAAATCAAGACAGTGGAGCTGAGAGGGAAGAAGATCAGACTACAGATCTGGTGAGTAACTGGCAGGAGTCTCCACTTCCTTTTTCCCCCTGCATGGTGCCTTTTCTGTGTCTGTGCTGTCGTCCTGCAGGCTGCTCTAACAAACACTACAGGTGGCTTACTGGGTGCTGGGTAGGTAATGCATGTGCACATAAGAAGTAATGTCCTAAAAATGACATCATTGCATGTTTTGGATTGCCAAAACATGTTTTGTCGACCATGTTTATTATTTTCTTGATCAATCCATCCGTAAAATGTAAGAAAATGGTGAAAAATGTAGATAAGTGTTTCCCAAAGCCCAAGATGAAGTCCTAAAATGTCTCGTTTTGTCCACAATCCAAAGATATTCAGTTTACTGTCAAGGGGAATAAAGAAATCAGACAATATTTGTATTTAAGAAGATGGAATCAGAATTTAGACTTTGTTTATCTAAAAATGTACTCAAACCAATTAATGAACTATCAAAAAGCTGGTGATAAGCAGTAGTTGACAACTAATCCATTCATTGTTGTGGCTGTAGAAAACACACATGATAATTAAAAGTAAATCCGTTTACATTTCATTTTCATGAAATACCAAACCTGATCCATCTCATTTCAAGGCTTAACTGCATGTTGATTCTAATACAGTTAAATATTTAAAACCCAGACAGTGGCGACGTGCAGCTTACACCTCAACCATTGTTAATTATTGTAAGGATCATGTCATGCTGGTTGGTCCGGAGGACATGCGATACGCCCTCTTACTGAGGCTCCTTTCTGGCAGTTATAAGAAAAATGTGAATATTTACTGGAAACTACACTGTGCGCTAAAGCCAACCCAGTTTTTGAAGTGACGTGTCCAATTCTTCTGCACTAATCTGACCAACCTGCAGAATTGTCGCAGTCATAGTCCAAAATTAGGATTGACACCATTTTCACATTCTTTTTAAAGTACTAATAAGTAGCAGCAGTTTGATTTTTATTTAGTGTCACTTTACTGTGAGCTTTCTCTGAAAATGGTCTTGCTATAATAAGATGATACACTAAGAAAAATATCCATCTTTAAAATGTCTGCGATAAGTCAGTACGTCTCACAACTGGCTGCTGGAGACATGCTGCAGCTTGATAATCAGACTGGACTGCCTTTTTGTTTCACTTCATCATCCTAATATACTGTCAGAGATGTGGGCAGTGAGTCAGAGCTCTTGAACCACCACTATTATTACTCAAATAGCCCGTCGGCGTCAGGGAGGATGTGATTTCACTGATTTGATTCTGTTAGGCCTCTACTTGTGTCTTGTGACTTTAACTAGGCCTTAATTACATTCTGAAAACATCTAGTGTTTGAGTCCAACGGTTGAAAAAGTGAGTAACATGCCACAAATTACAGTCAGGAAAGCTTGTTTTGAGGATATGACTTTGAGTGGCCGTGCTGGGCTAAAATGTGGGAACTCCATGGCTTATTTCACTAACACATCTGTCCTGTTCACTAACACCCCATCCACGCCACATCTACCAGTCACCACGTCCCATTTTATCCCCGCTCCTCCGCCCGCCCTTGACCTGTCCGTACGGGATGGCCATCCTCAGTGTGTCTCATCTCTCACGTTGAACTGCTCGCATCGAGCTCCATCACTGCCGCGCCCGGCCTTCCCTAACCCCGCCACTGTGCTGCCGTGTCTCTGTCTGCTCTTCTGCTCATAAGCCTGACTGTGACTCACACGGGGAACAGGGAGAGACCGGCTGGCTGAAGGTACAGTAACACAGCTCTGTGAGTGGAGCTCCACCTGCTCATCATGCTGCTAACCGTCATAGCATAAGCTAAAGTGAATCTACTCGTGCATTTAAAAATGTGTTTGCAAGTTTATATTTTTAAAACGAAGAGTTCATTTCCAAAATGCAGTATATTTACTCCAATTTCAAATGTCTGTACTTGGTTTGGAGTGGTAACACTTCAATTTGGCCGTTTAAAAACATGATATTAGCACTTAATAAATGGTTTATAGAGCTATAATGTTGTTGTGAGGTTATGTGAGGACATTTAAGACAAGGTTAGATTATTGTGCATTAAAACTTTTTTAGAACTTTTTTAAAACACAATTTTAGTGTGTTATAAACCATCTCTGAAATGTTTAAATACAGTTTATAAATGCTTAATGTGGGAGGTTGAAGTAAAATTACTGATCATGTCAGATTTTTTCATGGGATGTCGTCTTTTCACAAACTGTAAATGTCTCATTTTGGAACAAAACTCTTCAGATCCTCTTTTGTTTTAGCTAGACACCAGATGATAACGTGGATGCTCGATTTAACCCACATTAAGAGTAATTAGTGCTTTGAAATGAATGATGTACGCACGAACAAAAAAGATTGGCATTCTTTGATCATATCATTAATGGCACTGATCAGAAAACTGATTCTTCCTCCCGTTTGTTGTTTGATCTGACGTTTTCATTTTTAAGCTCTTACTAGTCGTAGTCATCTTTAATGGGTGAGCAGTGCTTGGATCAAATCGCCCAATCAGCTTTTTGGTATTCCCAGAGATCTCTGTGACCCTGCACTGACTGCGCAGACTTTTAATTAGACCGGGTTTCATTCGTTTCATCCAGGGACACCGCTGGCCAGGAGAGGTTCAACAGCATCACATCGGCCTACTACAGAAGCGCCAAGGGAATAGTGCTAGTGTACGATATCACAAAGCAGGAGACCTTTGACGACCTGCCCAAGTGGATGAAAATGATAGACAAGGTAAGCAAACTATCAGACTGCTGGAGATCTGTGTTTCTTAAAGATCTCTTCACAGGAATGTGACTTTTCTGCATTGTCTCCCTGCTGTTATCATATGGCAGACATGTTGGAAAGTGTCCAAACTCCACCTTTTTCTCTTGTACAGTGACAGAACATTTCTTTGTGTTCTGCCAAGCACCTGGCGCTGAGGTTTAAGGCCAGCACAGCCACACCTCCCCTGCTAGCTCCACCTGTAGCTCTGTCCTTTATCTGTGCAGCTCTGGCAGCAGTCACTGGAGCTGGAGGTGTTTTCTGAGGTGTCATTTTGCAGAAACACTGTTTCAGTCACAGCTGAACAGATACTGGATTTTTGAGGCTGATCTTGATATTTTAAACTAAAAGAAAACTCTGGTAATGATATGTCGCCTGGTTGCATCACACAGAAATGGATCAAATAGACCTGAGAGGTCCACGATCCAAGTTCCCAAAACATGAGTTGTAATGTTGCCAAATCACACTGCTTAAAACCTTGATGAGTCATGTTTGTGAAGTTTAATTGCTGTGCCGGTGCCGGTGCGCTGAACAGATCTGGTTGCAGTAGTCTGGCTTGACATCTCTGGAATGGCAGGCCGATGACTCCTGACATGTCTCCTCTCCACTTGCTGTTTTGTGTCAGTACGCCTCAGAGGAAGCAGAGCTTCTCCTGGTCGGGAACAAGCTGGACTGTGAGACTGATCGTATCATCTCCAAACAGCAGGGAGAGAGGGTAGGTTCAACACACACCAGCTCCCATACACCACCGTGTCACAAACACACATGTTCAGTGTCAGTATTTGCTCTGTTGGTAATGTAAGGGAACACACCTTAAGAAGGAAGAAATGATAAAGAAACAGATTGTTTATTGGCTCTAAATGAGGTCTTGGCCTACATGTGCTTTGGAAGGAGTCACCTGCCCCATAATGTAGGAAAATTATTAACTGTAATGTGATTCATTCTCAGAGTCAGACGAGCGGTGGGATTAGGCATCTCAACAGCATTTATCTGGCAGGAAACCCAGAGTATATTGCATAAGTACAGACACACTTACAGACCGGGCACGCAGCAGAGGGAGCTTCACTGTAACAACAAAACCAGCTGAGCTCGTGCTGCGGTGTGAAGTGTGGAGATAACGTCGTCTCTGGCTGTGCGAGATGTCACAAAAGGCAGCCTGAGAAAACACTTTCCCGCATCCAGTCAGCTGCTCCGGTTATTTAAATGGCTTCAAAACGAGGTTTACTGTTGACATCGCAGCCACATTCAAGCACATCATTTTAATGGTGTTGCAGAATACAAGTCGTGGCAGAGCGTGACCCCGGTGAGGGTGATGAAGCCGGTCTACTAGTGCTGTGCGATATGGACAAAAATTTATATCCCGATAACGATATATATCCCGATATAGTATTTTTACTTAAAATTATATATATATACACACATGAAATGAATGTCAATTCCTCTGATCTTTTCTCCTTTTATTTATAAAACACATATTTTATATATAAAGGGACAAGACTATTAAAAAACAATAAAAAGTATTTTTAGTGCCTCTTTTTGTTACTACTTCTTGTTTTGTTACTAGACAATTAAAAAACAATTAAAAATAAAATAAATAAAACACAAATATCAAATGGACAAATACCATTCAAAAATATCTGGTAGTGCAATCAGTTTTCAAGTAATGCAACACTGCACTGTTCTTCATGCCGTGTCTTTAAGTGATAGAAAAGATTAGACGTGTTCGAGTCGCTAGTAACGACTTGTTGGCGGCATGTTTTGCAGATTACCGTTTTTTGGTCGTTGTCTGCCTTTTTAAATCCAAACCAGTGCCAAACAATGGAGTTCCTGTTCCCTCTTTTCGGCACAAATTCCTCTTTGGGTTCTGTCGGTTCAGCGTCCACTGTGCTCTCCATCTCTGCTACGTTGTTTACGTCCATGCCCCCGCTGGCTCACGCATGGCTGAAAACGTTAGCAGTGCCGTAAAGGAGTTCTTGCAGGTGACGTAAACTGCTACCGCAAAGCAGTAGCGTTGCTGCAGTTACATTAGCCGAGCTAATGCCACAGCCCTACGTTAACATTACGATATAAAAAAACAAAAATAGAGTATTATATCGTACGGTAGACATTTTTCTGTCGTACTACAACATATATCGTAATATCGCACAGCACTACGGTCTACTGCCCACCCGTAGGGTGGATAGATGCTTCCAGTATGTTGGTGGATTGTGTTAGAACATGCACTTTATGTGCTTTAAAGACACATTGATAGCACCTCCTCCAGACACTGACATTACTTGTTGTAAGTAGCATTAGCATAGCAGCATGCTTATCCAAAAATTCCATTAAATCTAGAGGGGGGACTTTTCATGAAGTGTCCAGTTGTTGAGGAAGTTTCTTCTGTGACGTCCAGCTGAATTTCTGCTCTCAGTGTGATTCAGATTTTCTCCGCTGACACTGAGCTTGTTTTCCTCTAACTTTCTGTCACAGTTTGCCTCTCGAATAAGTGGAATGCGCTTCTGCGAATCTAGTGCCAAGGATAACTTCAATGTGGATGAGATCTTCCTGAAGCTTGTGGATGACATCCTTAGCAAGGTTGGTGAGTTGTCAGTAGAGCCTGACAACATTTTATTTGATCTTTTTGAGCAATATTGATACTTGAAAGTTAAAAGAATCTTTAAACGATGTCTTAGCGCTCAGTTTTTAACATAAAGTCATTACATGAACCAGCATTTCTCGTCAGGATCCCTCAGATTTGGGTGTTAGAGAATTGTGACCAAAATATACACAGAAGGGACATTTTCTAGACATTTCCACAGTATAGATAAATACACTTTTAGCTTCTTCCTGCTGGATAAACTGTGTTGTGGAGGTAATGTTTCTAGATTACTGCAAACATATCTTGGCCATGTTTGGGCTGCATATTGGCCGACATCTGTGCCGGTTTATTGATCGGGCTTTGCCTGTCGTGTAATTTGCCTGTGGAGGTGCAGTCGGACTGAATTCCACCTGGTGTGGTCAGAATGAGGCAGGATAGGAACAGAAGTGAATGCCTTTCACCTTTCACCCACTCTCTACAGTGCAGTAGTGTAATAATATCCAAAAGACAAGTTCATACAACTCTGTCTTAACCCGACTAAATTCAGCTTTCTTATTTAGCCGTTGCACTCGATAAGTCACTGTCTTAAGCACGCTGTCTAAAATTCAGTGCGTTAACCGTGTCTTCACTGACTCGTCCTTTGTTCCCGATACAACAGATGCCTCTGGAAGTTCCCAACAAGGAGCTTTCCAACAGCGTCCTGTCTCTGCAGCCTGAACCGGAAGTGCCTCCGGAGTTGCCGCCTCCCCGCATGCGCTGTTGCTGAGAGTCAGAGTGGTCCCCCATCACACACACACACACAAACACACACACAAACCCTCACACATTCAGCTCACACATGCAGAGTACCAATGTGGCCACCAGGGGGCAGCAAACAGCAGCAGTTTGGAGTTGCTGGCTGCTGATGTAAGATGCATGGACCTTCTTAACAACCAGTATTGTCTCCCCCCCCCCCCCGTGTCTTCTCCTGTTTTGTAACTGTACACTATGACATGTACCACACTAACACTTAGGCCTGGTGAATCACCCACTTCCTACCACCCGTCTGTCTACACTTGACCCCAGACTACCTCATTCCTCGGACCGTTAGGCTAGCTGTGCCCCGCCGGTGCCTTCGAGGTAGAGAGCCCTCTGGAAGCAGTTGCACATTTACAAGGAGGGCGACTATTGAGGACTTTACAGCTTGTTCTCTTCCTGTTTTCTGTAAAAAAAAGAAAAAAACAAGTCCTCACACTTACTGTACACTAAGTTTGACTTTGTCTGAGTTTCCCCGATGGTCTGGTATCTCTGCATCATCTATCGTACAGAAAAGGGATAACAATATCTCGCATCTCTTCAGCTTAGTTTAAATTCTGGGCCTAGGTACAGTAGTTTTATATTCTCATTAATAGGTATTATTACCAAGTGGCGGGTTGACTTGAGGTAAACAAAAGCACATGATGTAAATGAAGTGTGTTGCTGTAATGACTGGACAAGGTGCAGATTTTAGCTGCGAGCGCGAGGTGGTTGCGTGGCGATCATATCAGTCTGTATTCCTTTGCCTTAAGGTATTAAAGTGGCTGGAACGCCTCATTTCACATTTGTATAAATTGTAATGTTTTGCACTACAATCCATCTCGCCTAGTTAAGCTGACATGCAGGAAAAAAGAAGTGCACGACTCATAGTTTTTAGCTCTAGTGAGGATCGACGTTGCCTCGGTAGTGGCCGCTCTGAGCTCTTCCACGCCCTGTCGAAGTGGGATGGCGGTGCAAGGAGAGATGGGTAATGTAGTCTTTGAGGGATTGGTGTTTTCGCAGGGGGCATTCTCCAGGTGTGCTGCTGGCTTTTTAGAGGACATGCAGACATGAAGTAGCGAGTAGACACAGGCATGCACGGTTTCAGCCTTTGTTTTGGTTTTGTTACTAATATTGCGACGTGTTTTGTTTCTGATGTTTTTCCTCTGAATTCAGATACAGATGAGAGAAGAGCGTTTGGTCTCCCTCCCTTTAGGGAGACGCGCAGGAAGGTTTGTTTCGTATTTGAATGACTCAGGAAACATTAATCGGCTCATATCTGCTAATTTTGACGGGCTTTTACCGCAGAGTTGATTCGTTTAGATGTTCACAGCAAATAAACATCATAAAAATCCTGCTTGAAGGGGATGTTTGTCTTTTCAGAGGGGGGCAGCTGTTCTGAATTCATCAGTTTGTTACAGACCAGTATGGAGATGTCCCGTTACTTGCACATTTCCTAAACAGTTAGGCTGTGCATGTTAAGCCCTCCTGTGCTCATAGGCTTTAATAATCATCTAACTCTTCCTTCTTTTTTGTTCAGTTAATGCAATATTAGCAACGTAGCGCTGTGAGTGTTTCTGTTTTGTTCCTAACTGTTGAAGTAAAAGTCTGAGGGCGAGCGAGGACGAGCCCATCTGAAGGACCTGATTTTAAACTGACACCCTTATTCATAACTTTCACTTTTCGTTGGAGGTTTTATGTAACCGTCAAGCTTTTTGTGGACTTAAAATGGCACATTATATATATCCTAATGAATGAGTGGTTTCACACCAAAACAAACACGTTGAGAGCGTGAGACCTTTGCTAACAAAAACCGACTGACATCCAAGCACACCTTGCAATAAAATGATCAGCCAGCGACGTGCGTGCAAACTCTGCAACTCTCTCGCCTGTATTTTGAAATAACACTTCTTTTGATATTGTTTTTTGGAATCAAACCTCTCATTTGTCCCCCTCGACTTTTAGCATTTGGCACTAACCCCCGTGGTCTTTGTTTTAATAGCCAAGCCTTATACTACTCAGTGTTTTAAATATACATTTTACAAAAATGCTTTTATTTGAAATGTGTATCCTTCAAGAGGGAAGACTGTACTTTGTAGTAAACCTGTCATAAGTCTTTGAGAAGTTTTGGCATGTTTAAAGCAGATTTGTGGTATTTATAACTTGTGGCATTCTTGAACTAATGAAATGCAATTAAAGATATCTATATTTATTACCAGATTGTGGTTTTGACTCTACTTTGTGATGGTGTGTGTCTCAAAAGGAGGATCTGTGGCGTCCCTGGGGCCTCTGAGCAAAAACCACAAAGGTTGCACTTATTGACAGATTGTGTTTTTACTTCATAGCACAGATTAGAAATTATTTTAGGCTCTTGGGAATAAAACCATTTGAGGATCTGGTTTAGAGGCTCTGACTCCAGGTTTCCCACAGAAGGAGGTGAGTATTGGTATCTCCTGAACCCATCTCTGTACCTCATGTGAAGGTGTTCAGCAGCCAATGGGGTGCGTGTCATCAGGGCATGCGCACCAAAGCGTGTCAGACCTGGTCCCAGAGAAAACAAGGGGTGTGCTTGGGCGCTCGTGAGACATCAGCGCATGCGCCCCGCAGAAAATCACGGGCGTCGAGCCTCACACCGCAGCGATTGCAGATCTTACATGTCAGATAGGAGGGAGTGGGAAGGGGTACGAGGCACGGGGGCCCACCGCTCACAGCCCGGCGTAACAGAGGGATGGAGACCCGATCTGCGGAGGAAGAAGAGGGCTGATGCGACTCCGACTGACTCTTTTCTTTCCAACTTGAGCATTACAAGCCCTGTCTGCAGATGCAACCTGCCTGTCATCCCATCCGTCCCAGTAATCCCTTTTTTATTGCAGCGTTTCCTCCAAGAGGGCTACAGTCAGAGGGGACTACAATGACAACCTGGTGAATGCAGACGCGATGGAGTAAAACATCCAGCACAACGCAGGATGCGCATCCCCGACCCGACAAGGAAGAAGGTAGAGAAACCTGGCTGCTTTTCTGGTGTCGCATGTCAGAGATTTTCCGCGGTGTTGTGGATTGATCGTTTCCTTCATCGCCCTCCTGCTGCCGGTGTCGGTGTATAATGGAGAGCTCCAATGGCTCTGGCAGCGACACCAAACCGCAGAACCACCAGTTGGAGAAGAAGAGACTGAACCGAGCGCCTTCCCCGGCCAGACCCTTCCTCAAGGATGTGCACTCCCGCTCCACCAAACCACCTGCCATCGTACCCAAATCCCCCAAACTCAACAAGCAGCAGCAGTCTGCCACACTGCCCTTGGCCCATCCGAGCCGCAGCTCCAGACGCAACACAACCGGGTCGAAAGAGAAACTAGCCACGGCAAAAAGTAACGCCAAGTCTTCCGTGGTGAAGAAGCCCACAAAGGTGCCCCAGCATGCAGCCTCCGAGCCCAAAGCCGCCGGCATTAAACCGGACAGCACCAGCAGTCCGATCCTCGCCAAAAGCAAGAAGGGGAAACTAGCCTCGGGGACCCCTGGGCCTCTCAGCCATGGATCCCCGATCCGGGTACCGACCGGAGCGCCTCTCGGCCGTGTCAGCCAGACCGACAGCAGCTCAGACCTGTCCGACTGCCCGTCCGAGCCGCTGTCGGACGAGCAGAGGCTGGCGCCGGCCGCTAGTAGCGACGCCGAGTCCGGTACCGGCTCCAGTGACCGGGATCAGCTGGGAGCCGATAATCCGCTGCGGGCAGAAGCGACCGGAGCGGCTGCTGATGCTCCGTTGCGCACAACCGAGGCTTCCGCCGCCAAGGGAAGCATGTCTCAGGCTCAGCCCGCTCCGGGGGCGCACGGAGAGAAACACAAGCAGGAGAAACCGTCCTCAAGCGCACAATTCAGACTCCCGGGTACCAAGGATGGGGCTGAGGAGGACCTGCAGCGGGAGGTTGAGGATCTGAGATCTGAAAACGACTACCTCAAGGTATGGCGATGCTATCTCAACAAGTTACGGCCAGACAGACGTGGCTGCTGTGTTTATTTGAGGCATAAGATTTGTATGAACGTGTTATTCAAAATGTACATTTAGAAAGACGCCACTTCAGTTCTGCCAGTTCACTGAACGTCCGGTCCTGCAGCAGCTTTCCCAAAGAGGACCCTAAACTGTCCCATTACAGGGCAGTCCCGGGTTCAGCCCCTGCCATCACCTGTTTTCAGTGTCCTTGAGCAACTTCCACCTGCTCACCAATGGAAAGCGTAACCTAAATGTATAAATTATAATGTCAGCGCGTCTCCTCTCATGTCCAGCTGTCATCCCCATGAAGTCCCTCTGTCGGCTCTCCATCCATCATGTCGTCTTTTTAACCTTCCCGGGCTTCCCCCGTGGATTTGACCTTTATTGATGGGACTTTTATTGATAGTGTCTTGGCCCTGGTGTGTCCTTACACTTTCAGTTTTTTTATATTGTCACTGTCAGGTCATCAAAGTCTATTTTGACAGAGGGACTCATCAGTTTGTCCCCCTCTGTGTTGGGACACACATCACATCCTCTCCATGTACTGATGTGCACAGATCGCCTTCAGAGCTGCACAGCAGTGTTTTAATCAGTGTTTTATTGTATTTTTACCTTTTTCATGAAGATCCTGCTTGAAGATCTCGTGCAGGATCCCCCTCCCCCCCCTTCTCTAACTAGGCTATCCCCCATAAGTTGGGGAGGGGAGGCAAACAGATAATGCGGCAAACAATCTTGCAGTTTTTCCCCTTTTTTCAGGGTTATTTGCATGTTGCTCTGAGTGTTATTTCAAACTTGATCACGCATGTCTGTGCCTCTCTCTCGGGCTCGGCGGAAACACAAGAGAGTTAATCAGCTTTACTGGCTCTGGCTGTAATGGCTTTATCCCACAGGACTTGATAACAGTCAGATGTCCCATGTGTGTTGGGTTCAAACGCCCTCCTGCCTGGCTGTCAGTCTGCCAGCTGGGACTCTGAGGTGAACTCCTCCACCTCCCCCACCCCCGCCCCATGCCCCATCATGTCTGGGAGTCCCCGCCGCTGTCTCCTCAGCTGCTTATGAGCAAATATGTTTAGCGTATTTGTTTTATTTTGGCACCTCTGAGTTTTAATCTAGATTATATTTCAGGTATATTTTTGCTTTTTTTGATTGCATGAAGGGAAAAGCGAAAGACAGCAAAGGTTATGAATGAAGGGGATTTCAGTGTTTGTTTTTGTGTCTGTAACTGCACCAAGAAACTGATTTTTGAGGCTGTTATCAGCAACCAGTCTGAAAATCGATCAGTCAGATTGAGTCATCGATCAAACACTTGCTGCCAGCTTCTCAAATCTAAATATTTGCTGCTTTAATTGAATCTCTTTGGATTTTGGGCTGTTGGTCGGACACAGTGAAACGTTTCTATGTGTCGCTCTCAGATCTGGAAGCTTGTCACAGGCATTTTTGACATTTTACTGATGAAACAATTTATCAACGAATAGAGCAAATTATAGATTAATCAACAATGAAACCAATCATTAGCTGCAGCCCAAGTTATTTTTAGCATCAATCAATCTGCTGAATGATTAACAAACTAATGTTTTTTTCTGAAAAATAGTCCTAAATTTATTTTACTGTCACATAAAATAAAGAAAAGCAGCAAAACGTCAAGTTTTTGGTATTTTTCCTTTAAAATGGACTTAAATGATTAATGGATTATCAGAATTGTCGCTGCTGGATTGATTGCATGCTCTTTCATTTCTACTGATTATTTAAAGCCTTTGTCTGCAGTTTGGTTCATTATTGACAGAAATTCTATTTGCATATATTTTTTGCGTTTTTCATGCATGAACATCTGCTGAGTGCGGCTCGTCAAAAGTGAGGATTTGCTGCTTTGCCATGTTTGGATGGTTAAATGCAGCTGCTATGGACGTGTCATCCTGGGACGGGAGAAATTGATGATTCCCATTTTTTCAGTTTTTTGACCTTTCCTAGATTAAAAGATGGTTCTTTTAATCGAGGAAGTCATCAGCAGACAAATCAGTAATGAGAACGATCATTAGTGGCAGTCCTACTTATGTCGTGCTGCGAATGAAGTCGGAGTTCAGGAGCAAAATTTTTCTAATTAATTACAGCAGCTGCTCAGTGAAAGTATCCACAGTTGACACCCTCACAGAGATGACTCAGGCCTGGTGATGACTCGCTGTTGGCACTCTCCGCAATCATCAGTGGTATTGTCTAAATGTACCTGCTCCCAGGATGCTGTTCTGCCTCTGGCCCTGCTTTTAACCCGGCCATCGATTGGGCCGACCCTGCGCGAGGTCATTAGCTCCTTCCTCCAGGGCCCTCCTCTGATAACAATGGGCTCTGTGCTTTTCCAAATGAGGATAGATTTAGTTTTCATTAATTGACACACTCTTCCCTTCAGCAGCCCGTTGTCTTTTCATCAGGTGCCCGTCAAACCCTGTGAATATCCATCCCAGGGGAAATCTAGAGAGCAAACTGATTCCTCAGGACGGAGGCAGACTTATACCCCGGAGGTTACCAAACAAACTATTGTAGTACTACACATAAATCTATCTCTTTCAACCTCAGTTCAAGGCTGGGCTGGCTCATGTTGATGAGAGATGGGGAATATGAATACATCCAATCCAAGAGATAAGATGCTTAGAGCCAGCTAGTGATGTTACATCATCAGCACTAAGAGTACTGCATTACTGGAACTCAGACTGTAATCATATGAAAGTATTAGCGTAATCTACAAAGGTATATTATACTGCATCTCCTTTATAGTAGCTTTATACCCGAAACACCTAAGAGGTCTGTGAAGTATGTTGTTGAATTGGAGTAATTGAAACAGCTGACAGTCCTTGTGCCTTTATTGAAAAGGTGTGTGTCACTCACTGACAATAAAGGCTGAAAATGGCAGAAAAAAGCAGAAGAAATAGGTTAGATCAGTATGTCGGACATACACAAGGCCCCCCTGAAGCCCCAGCGCCCAGTACATCAGTCAGTTTGTCTTTAACCCCCCAGAGTTTTTGTCTTGCCTCCCTGTCAGGTCAGACTTTCCTCTTAACTAACACCTTTGATATTGTAAGAGAGGATTTTTGGTGACCTTCTCCTCTGAAGACAAACCTCAAATTAGAATTTCTGAGGAGATGTTCAAATCTAATGGGCAGTTTGTCATGAAACGCAGTGTCCGCATTCATACTCCCCTGAAGCTGAACACTTTAGACAACCCGTTAGCTTTCCTGTGGCGCCAACCTCAGGTATATCTTCTTTAAAGCATCTTAAATACACATTATGTAACGCACAGACATACGTGGAAAACCAGGCGTGGATGCTACAGAAGCTGTTATTGTTTTTTCATGCCATTACACACAAGGTCGTTTCTTCTTGTTACTCATAATGTTTATCAGAGATTAGGCGCGCCACGCCGGCATGTGTAGATGGCGTCTCGACAGGTGTAGCAACTGATTTCAGATGAAAATGTCAGATCTGGGAGTCCCCATTATTGATCAACGCATCTGTGCTTCAGTCAAGGTCTGACACAGGCAGAAAGTGCATTGTGTCTTTCTGTTGGAGATAACATTCAGATCAGCTCTCGTCATTTAAGGAGAAGACTAGCCGGGCTGCAGCTTCACAGGCGAGTGCACTTCACTGATTCTGCTGATAAATGCCTGTAACTGTGCTGTTCAGGTATGAGTCCTCCCCGACAGTCGGGACGGGGATCTGGGGGGCTGAAATCAGGTGTGATAAAATGAACCAGACACTCATTTTGGAGTTCTCCGTTATCCTGTGATCTCGAGAAGACAGACGTCGTATCCTTGTGACAAATGAACTCGGCGTCTTGAGAAGTCGGCCTTTTGTTTTCTCGAGATGACGGGATGATGAACGTGTTATCTTGAGATGACATTATTGAAATAAGATAATTGCAAAAGCACGGCCGTTCTCGGCTTCCAAGGATGCAGATAACTTTCTGTCCTTTCATCCGCTTTGATGCTGATCATCTGGTGGCCTTTTCTCTGACGCCACCCGGAGAAAAAACCCATTTCAGACAATTTCAGAAAAGTTGGGACGCTGTGTTAAACCGATCCACTACTCAGTGGAAAACAGTACAAAGACATGTAAAGATGTTGGAGCTGCTAGCCCATATTTCTCCTGTGTACCAACAGTTTTGTTGCTACAGAACCGATCATCCACAGTAATAGCCTTCAAAATAAGCCAAAGTCATTACCTTTGACCTTTACGCACAGAAAACTTGGAAGTACTTGCAAAGCAAATGATAACATCAATGCAGCATAAACATGAGAGTCAGCACTATTTGCATTACAGTAAGCATTATCTGGCACCAATGTGGGGTGTCAGTGTGGAGCTTTAATTGAACCCAAGTTTCAGGCTCTGCTTTCCCGTGTGTGTCTCTCAGGATGAAGTGGACGAGCTGCGGGCGGAGATGGAGGAGATGCGGGACAGCTACCTGGAGGAGGAGGTCTACCAGCTGCAGGAGCTGCGCAGGGAGCTGGACCGCTCCAACAAGAACTGCCGCATCCTGCAGTACCGCCTGCGAAAGGCCGAGCAGAAGAGCCTGCGGGTGGCACAGACCGGCCACGTGGACGGAGAGCTGCTCCGCAGTCTGGAGCAGGACCTGAAGGTCGGTGTCTTCGTGCTGAGGTTTAATCAGTCGCAGATGCCGCTTACTTTGTGCTCTTATTCAGTGTTTTTAGATTTTATTCCAGAATACTGCGAGTGTTTCCCCAGAATTTCATCAGCGCGACTCGAAACAGCTTTAAAACAGAATCTTATAGACATTCAAGCTCTCCACTGAAACCAGCCTAATGAAATATATATCTTAACTGGATTAGAAGTTTCTTAAAGTAGTGACCCACAGCACTTTCTCAGTGTTGGGAAAACCGTGGGAATTAGTATGACTCAAAGTGAATTTGCAATAAGTCCGACTGGAATTCAAATTCATTAAAACGCAGAGATGCTTTTCTACCCCACTGCAATTAATAAGTCAATGAAACGTCAAAAATAGCCACAATTGTCCATTAAAAGACTTAAAAAATTGCTTGTTTTCCTGATCAACAGTCCAAAATGGAAAAATATTCAGCTCATAATAATTGACTATTCATTTCAGCACTACACTGTTTTAATGAAGCAGTCAGATCAGCTGCGGATGGCAGGATTTTGGATTAATTTAGTGATTTTGAACACAGATATCTGCTTGATTTGTCGGTCTAACGTAAAGATGGTTGGTGTTTTGACAGTGTAGACCTTCAGCTTTAATTTAAGGGTATTGACAGCAGTATACAGTGAACTGTGTGGGAATTACAACCATTTTCATACATAGACTCCACATTTCATGGTACCAAAGGACAAATGAACCTTCAAATTAAAGCTGGAAGTCGACACTAAAGGCTCATACTAATTGTTTTGTTTCATATCCATTGTGGTGGTGAACAGAGGCAAAAGAACAAAAAGTGTGTCGCCGGGTAAATACTCATGGAGCTGACTGTGCCCATATTTGATTATACAAATGGTGCATTGTTCGTGTTAAAGGCACATTTTGGAAAATATTCACGTGCCTGTGTTTTATTATCTGTTTGAACTGCTGGTGTTTGCTCTTCAACGCATCTGTCTGACCTCAGGTGGCCAAAGATGTGTCGGTGCGTTTGCACAACGAGCTGGAGAGCGTGGAGGACAAACGCAGCAGAGCCGAGGACGAGAACGAGCTGCTCAGACAGAAGATCATCGAGGTGGAGATTTCCAAACAGGCGCTGCACAACGAGCTGGAGAGGACCAAAGAGGTGAGAGGACAGTGATGGAGGCGCTTTTTGATACGAGGCTGGGAAATGCATGCAACGAAGTGTCGCTAATTTTCTGTTACGCCTGCAGAAACAAAGCAACTCAGACACACAGAGAAATAACATCGTTTAGAATCTATTTGGGCCTTTTGGTGAATGAATGATGAGATCATTACAGGGTTTTGAGCGTGTGTCGCGGCAGTCATCAGAAAAGCGCTGAAAATGACAACCGTGGTGGATGTGATTAGAAGAAACGTGGCCGTGCTGCTTGCACAGGATGAATCGCCCGTGGCCTCTTCACTATCTGCATATCAACGAGGGGAAAGCGCAGCTAACGTGATGTCAGATCAATGGGCTGATCAGCAGGGTCGCTGCGGCGAATTCATTTCATCAATCACTCAACCGCTCCTCGACAGCCCTTTCGAAACATCTGAGCAACAGCACGTTGGTTTTTATACAACAGTATGATCATATCTTTACTTACCTTCGCTCTGGTAGTTATGGAAGAAACAGGGGCGGGGCATGCGGCAGTTACTTGGAGCCCCCAGCCACTAGGGGGGGCCCGGCCACTTATTTACAACAACGATTATTGATAGGCCCGGGCCTTCAGAGGCCTCTGTTGGTCCCTGGACCTCACTTTGAGCACCACTAATCTATTTTTTCAATATTCATCTCAAATGTCCCGGAAATTGTGCATTTATGTGTGCAAAAAACAAATTTTTGCAGCATGGACGAGTGGGTTGGGGGCCCCAGGGATTTCTTGCTTGGAGTCCCAAGAGACCCTAGCAACGCCACTGGGAAGAAATGGTGGTTTAGATGCAGCCACACTCTGAAGCTCCTGAGTGCTTCGACCGTACAGCTGGTATCCAGCCACAGTCCTTCTCAATACTACCTGAACTTGCAACCACCGCTCTCCCTCCCAGCTGAGGTGTGTTTAACCTCCAGCTCAAAGAGGAAATCCAAGCCAGCTCCTATAAACAAACGTCTGCCTGCAAAGAAGTTCAACAACTCCTTCTCGCCTTGAGGGTTTTGTGCTCGCAGCCAGTCAGAAGCAGGTCTGGGGCTGTATTTTTTTTAGCAGTGTGCACAGTGATCTGTTGGTAGGCTGTTTTTGTTTGGTTGTCTGTTCTGTTATTTGCAGTCTCATGCATCGACAGTACACGTCTTAGCTACCGTGCGCAGCTGCTTTCAGAGTAAAGTACGCAGATGTCAGCTGGTCATTAGTTGGTATGTCAGTGGTTTCATACGTGATTCAGGGATGGACTTAATGCATAGACGAGAACCATTTTGATCCACTGGTGATGTATCAGAAATATTTCCAGCCTTAGTAATGTCAAACATGATGGTAGTGATAGTGTAAGTTAAATAACTGTGCGTTCTCATGTATAATGTTACCATAAAGTCTTAAAGTTAGCTGCGGGATACATGGATGGTACTTGCACCCCTCGTTTCCGAATGTAGCTGTCGACTTCTGCCTTTCGTCTGTGGACCTTTGTATCGGCGTCACTCTCACGTTGCTCGGCGGGGAGAGTAATTGCTTTCATAACAGTGCGGTGAGGTTCCTCTTACAGGTAATAAGATGAGCAGAGGCTATTCTCAGTGCTGCGTAGACTAATCGATTTTGACAACAGCAGGTAACATGCCGCCTGGCAACAAAGAGAAAGTAGGCTAATACCAGCCTAGTCAGTATGGAGACGTGTCTGTCTTCTGGCAGCTGACACGGTTTCTGTTTTGCCGTCTTCGTGTGTGCTGCTGGTTTGATTCCAGCTCGTGCCTCGGTGACTCCGCATGACCTCTGCTGGATGCCTCTGCAGGCTGTCCACCGGTTGAAAATCTTTATTGTGAATCAGTTTAGCTGCTTGTGCTCGGACCGAGACTGGAAATCCATGTCGAGTGTGGACGCGCTAATGCAGCAAATGCAAACTGTTTTTGTTGTCGCCACAAATGACGGCGTGTGGTAAGACTGAGGCGAGAGGATGCTCCTCTCAAGGACTTTTCAATTTGCATTGATAGTATTGCAGTGGCCCCGGCCCTTAACTCTGAGCAGTATGACGATACACAGAAACGCAGGATGACACAGGCGAGGGAGGCTCAAACAGAGGCTGCTCCGAGTGATTGCAGATTTTTTTTTTTTTGTGTGTTCCCCCGAGGTTTGTCCCAGAAAAACACAAACCGTCTCTGGTTGTGCACTTCGACATCACGTGACGCCGTGCCCCCCCTACACGCACACACACACTTTACCAGAGGTGTGCGTTTATAATGCAGCACTCCAATATTTTCACCTTTGTTGCATAGAATCCAGTTTCTTTGTCCAGCAGTTAATCACCATGTACTCATTTGAAAGTCTTTGATCCCTGTGAAACTCATGCAGCACAGTGGGTAACCCATTTATTTTTTTTATTGCAGATAGCAAGAGATGATAAGAGTGTTTACAAACGCTTAGTTCAGGATGAATGTGAATGAATGAATCAGAGTTTGCCCTTTGCTCTCGCTCAGAGATAAATCTCTGAGAGAGGAGGAGCGCCTCGCTGATAAGAATGTGGTCCAGCTGGACTGAAAGGTTGTTCCTTTCCCTTCCTGCTTTAATTAGACCTTGTAAATTGTGACCCAGGTGTAATGTAACACAGTGAAAAGCAGAAGATCCTCCACACTCCTTTGTTTTTAGTCCTTTTAGAATTCCAGCCGAGGCACTTGTGTCTTCTTCCATTTTGCTTTCTGAATGATCTTCTGTCGTCCCTTTGTCGCTAAAGTTAAGTGGCAACGCACTTTCAGAGTACAAACAAGCTTCAGCAGTTACTTTTCCTGTCAAACTTTGTCGCCACAGTGGTTAAATGGACAGCTGACCCCAGATATTTTAGCCGTCTCTGGCCTTTAAAGCCCATCTCCTCCTGTCCCTGTGCCCATTCTCTGTGCTATCAGAGGCTGCACAGTCTGACTGTGGCCCAGAGATTGGCACTCCTGCGTGGATTAATCCAACAAGAAGTCCTGTTATAAAACAGCCTGGCATGTTTCAGTACCACTCTGATGGGAGGGGAGAGCAAGAGAGGGAAAGACAAAGTGGCAGAGAATGGCTGTAATCAGATTGCTGCAGGCCCCGTCAGCCCGCGATACGACCTCAGCTCCGCAGCGTACAGGCCTGATATTAAACAGTTTGTGAGGGCGGGTGGACAGGACCCTCTGTTGTTACAGCGCTGGCCCAGGGAGCAAATTGCTGCCGCCGCCGTTGTGTGGTCAGCACGGAGGCAAGCAGCAGTTGGTTGAAGAGAAGCCAACTGATAATGATACATGTAATGATAATGCCCAGTGATTCGTGTAATGACATGCAACTAATGAAATGTCAAAGAACATAACAGCAGCATCAGGTGATTTATCAGGTGCTCTCTGTCCCCTGTGATAAGTCCACCTTTATCATTCCGGCAAAGCGATAACCCTTCGTGCCGTCCTCTTCCTCCTCAGGGAGGAGCAGCTATGTCTTATGGCAGATTTGTTGACATGCGTTGACATCAGAGGTCATGAGGACAGAACACGATAAAAAGTCAAAGTTTGCACATTTTTTAACAAAATTTGGAGGCACTCTCGTGCAGTGGAGGTGTGGCGATGGTTTGTGGGGTCTAACCCTGCAGACAGCGTTCATAGAAGTGATTTCTGGGGTAAATAGTAGTTTTAATGAAACCCACATTATTACTATTGAACTTTTAAAATGTCATTTCTGAGTAGATACCACAAATGAAGTCCCATCCCTCCACTGTTTAGGAGTGGAGGCAGAAATCAGAAATTACATAAGAAAACCTTAAACGAACCAAAACTGTCATGCATACTTAGTAGGTCTGCAACTAATGATTACTTCATTATTGATACCTTTTATGGAGAATTTTTAAAAAATTGATTTTAAAACAGTTTTTTTAAGTTGCTCATTTTGTCCAACCGGCAGCTCAAAACACTTGATGTTGAAGAATGTTATTAACCAGAGTGGAGCTGAAAGGGTAAGTTAATTGACTGGTTACTCAGTCAGCAGAAAAATTATCAGCAACTTTTGCAAAAATTCATCATTTTAATAGTTTTATAAACAAAAATAGTGAAAAAATGCAGAGTATTTTCTTAATTCACCTTCTCAGATGAGAAAAATTGTTGTGAATTAGATATCTTTGGACAAAATGAGCAATTTCCAGACAGCTTTATCTGGGCAGTGACGTTTTTCAGACTAAATGATTCATCAATTCATGGAAAAACTAATGGATAGATAAATTGATAATGACCGTGATAGTTCGCTGCCGCCTTAAAACAAAGAAAAGCATCAAATCCTCACGTTTCAGAAGCTTGAACCAGAGAATCGGTTTGGCATTTTTGCTTGAAAAATTACTAAAATGATTCATGGATTATCAAAATAGTCGCTGATTAATATTCTGCTGGTTGATTTATTGATGAATCAACCACTGTGATCACTGCAGCTCTGATCAATATCATCCTCACGTCCGTACAGCAAATATAAAGCCACACATAGCAGCTGGTTAGCTTAGCTTAGCATAAGGAGCGGACACAGTCTGGCCTTCCAGCCTCTCTAGTTGTACATTTGTAGGTGAAACATCAGCGGGCCTTGTTGTCTTAATCAGAGAATCAGAGTATTGGCAGTATTTGCATTTTATTTTTCATGCATGTAAAAACAGGAATCGAGGGTATCTCCAACCTCGAGGCTTTCGTTGGTGTGTTTCGCTACTACAAAGGTACGAGAGGGGAATGCCTGCATAAGTCCCGTCAACAACGCCTGAGTGAGAATCGCTGCAGACAGCGTTTGTTTCATGTCAGAGACGCCGCCTCGCGCTCCTCTCTCACTTCCTCCTCGCAAGATCTCACTGAAGAAATGTCGGCTTTGAAGAATCTCCTGATTCTCCTCATCCTCACTTCTGCGTCGTGTCTTCCCCCTCTCCTCTGCTGTGGTTCCCTGTTGGAGGAGTGTGAAGGAATCTCATTGACCTAGTTAATAACTTGTGTCTGACTCCACCAATGGGAAGGAGAGCAGCAGCGTAGGGACTCTGCTGTTAGTGGAAATCTGCTGCAGTGACACGCGTCCATATGAAGCAGCGGCGGTGCAGTTTGCTCAGCGTCTCCATTTGCATCATTTACAGGAGAAGGTTTCTTTCTAAAATATGGCTGCTGCTCAAGGAGAGATCAGTAAAATTAAAGTTTAAAAGGTCAGACCTGTGTTTTAACTTGATGACAGTAATTCGTGTGTTTATCTCAACTGAAATAGTGCTAAACCTTTACGGTGTGTCGCAAAGCATCGCAGAGGCAGCGACGTCGATACCCTGAAGGCGAACTATCAGCCACACAAAGCAAACAGGGAAATCATCAATTCTGCATGAAACCCTGGAGTGATGTTATAATTCTGTCCTTTGAAGTGTAAAACCCTTGAAAAATGAAATTCCTCCTCCGTCTGAACCTTCTTCACACGTGTTTTAATTTACACAAGTAGCAAAGCTGCCGCCTTATAATCATGAAACATCCTGAAGCACCGCATGTCGCAGCAATCAAACTCTCTTTAAATGTCTTCAGACGCATCAAGGAACATTTTAATCACCTTGAATAAAATCTCCAGAAATCTACCGTATTTCATTTAAACAGTGTTTTTGATTTAAAGCACCAGTTTAAGTATCAAAGCCGGCAAAACGTCCATTTGACTTTTTTAGACAAGAAGTTAGGATGTTTATCTTTATAATAACATGCTGAATTAGTTTTTTTCTGTCGACAAATTTTGAGTTTGATCTTTGCTCAGAGGTGATTCATGAACCCTGACTTGATCAATATTTCAGTATAAACCTGTTTAATCTGCTGCAGGGAGATGAAACGTGTTTATGAAAATGCTACGTGCTAACAAGCTAAACATTATAATTCAGTTCAAACTTTATTTGTATAGCACCGTCTCATACAAAAGCAGTTCAAAGTGGTAAAATAAAAAATATAGAAATTTCAAAAATACAAAAAATGAAACAGCAAAAATGTGCTGATAAACAAAAACATCCATGCATACGTACGCATACGTACACATAGATACACACATACACTACAAATGCAGTGTGTTCAGTTCAGAGGGTGACATTAAGACAATGCTAACATACGAGATATCGAGATATTTCACTCAAAACCGCAAATATCAACCTCATGGTGGCGCTAGAGGAAAAGTCAGAGGATCACTGAAGTCATGGCAATCCCTGCAGTAGTTAGCGAGGCGCTAGCATGGCTGAAAATGCGCCGCTCAGCTTAACGTGGATCTGAAAACAGCAGAACATACACCGTGCCCGTCCACGGCTGCCTCCTTCTCCACTGTAACAAATGGCATTAGCAGCTATATTTAGGGAGGTTGACAGCAGCTTGGCAGGCTGTAAGTCAGTCTGAGTCATTGTGTTTCTCACCTCGCGTCCAAACACAAGAAACAGACAAGCCATCAGAAATATGGAGCCATAGCCTTCAGTGAGATGCAGTCCTCAGCAGAGCAGGTTTTTGGATTTGCCAAAGGTTGCAGAGAGTGGGAAGGTGTTAGTTTTGATCTGAGTTACGCAGCAGAGTTATTTACTGTATGAGGAAATGTCCTGGAATCACTTGGAGGTTGTTTCTACCAATGGGGAGGAAAGGGGAAGTACTATTATTGATATTTCTATTTTTGCCATGGATCAAATGACTGTGTGTGATGTGAAAGGGCTCACTTGAAGACAAACCCACAGAGAATAAGCTCTCAACAGTACAAGTTAGCAATGTAGCAGCTGAAGAGCTCGATATTCCTCTCAGGAGCTGGTGGAGACAATACTGGACTCACACAAACGTGACTCCAAACATTCACATTTATTTGCTAACAAAAGTGTTTGTAGCTGCTTCATGAGGTCATAATATGTCAAGGCTGTTCTGCCTCTAATGACTTTATTTAGATTAATTAATCATTAAATCGGGCTGAAATTAACAAGTACTTTCATTTCCAAATAATCTGCAAATGTTTGGTGATTAATCAAGTAATTGGTTATTCTTTAAAAAGTCATCAGAAAGCAAAATCTAACTCCTTTAAACTGCTTCCTCTGTCTAAACAACTGTTCAAAAACCAACGGCCCCCCCTGTCAAAAACTGTGTGTACCCCCGATTACAGATGAGACTGCAGGCTGTGTGGACTCAGTGAGGTCCACGGTACTCTGGTGGCCCAGCAGAGTTCATTTGATGCGGCAGGGGTCGGCGTCCGTCTGAGTCACTGAGGGTTTTGGCGAGCAGCGGCGGGGTGACACGAGGCCGCGTCAACAGGGATGTGACCAGAGGAGGATTGTACGGGCTGTCGAGTTCAGAGGAGCATCACATCCTGTCACAGACATGGAAATAGTACATCAGACGCAGAGTTAGGCTGGGTATCAAACCTCCAAACTTTTTTGGAACCGAATGAAAAGCGTCCGTAGCACCAAGTATTAAAAGCTGTGCTGAAAGCTGCCAATCATCATCACATTCATGCAGCCTTTGCAGGTTCTGGTTAAGAAATTATCTGCACAAAAAGACTTAAAAGATCCCCACGCACTGCTTTTTCACTTCCAGTAACTTCTGAAAGCTGCTACACTTCCGTATATTTAACTCTTAGTCTGATAGTTTGACAGTTTGGGGTTTGAATTTAGCCAAATTCAGACTGTGTTTTGTTCAGGTAAAGTTCTCACACAGCATCTTGTCCGTAAGCAGCATTTAACATTTGAGAATTATAATTTTCTTGTTAAACCTCCATTAATTGCTCAGTGGCAACACAACAAGATGTAAACACAACACTGATGTATTATGATGGTCACAAAGCAGCATTAGCATTCGTTCTGCTCACCTGGTGAATGTAAGTCCAGTATTCTCCTTTTGCTCTGTTTTGGTCTGCACCAACTCCCGAGGGAAATATGAGGCTCTTTATCTGCTGAATGATCCTCTATGTTCACCAGCCTGTTTCTGCCTTTGTCATTTGGCGTTGGACAGGTAGCACACAGTAGGTGTTCAGAGCTTTTTAGCTGAAATTAGCTGCAAGCAGGGAATGATGATGAGAGCAGCGAGAGTGAATCTGAAGAGTTTTGGCTATAAAACAAAAACAATGAGCTGAAAGTCACTAAAATGCTCTGTAGAGCTTGTGATCGTTATCTGTCCACGTCAACACGAGCGACACCTTTCACATAAAACAGTCCTATTTTAATTGTTTAATTGTAAAGCGTTGATTAGCAAAGCTTTAAGAGAAAATGTTTTTATGAGTGTTTACAGTAATAAGGTGTCGAAAAAGACTTGGGCACTGTTAATGGCTCTAGCATTGAAACCGTATAGCTGTACCCAGCTCTAGATGCAGTAATTAAAAAAAAAAAAAAAATAGTTGATGCACATCTGACCATGCAAACATCTGGCAACTCACCAGACTTTTAACTCTTTCACAATCAAAGAGCATACTTGAAAAACTACAGAGCAGTGGTCGGTCAAGCTTGCAGCATCCCTTTAAGTCCTCAATCGTATTCAAAGTGCTCTATTTTGGGCAATACGCTCGTCTCAGAAGCTGCATGGGGAAAGTCCCCAGAGCATCTTCTCCATAGAAATAGATGCAGCAGCGCGTATTTGAGCGCTCTGGAAGCCTATAGACTTACATTTGAAGTGAAGTGTGCTGCGTTTATAGAAGATGAGAAGAAGTGGGGAGGCAGACGGAGGCAGGCACTCCCAGCTCTCTGGGGTTGTGTGTTGCATGCAGTGGTGATTAAATGATGGCTTCAGCAGTAAAGACGCAGACCTGCCTCCACAGCTTGACACACTCCGAGGCGAGACTTCATCAAAAGCTGTGGCATCTTAGTGAGTCTTATCCATCTTCATCTTCTAATTGCTCTCAGTAGCTTTACTTTTGAAAAAGAATACCTTAGGCCTGTCTTTGTTGTGTCTCCTATAGCATTATACAGCTTTACACTTCTCACTTAAGTGATCATTCATGGGTCACATAGGAGCCTGATTTCCTCCCAGACTCGCCTTCTGTAACTGATCACAGCGCTAAAGAGAACAACATTCACCTGAAGTGCTGCATCAACGTGTAAAATAGAGTTGGGCAGTATCCAAATTTTGATACCGTCAAACTTCCCCACATTTTCCCGGGGTACACGGTATTACCGTGACTAATTAAAAATCACTTTCCAGGGCAGCATGACATGCGCACAGTTCAGACGGTTAATGCTCACGCTAAGAAGCACCAATCCTAACTTGTACCATACCAGAATGAGGGGGAGAAACTCAGCTAAAAGCCTCTACCAAGCATTGCCACCCAAACGGAACATAATTCATACCCCAAAAAAATTATATGCACATGTAACGAAAACACGAAAATAGCGCACGTCAACGGTACCGCATCTGCTGATTTCACCACTTCACAACCCACAAAAGCCCGGTATCATATGAAAGCAGAGTCTGATGATCACGAAGATGTCTGCCTCCTCACTGTGAGACGAAAACTCGGCAAGCTAGCAGCCAAAGAGTAGCAGAAAAAAAACTACTACTACTACTCATACAGTATGTCTTAACTTTGCTGTTTTGTGGTCAAAAGTTATATTCCAGCCCGAAAAAACGCTGCTAATGTCTCCTCCTATGACTCTGTGTTAGTTTGAGACCAATCACGAAGGTCCTGGTTGTTTACATAAAGAGGAGGGGGGTTCTAGAGTGGAGGGAGCGCTCTTCATGCGATAACCATTCTCTGGGGTTACTTCCTTCTGGATCGTCATTGGTGTTTCTATGGTGAATGTGGGCGGGTCGCTGAGCTATTGACCAGCGTAACCACGCAGTTAGTTTCACCGCTCCGTCTCATGAATGAGCAGAGCGCTCACAGAGGACTCTGCTGAGCAGCCCGAAGTGTTATTTTACTGTTTTATTTGCATTTCCTCCTTTTATGAGAGCTAAGAACAACAGCAAGCAGAAAAAAGGCTGAAAAAGTGTTTTCAACAGAGGAGTTTCTCCGTATGCTTGGACGAGATAACAGTACTCTGCCCAGATGCGCCTAAATGAGCGCCTGAACACACCTGTGTTAAAACATCTGTAAAACTGCTCAGGTTCATTTTCACCTTTTCTCGAGTAAAAATTCAACCAGATACATTGAATGGAGTGGACTTCATTTTTATTATGACGATGCTACAATTATGTTAGGTCCCTATAGACCTATATGCACAGCATTTTTTTTTAATGACGGTGATGAAACTGACACCGTTGCTATTGTTAGATACCGCGGGATACCTTATTACCGGATTACCGCCCAACCCTAGTGTAAAACAGCCTGAAAATAACATTTAGGCTTTATTGTTTAATTTTTTGCAGACATGAGTCTTGTCCTGGTTTTTCAATAATATAGAATTCATACCACTTCCTACTTCCAGCAGGATTTGAGTAATCCCTCTCATGACTAATAAAAAACGTCAGAATGCTTTAAAATACAGATAAATCATGATACAGAATTACAGGCGTTGGGTTTAAATGTTAAACTGCATTAACACAGACATTGATAAAAGTGTTAGAGTGCTTTTTAAATCCCTCCCTGAGCCGTCAGCACCTTCGAACTTTACATACATATAGTTTCAGAAAATCCCCTGAACAGTTTATCATCTAAAATAGTAAAAAAAAAAAAAAAAAAAAAAACTAAAAACAACTGAGGAGCAAAACTGAATTTTTGGTGAAAATGGCACTGATTACTGCAGTGAATTAAAATCCTAAATGGTTTTCTTTAATTTCGGGTTTTGCTTTTGAAACGTGTTTAACCTTTTAGGTTTGGCGAATGGCATTTGTTGGGTGATGTAATCCAAATTAATCTAAAGCACTGTAAGTGTGACCCACACAGAATCAAAGCCTGGCATTGATCCATAATTTTATTTTCTGTTAAAACAATTTTTATTGAAACAACAAAAAAAATGAACAGAAACATTTGCAAACCTAAAATAAAACTGTTATTTTTTATGTTGATCAGATATAAAACTGAAAACAAAAAATCACTTGTATTGTGAAGCTCATGGCCCAAAAATAGATGATTAAACCGAAAACTCACCAACAGATCCTAAAAGAGAACTGATTTAAATTCAAAGAGCAGAATAAATGAACTCAGAAACAGCTTTAGTTCAAATATTAAGTTAGGCAAACATTTCAGTCCGATTATCCTGAAGGTTTCTCTTCTTCTTCTTCTTCTTCTTCTTCTTCTTCTTCTTCTTCTTCGCTCATGAACTGAGACAGTCTGTGATTGACTGTGAAGGCTGAACTCTCCTTTATGCCTGTGATTCCTCTCAGGAATCGAGATCCAGCTCAGCTGAGGGAGGAAAACCTCCACAGCTTCAGAAAAATGTGAAAACCGCGCTGTGGCTGGTAGCTTTCAGGCCTCTGGGCACAAACCCTCTGATATGAACCTCCATCTGGGCTGATAACAAGCCCAGTAACGACCCTCCAGATTACTGTGGGCCTCTGCTGTCCCCTCAGTTCGTTATCTTCTGCAGTCTTTTGTGGTGGCTCGGTAGTCTGCTGGGCTTTGGTCATAACACAGTATTTCAAATCTCACTTTTGTCCTTTATTGGCTCCACAAAGACGGCATGTGTGCGGAGCTGAAGGCCCCTCCCTCTTATTACCAACCTTTTGTGAACCTTTTGACACACACAAGGGGACAGTGAAGTGCTGGGTGGCGGAAAGTGGCGCGGGGGTGAGGACGACCTCATTATCAGCCAGCTGGACAGCCCAGCCATCCACTCGTACCCCCCTTTTTCACCCTCATCCCGCGCCCTCCTCCAAACCTCCTCTCACCCAGTCTCCCTTCACAGATGAGAGGAACGCCCTGTTGTCTGCTTTCCATTAGAAGAAACATGGCTGGAGCCCAGAGGGAGAGAGATCCAGGCTACCTCTGCAGAGTCCCACATAGACTGCTAGAAGTTTATGATTACATGCTTGTAAGGTTTTACTCGTCTGTGCCTTATTATCACAGACGCACACTTAATGATCGCAGAATGAGGACTGCTGAAAAACAACTTGGCTCACACTAATTAGGACTAGTAGATGATCTTAGAAAAGGCTGCAGTCCCCAGCTAGAAGATAATCATGGGCTGAAAGATGATAAGCTGCTGATAAAGGCTTAATTAAAGCCCGGCAGCCATCTTGAGGAGGCTGTTTATGGAAACAATCGGATATAGCACGGACTCAAGAGGCTTGTTTTGTTGTTCACTGTTACGCTGGAATAAGATTTGATCCAGTGAATTCAATTGTCTGACCTTTGTGATTCTATCAAGCCGGACTGAGCGATGGTCGAATTTCCCAGCCGGCCACCGTCAGCCCAACAGCCAGCGAGCGCTGATGTGTGTTGCTAAAATCTGATTGGTCTACACAAGTATGTGACATCCCTTTTTCCAAATTATGCCCCACCCACTCCAAACCAGCGAGAAGAAGAAGAAGACATCCTTTATTCGTCACAATCAACACAACATGCAGAGTTAGGGGGGGAAACTGCACGCGCCATGCATATGTGAAATTCTTTCTCCACTTTTGACCCATCCTTGGGGACCAGTTCCTTTGTCGTCACCACTGGTCAGGTGGTGATCTTCTTGCATGTTTTTAGGGGGGTTATTTTTTTTTAATGGAGGATACCCCAGGTGAACACGAGGAGAACATGCAAACTCCACACAGAAAGGCCCTTTTTCCTCAAGCAGCAGGCACCGAAGGCATGGTGGAGGACACGCCCCCAGCGCCCACAGGGGGAATCGAACCCGGGACCTTCTAGCTGTGAGGCGACAGTGTTTCCACCATGCCACCAAGGCAAGGAAGAGCTCAAAGGCAAAAGAAACCTCTCATGTAAAACAACCACAGCTGCTCCAAGTCTGGAAGAAGATTTTGGGTTCATGCAGGAGCTCATCTTCAAAAAGAAGTTTTTATGGCCTTTAAGGAAGAAGAATAACCTGGTTTGCTGATACAGATCATGCAGGAGATCAGAGGGATAGGGCATTTTATGAACACCCCCCTGCAGTATGGGACATGGCTGTAAACTGAGTCAGAAATAGATATGGGCTAAGTGCCCGAGCCTTGTCTGCCTCCGTTTCAATCTTCAATTGATTAAGTGTTGACTTGTTATCGACAATCATTCTGGACCTCTGACCTTGAAAGAAATCAGATGCAGACCTTTCAGTGATCAGTACTATATAAATCAAATATCGGTTGCGCTTCATCTTCCTTATTTAGCTTCTCATATCAGCTGTTTTATCAAATTAACCTCCTCTTTGCTGAACTTGTGTCGGGGCTGAAAGCTAGTTTTGAGCAGCACACGTCCAGATCAGTGAAGGTAACTGACAAACAAATGAATATGCTACTGCTGCTAACAATGCTTACGTTAGCTCACTTGCTAACTGTGTCAACACACCTGTTTCTTGGGCCAGGAAGACTGTCATCCTTCAGCTAGTGCTGTGCGATATGGACAAAAATTTATATCCTGATATAGGTAATTTTATATTCCGATAACAATATATATCTCGATATAGTATTTTTACTCTTCATGCCGTGTCTTTAAGTGATAGAAAAGATTAGACGTGTTCAAGTCGCTAGTAACGACTTGTTGGCGGCATGTTTTGCAGATTACCGTTTTTTGGTTGGTGTCTGCCTTTTTAAATCCAAACCAGTGCCAAACAATGGAGTTCCTGTTCCCTCTTTTCGGCACCAGTTCCTCTTTGGGGTCCGTTGGTTCAGCGTCCACTGTGCTCTCCATCTCTGCTACGCATGGCTGAAAACGTTAGCACTGCCGTAAAGGAGTTCTTGCAGGTGATGTAAACTGCTACCGCAAAGCAGTAGCGTTGCTGCAGTTACATTAGCCGAGCTAACCGCAGCCCACACGTTAACATTACGATATAAACAATAGAGGATTATATCATATGGTAGACATTTTTCTGTCGCGCTACAACATATATCGTAATATCGCACAGCACTACCTTCAGCCAATCTGAAGGCAGAAGTCACATGCCAAAGTCGAGGGAAAGGTTGACAATCAGTCTGCTACGATCGGCGCTCAAGTGGATCAGATGAGAACTGCAGGAAACCACAGAGGCTGCAAAAGCCGGCAATAGGAGCTGCCAGCAATCACTTCGAATCTATCACAGTGATCCAATATTTATTTTCCCTGTTCGAGGGATGGTTTGAATTTCAAATATAATGCAGCAGCTCGAACACAGATTAATGGTTGGTCTTTCTTGGGATTTGTTGATAGTGATAAAGGGATAAAGAGATGTGGCTTTGGAGAAAAGCATCTGCCAAATGAACACGTTTGATGACAGAATAACACCGATGTCATCCTTAAAATCTCCTTTGAAAGAGGGATCCTTAATCTCAGCTGGTTCATGACAGGTTACGTTAAAAAAAAGACTTCTTCATGTGTCTGAGTCGGTGATATTTGTTGTGGCAGGAACAGCATGGGAAATGTGGTTTCCCTCTCCGCTTGCGATTCGTCAGCATTATTTTGCCCGGGGGGCTCCGGTCAAGTGCAGCTCTCCGATCGGCTCCGTCTCCTCTGTACATCATGATGAGAGCAGAGCGACATCCCGCTCTCCTGCCCTCGCCACATGGCTGTCTCTATCTCTGCACATTACACGCCACTGGCACGCCGCCAGCCTGCCGTCCCAGAATACTCGGCGGACCTGCTGAGGAGTTTGCAGGCAGATGACACGGCAGCTCTTCCCGCCTCCTGGCCCGTCTGAGCCTCGGTGTCATTTATAGCTGTTAGTGTTGCTCCACAAACGGGATGACTCCTGCGACATGTTGAATGTTATTTTTTATAGCCTCCACTTAAAGTCACGGTGTGAACTGTCGGTCAGAGTGAAGGCTTTTTAGATTGGGCATGCGTTAGCTGACCTCCAGACAGAGCGGTGGACTGGATGTCTTTCAGATATGCGGTATCGGTCTCTTTTTGTCGCCCGTGTCTCCCTCGGGAAGGCTTTTGCTGAGTCTGCGTGCTCTTTTAAAGCACCTTCCTGCAGCTCATTCATAGCCACACACTTTCCCACCTGGGAGCTGCCCACTGCAGCCTCGTGGCTTCACCGCGGGCTGTGCGATAACTGTCGAAGGGGAATTGAACTGCTCATTCATTTTTCTCGCTTTCAGATTTATTTTATCCCTCTCTTACCCGTAGGCTTTTGTTGACACCTACACTTTGCTTTGTTGTATCAGTTTGTAGCCTTGTAGTAAAATCAATACCACACTTTTGTCTAATGGGGTGAATCTTGTTCTAGTTTTTTACCTCACTTGAGGACCAAACATACAGGATTTTCTGACTGGGATAAACAGTAAGAAGAAAGAGTTAGTGATATTTTAACTGATAAATTGGGTGACCAAAATGCTTACAGTAAGGAGACGATTAGCTTAGCTTAGCATAAAGACTGGAAATGGGCTAACAGCTAGCCAAACATCCGCCTGCCAGTACCTCAAGTGTGTCTATTTCCTGATGAACAACAGGCCTTCTGGTTCAATTTCTCTACTGTATAGCTATAAAAGCCGTATCCATCTTTTAAAATAACTCTCAAGAGATCAAGTGAGTGTATGTTTAACTTGTCCTTTTAATAGGCTAAAAAATAAATCAACCAGGCACCGTCGTCCACTGCCAAGATGTTGAACCTGTTGATTTCATACAAATAGATCCAAGTTCATTAAACCTGCTTCAGCCTCCAAAATCAACCTTGAAGATTGTTGTTTCGGCTTTGGTTTTGAGTGGTGCTCTAGATGCTGTCACAGATGCTTTTCCCTCTGGTAATTAACAAAATTGTAGGAGAAGCACTGATAAATTAGTATGTTTTTGAATTTTTGGCCTTAGAAATAATTGAATGCAAATATTTAAAATTAGTTTTAAAAGAGATGTTTTTCACTCTTTAATTTCCCATAGAAATCAGATTATTCAGCTGCTTTTTGAAGATTTTATGTGACTGATCTTATGCTGGCACAATACAAGAAACCTCACCATGCAATGTAAGAAACACTTAATAACAAAGAAAATAAGAGCTGTTTTGGATATATTCATGTCTCGGTTCATCCCGCCTGACCATCCCCTCATGTCCCTTTTATAACAAAAATATCAATCACCACTTCCCCCATCTGGCCTCTAGCAGTTGGGGACCTGTCTCCCTGTTAAGACTCCACCACCCGCTCTCTCACAGAGCCTCAGGGGGAGGTTGCCAGTTCTGCACTTGTCAAACCTCCACCACAGTGAAAGGGGTAAATCAGGTCCACAGCACTCATTGTTTATCATGGCTGCATCTGGTCCATCAGTTTATTCTTTAAAGCCACATTTGATATACAGCGGGGAAAATAAGTATTGAACACGTCAATATTTTTCTCAGAAAACATATTTCTAATCGTGCTATTGACATGAAATTTTCACCAGATGACGGCATCAACCCAAGTAATGCACACATACAAAGAAATCCAAACATTTATCTCCATAAATTAAGTTATGTGTAATAAAGTGAAATGACACAGGGAATAAGTATTGAACACGCTTACTGAAATTTATTTAATACTTAGTGCAAAAACCTTTGTTGGTGATTACAGCCTCAAGACGCCTCCTGTATGGAGAAACCAGTCGAATACATTGCTCAGGTGTGATTTTGGCCCATTCTTCCACACAAACTGCCTTCAAATCTTCAAGGTTCCGGGGGTCTCTTCTGTGAACCCGGATCTTCAGTTCTTTCCAAAGATTTTCAATTGGATTCAAGTCTGGCGATTGACTGGGCCATTCTAGCAGCTTTATTTTCTTTTTCTTCAACCAGTTGAGTGTTACCTTGGCTGTGTGCTTGGGATCGTTGTCTTGCTGAAAGATCCACCCTCTTTTCATCTTCAGCAGCCTGGCAGATGACAGCAGATTCTGATCAAGAATGTCTCGATACTTTTCTCCAGTCATTTTTCCTTCAATGATAGGAAGTCTACCAGTACCACATGCTGAAAAACAGCCCCACGCCATGATGCTCCCACCTCCAAACTTGACTGTTGGTATGGTGTTTTGGGGGTGATGTGCGGTGCCATTTTTCCTCCAAACATGTTGTGTCTTATGACATCCGAAGAGTTCAATTTTGGTCTCATCTGACCAGAGTATGTTCTCCCAGAATGTCATGGGTTTATCCAAATGTTGTGTCGCAAACTCCAAACGAGCTTCAACATGCTTCTTCTTCAAAAATGGAGTCTTGCGTGGTGTGCGTGCATGGAGGCCATGGCGGTTGAGTGCATTACTTATTGTTTTCTTTGAAACAACGGTACCTGCTGATTCCAGGTCTTTCTGAAGCTCTCCACGAGTGGTCCTGGGCTGTTGGAGAACCCTTCTGATGATTGTTTTGACTCCTCTGTCTGAAATCTTGCGAGGAGCACCTGGCCGTGGCTGGTTTATGGTAATGCCGTGTTCTTTCCACTTCCGGATGATGGCCCCAATGGTGCTCACTGGAACTTTCAGAAGTTTAGAAATGCGCCTGTAACCAATGCCTTCAGTGTGTTTTGCAACAATAAGGTTGCGTAGGTCTTTAGACAGCTCTTTGCTTTTACCCATCATGCAATGCTTCTTGTCTAACACCTTGCTGGTGAGAAACCTTTTTAAAAGGCATCAATCAGGACTAAACCAGCTGATATTACTTTGCACTAATAGGGGACAGGTTAACTTTCTAAATACTGACAAACTCCAGCTGCTTTCTTGGCTTTCCAGACCTTTTTACCCCTCCTTTTCTTCATGTGTTCAATACTTATTCCCTGTGCCATTTCACTTTATTACACATAACTTAATTTATGGACATAAATGTTTGGATTTCTACTTGGGTTGATGCCGACATCTGGTGAAAATTTCATGTCAATAGCTCGATTAGAAATATGTTTTTTGAGAGAAATGTTGACGTGTTCAATACTTATTTTCCCCGCTGTACATTTCAAGGCATCCCACAGTCTTCAGCTCTACTTTTATGGGATAATATGTTACAGAAAAATGATTAATCACAGCACAAGCAGGGATTGATTAGAGTGGTTTCTAATTAAATTGCCTGGGTACTTGCCCGTAGTCATGCTTGAGATCTGATTTCTGAGGACAGAGGGCCATGGATTAAAACCTACTGTCGTACTAGAGCACATTTCTTGATGTAGCCCAAAATTGACTGATCGCTTTTTAGCCTTTTAAAGTGCAATCATTAGCATGCGCAGCTAATTGGCTTAGTACATATAGTAATAACCAAGAATTCCAATCAAGGCCAACGACCAAGGCCAGTCATCAGATATCCTACATTAATTTGTGAGGTTACATTTTTAAAAAAATATGTTGCTCAGAGCACATTTCCTGTCTAGCATTTCCCCACTGTATCGATGCTATCATAGTTTACGCTAACGTTAGCAGCCTGTCCTGCTCTTTATTGTATCTGGGGACGTTTATGCTCCAGCAGCCAAAGCAAACGTCACTCAAGATAGAGTTTTACTTGCTTACTTACTTACTTTTTGTCATTTTAAAAGTGAAAATATACTGTTTGAAGATAGGCAAGTATGTAAGCTAAACAGCCAAACAGTTTATTATTATACTTCATGTATATAGTGATAAAGAGCATAAAAAGGTCACTTTGAGGAGTCTCCTTTCAAAACAAGTCAAATGAAAGTATTAAAGAGTCAACCACCGACAGTTATCAACTCTTTAATCAGCTAGCTTAATTAGCTAGCTAGCGACAGTTAGTAAGTTAATAAGTTCTCATTTCAGCCGGCCAAATACAAATGAGAAGGCGGTTTTTGTCGACCTCTGAGATAAAAAAATTATAGACAATTTTGACACTAAATCTGAAGCTAACGGTAAATTGTGATCTATCAAGTGACGCACTTAACAGACAACATCTGTAAATGAAACGGTACCAGAGCAGTACAGCAGGACCCTTTCTCCTTTGGATTTTCTCCAAATTAAGTTTTAGTTATTTGTCCGATAAGCCATAACTGGTCCCCTGTCCATTTCAGACACACAAATTTTGCAGCTGCAAGCATGAAAACAAATCGGTTTCAGCAACCAACAAGGATTTTTCCCTTAAAGTACCTGCCTCTTATTGGGTCTCTGCAGTATCAACAGCAGCAAATGTTCATGTCAGTGAAATCCTTAAACTTTAACTGTATCCGTTATACTGAATCAATTCGTCAATTCTCAGTGTTTAAGAGGCCGCTGCTCTTCATCTCAGTCTGTCTATTTCCAGGTCAGATTTTTCGATTTGCCTCTTTCAGACCATCTATTACCATGGCAGCCAGTGATGGACAGGCCAGCAAGGCGATGGGTCATTAAGTACTGTGAGAGGATTTCCTGGCTGTTCACAAGGCAACCAGCCAGTGTAGCGTCTGACTGTGAGCCAGTCGAGGTATCTTTACCCTTAATTATTAGAGTTCAGAGAGTTCAAAAGCATTTGTATTTAATTAATACAGGTCTAAAAATTAGTGTTGTAGCACAAGGAGCATAAATAAAGAAGCATGTAAACAATAGTGAGAGGTGCACATGTCAGCTGCGGTCAGGAGCCCTCCAAGAGGTCACAAGATGAATCAGAGGGGTCTCAGTATGATTTGCAGGATAGGAAAACAGCTTCTGATACACAAAATACTGTGTTTTTTACCTTGACCTCTTCAGGCCTCTAAAGAATACTCAAATGAAGCACTCTGAGGAGGAAAAATCACTCTTTGATGCCACTCAGGATCTTTGACATATTTATTCAACATGTGACGACGGTTTGCAAGAAGATGTTGTTTCCTTTTAAGGAGTAGTCATTTCTCTTTCTTACTGGTGTATGCTGGTTAGACCACACTCACTCCAAAAGGGCCCTACATGCCCTCCCTCTTATCTGCCCCCACCTGGTACAATATGCTGTTATCTTGACAAAGATAACACAGAATCCTCACTTTAATCCCACTTCATTTCCCAGGCGTCTCAAATACATTTGATTATATGCAGAATACTTCACTGCAGCACACGCTGGGCAGAGTTTTAGCTAAGATGGCAGAATATAAATGAGTCCTGCCTGTCTCTCTAGCATGAAGGGACCTTGAGATGGAGCCGATTGTAATTCTACATTTCAGAGGAGCTAACCTGCTAATGGGAGCGCTCACTGAAGTGCAGGCTCTCCTCTCTCCTGCCCCCTCCTTACTGTGGGATCTGCCGATTCAGCACTACACACTCGAGGTATTCGAGAACCAGTCTGCCAGCAAGTTAATGTATCATGCATGCAACACACACACACGGTGACTAAACACAAGGGTGATCTTGTGTTACGTTGTTAAACCTGATTCACCGTGGATGACAGCACTTTGTAGCTATTTGTGTTTGCTGGATTCTTTAGTCCTTATCCTGCAATCAAGAAAATGGCTAATTATTATTAGCAGCTCATTAGCGTATCCTGTTGTCTTATTTCCAGTCAGCATGAAACAACAACACTGCTCTGCTCTGTGCAAGGGATTAGCAGAAGAACTCCGGGGGAATTTCTCACTACTTATTTCACCTAAAAGTTGTCTCAACCTTGTGTCTTTGCTTCGCGCCAGTTGGCATCGTGTTTTCTGCGAGCAGCATGCCAGCCCGTCGGGTTGTTGAGGGAGATTTGTAAAGCGTGAGTGAAAGCGGAGTGACACGCCCCATAAAAGCTCCATTGTGCTGCTCTTTAATGCATGTCGGGTCCCAGACTGAGGTCAGAGCCAGCTTAGCGAAGAGGAACAGTATGGGAGTGACCCTCCGCGACTCACACGCGACCTCCTGCAGACCCACACACACATACAAAACATTCAATTATACACACAAACACACACACACACACACACACACACACACACACACACACACACACACACACAGGCAGACATATTGTGCTCCCGGTGCAGCACAGGGTGATATATGACCCGTGCATGTCAGCATAGGTAGCTATAGCTACCAGCATCAATGCCTAAGAGGATGAATGTTTTCTCAATCTGCTATAGGACCGAGTCTCTAATGGGACACCAAGAATAACAGCACTGTTGACTCATGTAACACACCTGGTCATTCACACCCTTTATTGCCACAGGTTTGTTATCAGGATGCAAATGAGCCTCTTACTGTAGGTCTTTTTCTACTGTTTTTGTGTCCGTTAGCAAGGTTAGGCAGATTTGTCTTCACCCCTCTTTGGTGAAAGGATTGGCTGCAGCTTTGCAGGTTTGGGCTGTACTGATGGTGCATGAAGCATAAATCAAAGTTTCTAAATGTGTCAAACTCTGTGTGTTGGAGTCTTTTAAAACAGACAAACCAGCACATGCACCATGGTTGGAAACAGTCTCCTGTTGAGAAACGTTGACATAAATGCAGGTAGAGTTAGTTTCACGGTCTGCCTGCTGAGATGTTTTTCACCGTTCCCTCTTGACTCCCTTTAAAGTTCTCGTGATTTGAGAAAAACACCACAAAGGTTGTTGAAAAAACATGGCCTTGAAAATAGAATAAAATCACAATATACCTAACAACCAAAGTCACCAGTAAGCTTCACTTTTCTGCTGTTTCTCTCCTGAAAAGAGTACTTCAGATAGTGGAAGGTGAGCTGTGATGGACATTTGTCCTTCTATGGCAGCAGTTACAATATAGCTGTAAACATTACACTCACATATTATCACTAACAAAAAGTTTCTTATTTATACAACCAATAGACACACAGCAACACTAGCAGCTGTTTGGAGTCATGTTTTTGTGTCCACCTGACAAATGTAAGTCCAGGAATAGTCTCCTTTTTGCTCTGTTTTTGGTCTCCACCAACTCCTGAGGAACATATCTGGCTTTTAAGCTACTAAATCCTCCACTTTGGATGCTGGCCAGGTAATGTAAAGTAGGTTGATCAGAGCTGATGCTGATGAGAGCTCTGAGAGTGAACCAAAACAATAAAATTTTGGGCCAGAAAACTAAGACAATCGAAGAAACTGGGTGATAACTCTTGGTGAGTTTGTCACAATGAACGACCCCTTTTAGCTTTTAAATACAGTATCATAATTTGATCACCTGTTAATATAAAAATATTCATTAGTGCAGCTTTAAGATCATGTTTAAAGGCCCATATGATGTCGAATTCTGCTTTATGCCGAAGCATGCCCATTTTCTTTTCCACCGATTAAATATTTCCATCCTTAAATTTGATGCGTGGGAAGTTGGATGTGCAGTCTCAAGCCTGGCATCCTCTCTAAGGCTCTGCTCCTGCATTCAAAAGCATAATTCTCTTGGTTCTAACATTAAGGATTTCACATTCACCACACAGGTTGAGCACAATCTTGACAGCTATTGATGTCGAGATGCAGAGGCGATGGAGAGGCCAGAGTCTGTTTACAAGATGCTCACGTCCGCTGGGGATGGCCTGACATTGGGATGACCTCAGAGAGTGCTGCATTCAGCCTGTCTCGCTGCCAAACGTATGCACACACCGGCAGATGTACATAAACCCACAAACCCGCTCGGCCTCGCACACACATGCGGCGGGGCGATGAAGCAGGCGCGCACACACTGACAGAAGCACAAAAACATGCACCCACCCACACGTTCTTAGACACATGTGGGAGACTGATGACTGCAGATAAACACGCGTGTACACGCAGACACACGTGTGCACGTCAGCTGAGCAGCGCACTCTACTGGATTACTTTAATTCAGTTAGCTTTGATTGGTTTAGGGCTTTTTCAAATATCACTGCCACAGCTATTCGCAGTAGCCTCTCTGTAGCCCGTACGGCGGTTTGTGCACCATTTTCAACAGCAAACTGAATTCCAGTCAGCTGCACGGTTCATATTCGGCTGATGGAGGGTATCCAGAAGCAGTATATTTAGACCGTATATAGGCCTACTGCAGGTGCTGCAAGCCAAAGATTGATCGTCTTATAAAAATAACACGGCCCCGTAAGTCACGGTGTAGCAGGAGCTTTAAAAGAAAACCAGAATGCGTCCTTGGATGGAGAAAAATTAAATTAAACGATAAAGCGAGAGCACGTGACACTTATATGCATTCATTCAAGTGTGTGTGCTGCATTAATTAATTTATTGAAACGGATTACAGTCCAGATTGAGCGCTCATTCATCCAGATCTCACTAATATAATCTGCCTCTAAACATTTCATAGCGACTTATCTCTCTGAGCTCTCCCGCCGGGTGAGCGATATTTATTCTGTTGTGTTGGAGTCTTAGGCTCCTCTGTCAGGGCTGAGAAGGGGTTTATCTGCATCCAGCGGCCACGGCAGCTCCTTTTGTGCTCCGCTCCCCTCGCTCCCCCCGCCAGCCCTCCATCCCGCCCCGTTTCGCTGGTCACACCACACTTCCTGTTAAATCCCATTACCAGAGCCAGACGCCGCTCTCTGCTCTGTGTTACAGTCTTTGAGCAAAATCACAAATAGGCCAAGCTGTTGAGTACAGATGCTGCTGAAAATACACTCGCTGTGTTCCCGTTCTTACTCATCCTCCACCCCCGAAATATTTTTTTTCCTCCCCACTTTGGGATTTGTTTGGTGATGTCACTGCACGATGTCATTCGGCGCTCGTTCCAAAAAACGCCTCAGTGTCTTACACAAACAGGCGTGTCAGAGTACACAATATTCTCCTTTTCCCTTGTGAACTCAGCTTCCAAGATTATGTGGTGAGATTGTTGCAGCGGCGTGTTTTTCCTTCACTAGCAGAGCTTCAGCGAGCACATGAACGGCGTGCTTTTACTCATCTGTTGAATACATTCCCCCGAGAGCTGGAGTGACATTAATGGACGACAGAATCCGTCTCATGCCCATTAACACACACACGGTAATTGTGACTTGTGACACTCTACTAATTGTAGTGCTGAGTAGAGCAGTGCTGGAAGTAATTGCTGAACATAAATGCAGTCACACGCCAGGGCTGTACGCTTACTTTTTTAGGTGGTAGCACTGGTGCTAGCAAGTTAAAAATTTTAGTAGTACAAAGAAAAATGTAGTAGCACACACAGTTGGACAGTTAGTTAACGTGTTTATTGGCTAAATTAATTTGATACTGATAAGAAATTCTAACAGTGTTGAACAACAATTAAACTGATTCTTTAACCTTCATTTTTCCTCCACCTGAACACAACAGGATAAATTTAAGAAGAAGAAGAATCAGAGGGACAATCCCCTTTATTTGTCAAACAATTACATACGTGCAACACACACACCATCCGCCTTTAACCGCTCCTGGTCGCCTTCCTCCGCGGCAGACCAGGAGCGGTGGGCTGCCATCCAACCGGTGCCAAGGGACCAGTTCCTGTTGTCACCATTGGTCAGGTGGTGATCTTCTTGCGTGTTTTTAGTGGGGTTTTTTTTATGGAGGATACCCCAGGTGAGCACGGGGAGAACATGCAAACTCCACACAGAAAGGCCCCTTTTTCCTCAAGCAGCAGGCACTGAAGGCATGGTGGAGGACACGCCCCCAGCACCCACAGTGGGATTCGAACCGGGACCTTCTAGCTGTGAGGCGACAGTGTTTCCACCGTGCCACCAGGCAACATGAAAAACATTAAACAAGAAAAATCAACAGTGTCATATTTTCAATGCGCATCAGTGAACTGTCTGCTGGTCTGAATTAGATATGGCCGTCAGTTCGCCTGCCGCCATACAATACTTACAAAACATTGCCTTTTTGTCTGGTCGTATACAAGCCAGGTGAAATCTTGTAACCGCTGAGGGTTGAATCGATTCATTTTTGTATCTGAGGAGACAGGCCGGTCCGATGAAGAAGCGACGAGTGAGGAAGATCCGCCATCACTCTCCGTAAATGCTGTAGTAGTACTATTTTCCTCCAAACGGCGTCTTTCATCCTCGTTGTCGTGACCTACCGAGGTAGAAACTACAGAAAAATACCTCTTCATTTTGCTTGAGTCTTCTTGTTTTTCTTAGTTGTTGCGGTTGGTTTGTCACAAAAATGACACAAAAGTCCAAAAGTTTCCCGGCACAGATCAGCGAGGGCGGGAACGTTTACCCGGAAATGTAGTTCTTTTTTATTTGGATTGAGAAGGACAGTACACAGAACTACAGCTCCCATGAAGCATTGTTCCAACAACTGATGAATAGGACAAGAGACAGTAATGTAGCCTATTTTTTTAGACATGATACCAGCGCAACACCATCGCACTTGTGCTCGTGGATGCATATTTCTCTTCGCACAGAATGATTTTTAGTAGCCAATGCGATGGAAATCGTCGCACTGCACAGCCCTGCACACACACCATGCACGGTCCCGCTGTCATCGTCTGAATGCTTTACTCCTACATGCACTTCCTGTCGTGGACACATGCAGGCTTAAACACACAAACTGGCTTTGAGGGGAACTTCAACCGATGTTCAAGCTTTAACCCCAAAGCTGAACCCTCAACTGCTTTACCTCAACCCTACCTCTGACCTTCAACTTAAAGCCAAATCCTTATCCTGAATTCACCCTAAATTCAATCCTGCTTTAACTCAAACAAAATCCTTATTCAGATTTCACACTGTCCAAAGTTTTAAAACCTACCAGCGTTTTTGTCACTGGTAAACTGGTATTATTCAAACTGGGTGTCCTGTATTTCTTATCACCAGTACCTGTAGCTAAAAGCCATCCAACGTGCAACCTGTTGTATGTTTTTTGACATCTTGTCCCTTTTTATTACTTGCCAGTGGAGAGATGAGAGGAAAGGAGGTGAAAGAGGGATGGAGAGCGACACACTTTACAGCAAAGCTCCCCGACAAGAGACGTCACGATAAAACCACCATCAGTGTGACCCCTTCACATGTTTTTTCAATGCAGTGCTATTTTAGGTCTGACCCTTAAACTCCTGTCTTAATTCTAACCTTCACTTTAAGATTAAAGCCAAAGCTTAACTCAACCTCAGCCTCCACTTTAAGCTAAATCAAATCTTAACCCTCAACCATAATCTGTACCATAACCGAGGTCTTTGAAGATGTTTGGTGACTGCAGTTACTTCAGCTTGATTTTCATGGCTAAAACTGTCTCTCAGAGGGACAGGACATCGCACTAGTGAGTGTACACACACACACACACACACACACACACACACACACACACACACACACACACACACACCATTAGCATTTCAGATGTCCGTCACGGGTGACATGTGTGAGGCCAGAAATAGTAAGAATTAGGATGTGAAAGAACGGAGGAGAGAAGAAAAGGAGGACGGAGTGAATGAGGGAGGGATTAAGACCGAGTAGACAGAGGTGGGAGGTCCAGGAAGGAGGTGCAGGAAGGAGGTGCAGGAAGGCCAGAGAAATCCAGACTGTCAGTCAGTCAGTCAGTCAGTCAGTCAGTCAGTCAGGGCCCACAGCGGCTGGTTCATTCAGTCCCTGCAGGGTAACGACTGTGTAACTACAATCTGCTAATCCTGCAGGCTGGCAGAGGCCCAGGGGAGTAAAACCAGCCGCACCAGTGCCACAGCCAGCTCCCACACCAGCTGGAGCTGCCTGCCAGCCTGCATGACTGCATGACTGACTGCCACTAACCCATGCTAACAGGCTCGCGAGAGGGCTGCATTCAGACGATGATGAAGAGAGATGTCTGTGTGTTTGTGCCTGCGAGCTTTTTTGGTGTGCATGAGTGCAATTGTGTGTTAAAGTGGAAGAAATACATCCACACAAAGAACAGGGACGTGTGTGTGTGTGTGTGTGTGAGTGTGTGTTGCAGAAGGGGGTTTTAGCTTTGCATCAGTCACTCAGAGGCAGAGCTGCTCAGGAGGCAAATATAATCTCACTGGTAGAGTCAAATTTTATTTTATTTTGTATTTATCCAGCATTAATATTATGATATGTGTCTGTTATTATTAATATTGTTTTATTGATCCCGAATATTTGGCAAATCTTCAAAGGGAGCTCCACTGATTTTACAAGGTGTTTTCACAGGCGTTGTGGAGCATTAATGCATATGTGGATAAATCTGAAAAAAGGTTCTGTAAAGCCGTCTGTGTGAGTCGGTGTCGGTCGGGGCTGAAGAAAAAAAAATCTGTAGAGGTTAGAAGGAAGCGATCTGAGCAGACCTCTTTAGCTCGAGGCTTCATTCTTCTCTACTGGCATGAAACACCTGAATCTAACGGTGCTCCGACAGCTCACCTGGTGGAGTGTGTGCCATCTACGCAGACTGAGGCTTTGACAAGAAGACAAATTCACAGCGTTTAAAAGACGATGTCTCTGGTCCTGCGGCATCGATTTGAAACTGTCCGTCATCAGTGGAGGAACCTTTTAAAGGACAATAAAAGGAAATAATGAAAATGGACGCAGGTGTCAGAGCGCAGAGGGAGCAGTGACGACTCAGGAGGAGGTTTGCTGTTTAGCTGTAAGGTGTGGAGAGACACACCATCTGTCACATGATCGACCCCGTAACCCTGCAGTTATGACCCCTCTGCTGCACTTCTGCATCCCCTCCTGCTCTGCTTAGGTGACCTCACCTTGTGAAATGCAAATCTTATTGATCCAGTGATCAGGATTGCAGGTGTATCTTACTAAAAATCAAGCCTACTTTCTTTTGTGTGCATCTAGCAGCAACGTTTTTAGGTGTAGCTGCAGCTGATGCCTGGCAGAGGAGGCGATGTACTTGGCGTTTTGGAGCGGTTTTAGTCGTGGTAATACTTTTGCTAAGTGACTGACAATTAAAATGGACGTCGCCTTGTTCTAATTTCAACTATATCCGAGGATTTTATGTGTTTGAGGAATATCGGTGTGTTTCTAAAAACAGCAAAACTGACAACAAAAATTAAAATAAGAACATTAGGAAGGTCACTTTGATGCGCTCTATCATTTTTAAAGTGTCAGCCCATAACGTTGTCGCTTTAAGAACATTTGGACTCATGAAGTCATGAATCAGTTCAGCCAAGAGAGGAGGTTTTCTCAAAAAGTCCCGTCCACACAAGCGCTAGTTGAAAAAAGACTGAGTTTACAGGTAACTGGCACAGATCAAACCTCACTCTCTGATCACACTTGTTCCTCCGAGTCGCTAAAATAAACAGGGATCCCTGCTTGTGGCGGTCTGGGGTTCTGAGGAGCTTTGCAAAAGATGCCGTCTAAGCCTCTGTCTCCCCGGAGAGATTAGCACTGTCACCCGGGCTGGGAATTAAACCACGACTGGTGCTGGAGATACTGACACAGACACAAAGCTGAGACTGGACCAGGGGGGAGGGGTGGGGAGCGAGCTGGGACGGGTGTGGATTCACACGTCTGATGTGGATAAACAGGTGGAGCAAACCAGTCTGTCATCATCAAATAAAGACAATTATAGTCTTGGAGAGGATTCCTGGGGATGACGTGGGTTGTATGAACCGGCCTGCAGCGGCGCAGGTTGCAGTGAGGTGAACGATGACGGCGTGTCATCACTCCGTCATTATGTGATGTAACTAAAAAACTGACTTGACGAGTTGAATATGAGAATAAACAAATCTATTTGACTTCCTTTGAAGGGGAAAGCAGACCAGATCAAACATGTCGAACATATGATGTTATTGATGCTGGGCAAAAACCTCCATGTACTATCGACCCATCAGCATTCAGCGTGTAGTGGAGCGCTGCCTTTGAGTGCAGCACAGAGGGCGAGTTTGGATCAGACACAGAAACTTCAAAGGAGACTGTGAAGGCAACGAGAGGACAGACGGAGAAACTCTCAGAAATTCAGCATTTTCTCCAATAACACGTTGATGAGAGACAAATTCGAAAATATTCCTCATGAACCAGACTTTAGCAGAGGAGTTTTTAGTGAAGGTCGGCCAAAGAAAGCTGTTTTCAGCTGTCTGAATTCAATTTCATGTGTACTGTACGTTTGAGTCAGAGCTTCAAGGAGTTTGTCATCACAGAGTCCAAGGTAAAGAACTGGGCACAGTGTTCAGTTCACAAAGCAGACACAAGACAGGAGGCACACATCTCCTCTCTGTGTAGCTGTGACTGCCCACAGGACGGTTGTGTCCATGTTTTGGTGCTGTTTCTAAGTGGGCGCTCCTTTCCTGTCGCAGAGCCAGCGACTGAGTCAAGGTCCGTCCCTGCTCCGGGCAAAACAGGTTCCCCCTCACACTTTCCATCCATCTGGCCATGAATGATTCACACTGTCCTACTGGTCTATTTTGGCTGGCAGCAGGGAAGAGTTTGATTTATACGAAACAGAAATGAGAGAGAGGAAGACCGTTGTAGTCTCAAACAGCAGCAGTGGAAACGCTGATGCTGACACTTAATTCATCCCTCAAGTGGCAATTTGAGGAAAGTGGGTTTGCAAACACGAAAACAGAAACATTACATTCACTGCAGAAAAGCAGGCAAAATCAAATCTTAATGTACACAATATGATCCTGTAAAAACAAGAAAACCAGGGTTAATGTCCATATTTGGCCAATTTGGAAAGTGATTTATCCATCATACACCAGTAAACAGACCCTCTCGTCTGCTGGAGTAAAACCAAACCTCCTCTTTCATACATGCTCGTTCCTTGACAGTAATCTGATGATACATTAACAGATGTTTCAATCAGTTATCACGTGTCATCATCTGGAAGTGCTAAAAGTTCAGATACTTCAAATAAAAGAGATAAAAAACGTTGGACAACAGCAAATTCTTTTGTCATTTATCAACCAAAAAAACAAACATTCACTGATTCTGGCCCCTCAAATGTGACCATTTCCTTTGGTTTTTTATATCACTGTAACTGTGGACTGTTGATCAGACAAATGATGATATTTGAGGAAGTCAACAGACATTTTCCACTTACAGGAGACTAAACAATTAATATAAGAAATGATATAAAAGCTAATCACTTGTTGCAGCCTTGGTAAAATTACCACACATGATTTGCGGTTGTTCTGTTTGACGCCTGAGGAAGAGCCTTGAAATATGATTGTGACTTGGAGATCGGAAATATTAATATCGAGTCATGCTTCCTAGAAAGGAGCCCGGCTCAACTGATCATCAGCCCCTTTAAATAACTCTGCCGGGGCAGCAATCTGTTCCTGGAAAAAAGGTTCACACTTGAAAGCTCTGCACTCTGCATTCATAGAGGGGGATTTCTTCCTCTCCCCTCTCTCATCCTGTCTTCATTTCCTCCCTCCGTCCTTTCACTCAGTGCTCGTCAGTCGCTTCCCTGCTGCAGCTGATGCTGAAAGAAAGTGCACAGACTTGATAAAAATGAACGATTTTATTAGTCGGTAAGACTAAGCTGCATGCAGAAGTCCCTGTTTTATCCCGGCTTTGCGTGCGATGCCTAGTATTAGCCACGGGACAGATTTCACCGCTGGACAGACAGATGCTTCCCCCCAGAGCGATGTGGAAGCGCCATGTGTCACTGAATCTGAGCCGGGATAAGACGTCTGTCACACTGAGCTCTGAATGGGATCTGAAGCACCCTGGTGCATCTTTCATCAGAAGACACGAGCGAGCATCCTCATCATCTGCACTCTGGAGTTTTCCAGAACGATTAACTTTACAACATGTAAATCACATGTGTGAGAGTCCATTCGCTCTGCCCCTCAACTCGCTCGCAGTTACACTGACATGGCGACCAGATGTTAGCCTTTGATACTGGCTATTACCATCACTGTGTGCATAAATCAGACAGTAATTATGTCATGTGATATGCATCAGAGTAAACGCTTCCTTATTAGACTTCCAGTAGCTTTGACCCGATGATGGAAATGTTATGTAAGATGTCCACATAGATTAATGTTCTTCTGGCCCTTTGCAGGGTCTGCTTCACATTAGCAAACATGTTAGCGAACACATTTGTTCCACTGCATTGCTGCACCATCATTACTGTGATTGTCAGTTATTGCGCATGCCTGTATAAACGCTGGCATCTTAAAACTGCAGAGATCCTCACTATTGAATTCACAAAGCCCCTTTTATTGCCTTCATCAGTGTGCCGTGTGTTGGTTTATATATGTTTCGCTGCTGCGGCTCCACTGAATGTTGGAGGAATATTTTAATGTCGGTTAAATGTATGTTTTTTCTTTTCTTTGTTTTTTACAGACTGCACTGAGGAGACGAGGAAGCAGGGAGACATTTAAAGACAAGAAGTCCATGAGTCAGGTAAAAACAATTCTAAAAATATTATTCTGTCCCTTCCCTCTTTTTATTATTGTCAACAAATCCTGTGAAAAGACCAAAACCAACACTGGTTTTATCCTGCTGACAAGTATTGGCTGTGTAGCAAAAGCCAGAAACCATAAAGCATAATTTTTGCCCACAAACACATCGCACTGTTAGAATGGATGACATGTACATCAGTTAATACCAACACACACACAGTAATTTATTTAGAGTCAATCCCAATTATTTAGCCTTTTTTTAGAAATTAAACTATAAAGCCGTGACCTGCTTTTTAAGATCTACGTCTTCAGTAAGATAAATGGGCTTGGAGGTGCCACATTGTTTGTTTTGTTTTTTTCAGGGATTTGTAGACAATAACAAAAGTATAAAATATCACCAAGTGTTTAATGGAGGCATCCTCGTCCCTCTCACCCTGCTAGGAGGACAGTGCAGACCTCAGGTGCCAGCTCCAGTTTGCCAAGGAGGAGTCCAGCCTAATGAGAAAAAAGATGGCCAAGCTGGGCCGGGAGAAGGATGAACTGGAGCAGGAGCTGCAGAAGTACAAGTCAGTTTACGGGGACGTGGACAGTCCCCTCCCCCTGGCCGAGTGCTCTGGTGGAGGTCCTCACACCACTCGAGAGGCTGAGCTGCGATTACGGCTCAAGCTGGTGGAGGAGGAGGCCAACATCCTGGGCAGAAAGATCGTGGAGCTGGAAGTGGAGAACCGCAGCCTGCGGGCGGAGAACGAAGACATCCGCTGTCAGTATGAGAGAGACTGCTTTGGGCGAGAACCCTTCTCCAGCATGCCCTCGTCGCCATACGGAGGCGATGCGCTGGAGTCGGCTAGTGAGCTACGTCGCCATCTACAATTTGTGGAAGAGGAGGCTGAGCTGCTGCGCCGCTCCATCTCAGAGATTGAGGACCACAACAGGCAGCTGACATCTGAACTCAATCGCTTCAAGTTTGGCCCCAGCAGCACTTCTGGCCTCGTTGGCGAGGAGGGCGGCGAGGGAGGATTATTCAAACCTGGTAATGGGGGGAACGGTAATGGCTCCAGCAGTGGGATGATGATGGAGGAGCTTAAATCAGCCAGGATGCAGATAAACGAGCTGAGCGGAAAGGTGATGAAGCTGCAGTACGAGAACCGAGTCCTCATGTCCAATGTCCAGCGCTGCGACCTGGCAGCACACCTGGGCCTGCGCACCGGCAGCCCTCGAGACAGCGACGCAGAGAGCGATGCGGGCCGGCGAGAAGCAGCGGAGGACGAAGAGGCAGGGCGACTCCTTCTCCTCCACCCCAAGAGGGAGGGCCCTATTGGGGGCGAGAGTGACTCTGAAGACCTGTTTGAGAAAACGACAACCACCTCAGGGTTCGGAAGCATCAAACCCTCAGATGGCAGCGAGCTCAGCGCCACTGAACTGGCCAACCGCAGGAGGGAAGAGCGGGAGTCATTCACCAACGTGAAACGTGAGGCGGAAAGGCTCGGGAAGACGGTGGACCGGCTGATCACGGACACCGACAGTCTGATCTTTGAGGGCAGGCTGCTGGTGACGACAGGAGAGAGCCTGGAAGGAGGGGCGCCGTCTGGAAACAAACCAGACACCCAAGTCCTGGACACCATCAACACTCGCATGAAGGCTTTCCGCACCGAGCTACACATCTTCGTAGAGAAGCTGGACCACATAGGGGAGGGGCTGAGAGAAAGGACAGACGACCTGTCACCCATGCCAAACCTCACAGAGTCCAGCAGCTTCCTGTCCACAGTCACCTCCATGTCCCGTGACTCTCCCATTGGCACCTTTGGAAGAGACCTGGTGACGGACTTCCAGGTGAGTTCAGCGGTCAGACTTCCTGTGACCTTTCTATTGTTCTTAAGGTGACCACTCTCTGTACATTTGGATGTTCTCTTTCTGTGGCTGCTTTGTTCTTTTGCAAAAGAGAGAAATATCAATAATTAGGGAGAAGGCCTGTTAGCCAGTCAGCCATGGTGGGGAGAAAAATCAATACTTTAGATTTTCTTAAGACCGTTTCAAACAGCGTGGTCTTTTTAAATCTTGCATAAGAACATTGATTAGTATTCATCCTCAAAAGCATCCCACCTGGTTGTCCAGATATCACGTCACAGGAAAGGAAAGATGGATGGTTTCGTTGCTTTAAAGCAGCAGTACGCAAAAATATGCTAAAGTATCAGGCAGCTATACGTATAGATGGATGGCCATGAAACCCACTGGTGTATTTGTAAAAGTGAAAATCCATTTAAGTTTGATTTAAAGGGTCCCGAGTGTGCAGTCGTTAGTAGACCATTTAAAGCCAAAATAAACTAAATGAGATCCTAAGTCAGCACAAAAAATCAGCTCTAATTAAAAACAGTGGCAGCGCCGTACATCTTTAGCAGAGCACAAACTATCCACAGCCTCGCCTTGTCAATGGGAATCTCACTAAGATGCAGCCAAACATTAAGGGTAAGTTCGGATTTTTTCAGGTCTATCTTAATACAGTATTGGCGTCTCATGTGTTGATTAAAAGAGAAATAAGAAGAAAGTCCACAGTCCTCTGTAGCTGCTGCTCATATCTGTTTGACGTTAGCGGTTGTGGCTACATTAGCCGCTACTAGCATAACACACCCGAACCTCCGCTGCAACTGAGGTTTAGAAGGAAGAAGAATGTGCGCATAAAAAAGATGATATCTCTGTTTCTGCTGCATCAGTCTTAATTCTTCTTCTTAATTCATCTTAGTTTTTAATGTTTCATGACTGCAGTGCTAAATCAGCCTAGCTAATACAAGGCTCTAGTGTTGTGTTAGCCAAATTGAGTGGACATCTTCCCAATTTGTTTCCCTGCGCAGTGTTTCCTCGCTGAGATGAGGTGGAGGGACATGTCTTAGCAGGACTAAATTACTATCTTAATTCAACTGCTGAAGCTTTATATTAACTTTGTCTAAAATTAAGAATGCGTGTTTGCATGGAGCGAGGACTGTGGATTATGTCATGCTACAACAGGTGGGGAGTTGTCACTGGTCAGATGGTAACACAGATGTCCTAAGGCGAGCTCAGGGAGGACAGAAACCTCCCGTGGAGCAGAAGGGCAAAAGCTTGCTCGATTTTGATTTTCAGTATGAATCCAGGCTGTAATCGACTGTAATGTAATGCTTCACTGTCGGCTTTTGTGACTGAGCTCACCAAGCTCTGGAATGGTCGCCCACCTGTAGGCAAAGTGAGGGATAAGACCATCATGAGACGGGTTAGATAGACTTGAAAGAATCCGAACCCATCATTTAAAGCCTCAAGGAGACATTCAGCGTCAGCACAGGGTGACATAACAGGGCCCCCGCTCCAACATGAGCCACCCAGCTCTACCACACTGGCACCATCGCCACCGCCGCCCCTCCTCCGACCCACCGCCACCAACATTGCTTCCCGCTGCCGCCACATTCACATCTGCATCTCCATGCACATCCTCATAGCCAGCAGCCCTGCCTGCCTCCTTCTCCCTGCACTCACTGTCTGCAGCTGCCCTGCTTCCAGTCAGCCAGGGTGCTTAGGAGGGTGCTTGAAAGGGTGCTTGGTGTGAATGGAGTAAGTACTAAAGGAGTTATGGCAGCTTCTTCCATTTGGCTCAATTCAAAGCTTTTCCTGACATAGCGAAATGTTGCATGATGAAGTTCAGTAAATATTTTTCTCTTGACAGCTTTGCTACACCATGCTATCATTTGTATGACTCATTATGACACATAAACGGTGTAGCTATTATGTTCGCTCAACATATCATCATGCACACACACAGACACACGTGGGATTGGCTACTCCATGGTGTTGCCAGGGAGACGAACCATAAAAATGTGCACACTGTCTAAAATAACCTTGGTTCAATAAAAAAGAGTCTGAACCAGAGTTGCATGGAGTTGTGTGAGCTGCCTGTGGAAGAACCTCTCTGGCTGGCATCCTGCTTTCTGTTCTTGTTTTATTGCAGCTCAGTCAACTTGTCAACATACTGTGTACACTCCTCCAAAGCAGGTTCATTATCTCTGCGCTGCATGATCAGGCAGACATCTTGGATGTCATTTCTAATCGGCCAGACTGTCGTGTGGAATAAAGCAAACAGCTCTTCAAACATTTCTCTCTTCACGAACCCGATGTGCTTTGTAGAGATAATAGAGTGAAGCTGCCTCCATACTCATTCTATCCAATGACTTGTTTCTGCTTTGCTCCTCTGCCTGTAGGACTCGCTGGTTAGTCTGGGTGAAGCTGGGTGGTTTAGTCGAAGCTAACCACTGTACTAACAACTCACACCTGCTCAAAGCAATAAGGCCTTCGTCCATTAAGAGTTGTTGAAGATGATCAAAGTTGTAGAATAGTGGAGTTTTAAATGTAACAGACTACAAAGCAAAAACTGTCGCTGCAGCAGCAGAGAGTCGGGTGTATGGTGAAGGTATATGAACACATTAAGAAGATATGTACAGAAGTGCATTCACCAGAGGAAAAAGTTGAGATGTGTTGCAATTATCACTTCAGAGTCCCAAATTATTTTGTAAAATGTGAAAATGTTTTCTTGTTAGTATGAATTTAGTATCTTGTAATAATAATAATGGTGCAGACACGCCGGATCTGTAGACGGACGTCAGGTCACGGTGTATGGAGAGTAGGCGATCCCGCCGTGCGGTGCATGATGGATTCGGCGCGGCGAGTTGACGAACCGTGTCCGAATTTGCACAACTTGACCTTTGTTTCATGCAGATGAGTCCACGACGCACCAGGCTCGCAAAATCAGATCAAAGTGTCAGACTAGGCAGTGCTAAGACAGTATGAATCAGGATTCTGGTACTGCATTTCCTGTTTCACAAACATATACTGTTTAGCTGTAATATGAGAAGGTTTGTGACTGCGCAGCCATGTTGACATGTCACCTCGCAGTACATCAGCTGAAGCTTTCAGTGGCGTGGTGTGTTCAGATGCGCCAGTCTTGTAATTATTTTGTAAAGTATTAGAAATTCTTCAATTATGGCTTCTATCTGTTTCAATATGAATTAGCATTAGCATGAATTAGAATCAACCTGTTGAACTTTGTACTCACTTTTTTCTTAATATTTCATTATTATGTTGATAAACATCAGATAAAATTCAAAGGCTTGGCAAGGTGCTAAGTCATAATAATGAGAATATGCCTCCATTTTTTAACTCTGGTGAATGTTATACGCCTCTGTGGGTACCTATTTGGCATGATAGCATAAAGTTCCAGCTAGCTAGGAATCCTCACATGAAGAAATAAAATGTGGGCACGGCTACTAGCATGGCGCTGTCTTGAAGCTCGACTGAAGCCTCAAATGCCTCCAGTGTACTTTCAATGCTGTAATGTCTGAAAACAGTGTGCATCATAAAGGCTCAACTTTCTTTAGTTGACTGCTTCTCCAACACACACGGCTGTGCACCGGCATGTGTTGAAACCTTTAGCGTGCTAGCTCTCGCTCTGCAGTTTGCCGTGGTATCTCTCAGCTGTTGGTTTGGACTCATGTATCCCTCATTGCATGCGCTTCATAACAAGTGTTTTGCATTCTTTTCCCCCCCGACTCCCTCTCTTTGTTCCTCTTTGTGTTCCCGCCAGATGTTTCAGCCCATGATTTTGTTCATCCTCATTCTCGTTCTCTTCTCATCTCTCTCATACGCCGTCATCTTTAAGTTGGTCTTTCTCTTTGCGCTTTTCTTCGTACTCTAGTCCGTTTGTTCTTCTCCACACCGTGTAGTCTGTTAGTTAATTTCCCCCCCTCTGCTTATATTCTTTACCCATTTTCTGTTTTATTTTTGTTTGTTTTCCCCGCCCGCTTTCTTTCCTCGTCCCCTCACCCCGTTTGTTGTCTTCTGTCTGTTTTGTCCACAATCCACCTCACACATCTCCCCCGATTCCACCACCACCAATACCTGCACCCCTGTATCCTGCACCCGTCACCCATCCCCCTAACCCCTTACACCCACACCGTCCTCGACCCCCTTCCCTCCCCTCCCTCCCCCGCCCCACGTCACTCACAGTCCGGTCAGAGGGATGAGCTGGAGTGGCGTCTAGGACAGGAGCGAGGCGTGGAGCCCCAGAGCCAGAGCCAGGGTGGGGGCCAGGCCCAGAGCAGGGGAGCCACGGGACTCACTAGGTACCACAGGCCCCTGGCTTTAAGAGCAGAGGTCAGTGCCTCCTCCCTCCTCCATCTCCCTTCCACCTGCGGGACTGAGTTGACACTGGCTCCACCATGAGCCCCGTACACGGGCCTTCTGTCGACCCGGACTTGATTTTATAATCACTTTCAAAGATAAATCTGCTGAGCGACCAGTCCTTTCTTTCCCGTGGTGAGCTGTTGTGAAATATGGCTCTGCAGGGCCGGTGGTCGCTCCAAAACTACCCGAAGTGTCTCATTTTTAATTTTATTGGTTTTCATATTTTCATTTTCCATCATGGTCAGACCTAAAATGAAATGGAGTAAATGTGGGCACAGAGTGAGAGTCTCTGGACTGAAAAATAAAAGGATTTGGAGCTTCTGGGTTTTGTTTTTGGAGTGTCTGTTGGCCTGAGAATCAGTGCACCACGGCAAGAAAGACTGAGCTTTACAGTTTATTTGCTGAAGAAAAAATGAAAAAAGATGGAAGCGTTTATCTAATGTACTTCCAAATATATAACTATGAGCCTTCTCACATCTCAGCCACAACATATAAAGTGTTTCCGAGCACAATGCACTGTAAATATGGCTGAATTTGAAGCACAGGGGATCAAATTTTCAGAAGGCCGCTCAGTCCAGCATGTCGAGTGACACTCCAGCCACGGTCACTTTTTGATGCTGAACACTTTTCACTTCATTCACTCACTCTACTTTCACACTAAATATCCACTCCTACAGCCACTGATCTTTATTTTATTTACTCTTTTGGTTTGACATCATCTTATTGCTTTTTAAATCCGTACCATGTGCCCCCGGACATTTTGTGATTGAGTTACTCCTTTGAAGAAACCAGCAGAAAGTAGGTCGCAAAGTCCTCCAAAGTTCTGAAAGTTCAGCTCATTTATGTGAAAAATACATCTGCTGGTCGACAGTTTGTTGCCCTCTAAAACAGTGTGAGACAGCAGCCATGCACAGCTACAGAATATTGATCTTTAGACGTACGCATGCACTCAGTGTATCATGGCTGAGTCTGCACACAGCGCACTCAGTGATGCCCTCTGGCACCGGCTCATCACTACCGAGTGCACTGTCATGACTCGACTCAGCAAATTAAACGTATGTAAAAGTGCAGCTTACACAGAAGTGCCACAGCACGCTTTAAACAGCACACTGAGAAAATCAAAGAGCGCAATCAAAGAGGCGAGTGTTCGCCGCTCACATCAGCTCAGATCTGTTAAACCCTTCGGTGACTCGGCTGTTCAATAAACCGGCTGTGTAATAGCAGGACACTGATTCATAATCGCTGCCTCATGCTTTGTGTTCATAGAGAAATTGCTCGCTGTTATGTAATGCAGAGTACTGGCAGCGGTGATGTGACACATCGCTCTTACAGTTACAGTTATAGCACTTTCGTGTGGATTTCTTTGTGTCCTGGTGCTTTCTGCCGCAGTGTAATCTGCGAGGTGAAATGAATGAATGGGAAAGCAGCTTGGATATGGCAGGATTAGCACTGCACTGTCGGCCTGTGTGATTTGCATTTGACATTGGGCTGACAGGGAGGTGATCCAGGGTCAGTACACACTGAACAGCTCAACTTACTGTTGGAGGCTGCAGAACGCCAGCACGCAGGATAGACTAAAGAAATCGCATTATAAGCCGCCGCAATTTCCAAATTGTCAGAGGCTGCACTTTGAGTTTTTTCATAAGGACAGGCAGCGATGTCTTGTCAACGAGCTGAAGAAGAATCATTACATCCAAAACCATAAACATAAGCATCTCATTTCCCTATGAGCATTTTTCCACCTGCAGTAATCAAATCAAACCTCACATGCATTCACTTCCTAATGTGGTTGCTGTATTTGACACCCAAGATTGATTATTTACCTGTAACATGTTAGTAATGTTAATATTTTGGAGATAGAAACCCTGTTTTTGAGCTGCAGTGAACTTTGTGCAGCTCATTCATTCACTACAGTGACGCAATCATTTCGGCCATCACAGTTATCTTTTGATAATTCAATAAAAGGTGGGAGTTTGAAAGAGTTTGACATTCGGAGAAATACACTTATTCGCTTTCTTGCCAAGAATTAGATGAAAAGATTGATACCACTCTCATATTTCTACAGTAATTATGAAGCTGCAGTCAACAGGCAGTTAGCTTAGCTTAGCACAAAGACTGGAAACAGGTCTAAACTGGTTGCAAACTGGGGTAAAGACTCCAGGAAGTTGTCTTTACACCTCAGTTTTTAGATGTGTTGGTTGGACAGAATCAGGCTAGCTGTTTCCCTCTGTTTCCACTCTCTATGCTAAGCTAAGCTAACCAGCTGCTGGCTCCAGCCTCATATTTAACGGACAGACATGCAATCAATCAATTATATTTCCCACAAAGTTGGGCCATAACTTCAAGGCTGATAAACTTTGTTTGAAGTTTGATCAAAAGGCTTTGATGTTGCCCGATGAAGAAATATGTAATCAAGCTCAAAATGTGCGGCGTTAGATTTTAATAATTTCCTGAGACGTTACAGGAGAGAAGGCAGAATGGGTCCCTGCTTGTGTGAAAGTCAGATCTCGTTTTAGGTTTTTCAGCCCTGCTCAGTGAATTTTTGTTTTTCAGTGGAAGTTAAGGAGAACAAATATAATCAAGCGTAATCATCTCACACACAAATCCTTGTGATTCTGTGTGATGACCAAATAAAGCTTTACAGAGAGACAAACAGAGCGATTTTGAGTTATCAATATTTGGTGTAATCTGTCCAAAGTGTCGGTGAAGTAACTGTGCTCTGTGTGCTGTTGTGGGTTCAGCTCCGGGACACGCCTGCGTCTGACATCCAGTTTCGTCTGGATCACGAACGAAGGCTGCGAGCGGCGACGGAGGAGCGGGAGGCCGTGGTGTCTCTGCCTCAGGTACAGTGATGCAGTCAGTCACGCCATGTTTGAAGACTTTATGAGCAAAGGAACAGAGGAATCGCACCTCACCTCGCCTCTCCTGCTCTGCAATCTTTGCTGATGCTTGAACATGATTTTAATAAGTGTCACCAGCAGAGAGAGGGGAAAGTTTTCAGCTTTAACATCTTTTTGGGCTAAAATATTAAAAACTGAATTAATATTTTGAACACTGACAGATAAATACCTGGTAAAGCCCCTCTCAAACCAACAGAATGACCGAAAACTGTGTGAGGCCACATATCAAGAGGAACTGGATACTCACATATCAGTATTTGACAGATTTGAATGAAACCTTTTCCTGACTGTGTGAATGAGTCTTTGCTCTGATCTGTCCAACAGCAGGAAGACGAGCGTTTGCGTCTGGAGGCCCAGCGCGGAGGCCTGGAGCTGCAGGGACTCCAGACTCACGAGGTGCCCTGGTCTCAGGAGAGAGCCATGCTGCAACAAGAGGTCAGACTCTTCAGACGCAACACCATCATCTTCTACATGAAGCTCAGGTGGATCCTCATGCACTGGAGGCTTGGCCGCAAGGACAGCTCCGGAGAGGAGCCCGTGCACCCCGAGGTGAGTCCGGGGTTCGATAGGTGGGGTCGGACAAAGCGCGGTCCAGCACAGTCCAGTACAGCTCTTAACCCACACACCACATGAGCGCATCAGGTTTTTCTTTGAGTCAATCATTTGGAACAAGATGGCGAAAATGGCAGCATGCAGTGACTCATCCTGAATCACTCCCACCAGGGTGGAGGACTGATTGATAGTCTGGTTGATCGAGCGACTCCGGTTGTTGCTCAGCTTGTTCATTCGCGCTCGATGCTTCGCTCCTCGAGCTCCTGGTTGATTAAACTCGTAATTTGTGGGATTCGTGTTTTGCTGGTTTTGTTTTTGGGGGAATATTCGCACGATGAGTGTTTATGTCTCTGCACAGCGCCTCCCCAGAGAGCACAGAGCGCTTTGGCCAGCACGGTGAAGTGTTTTTCCTCTGAATTTCCTGGATGGAGGTTGAATTCCTGTAATTGCTGCTCTTTTCTCACCTGTGCTGAGTATCACTGCTCACACTGTCAACCCGGTTCCTCCAGTTTATACCCAACAAACTGCTTTCGTGGTTGTCAGAAACATCATACACATCACTTTGCTTTGCTGCATAATTTTCTTCTTCTGGATGCTTTTCATGTAATTCTATATTACTTAGATTGAAATGAATTTCATGTCTCTTGATGCTGTGCTGACTCATCAGTTTAATCATGCAGTACGTCGTCGTGAAACCTAATTTGCGCCTACAGATGGTGCCCACGTGTACCTTGCTGGATGTTTACCGCACATCCTTGACTTGACATTGAATCCCAACAGAACATTTTCTCAAGTCGGGTTTATTTTTAATCACAGTTACAGTTTCAAAGGGCCTCTCAGTTCTATGAACCCAGTGGAAACAAGTAAGAACGGCCCAGTTCCACTTTCCTCAGACTTTGACAAATTCATGCTCGTTCCTGATTTGTCTGCAAGGGTGCAGTGCCTCTACAAGTCTACTTGTCGATGTTTTGAAACTTGTAAGTCTGCCATATTGCAGGCTTTCATAGAGTCATTACGGAGCCATAACGCTCTGATGTTAAATGCAGACCAAATCTGAAATCATAAAATCGCACACACACAAGAACAAGTTTAGGTTCATTATTTTCTGCTGCAGTTTATTCACTCAGAGCTCTGCTTTGGGAACCTCCAGACTGAGACACTCTTCGTAGTAAATCAGTCAGTTTGTCTACTGTGGAAGAGTTCTGGCTGTTTCCCAAGAAAGGCTTCATAAATCTGCACTAATGAGTGAGAAGGCCAACCTACGAGTGAGTCCTAAAGCCGTCGCCTGATGTCTCAGATGATACAAAACCTCTGAAGCACAGTCGCAGGCATTACGGTACGTCTCGCTCTTCATCACATGAAGACACCATCATAGTTCGGTTAGATCATGTTACGGTTCAGCGCTTCAGCTTTAGGAAAGAGTGATTTCACTCTGCTCCTCCTGCAGATTTTTCCCATAATTCCCTTCTCTACAGACTTTTACCTCATATCTATCATTTAGTTAATTGAGGAGCAGCTTAGCAGAGTCTTACAGGGAGCATCCAGTCACTGTACAAATGAAGAAAATCCTGCTGTGTGACTGTACTGGCCCACAGGTCTGAATGTGAGTGTGACAGGTTGTTGGTGTGTATTGGCCCCATGATGTAAAAGACTGGAGACGCATCCAGGGTGCTTCTCCGCCTTCCGCCCATTGCATGCTGGGAAAGGCTCAGCCACTGTGAGCCTGAAACAGACCGTGTTGGAACAGGAAAAAAACGAGCGCATGAATGAAAACACAGGCTTTTCATGGCTGCATCATCTGTTCCAGTTCGAGAAGTTGGAGGGCATCCCAGAGTTGGGAGTGATTATGGAGCAGGCGGAGGGAGAGTCGGATCGAGACGACAGACTGTGTTTGCCACAAACCCCAGGGGACGTCCCAGACACCGGGCCCATCATCCCTCTGCCGTCACCTGATCGACACCTGCAGCATCAAAGACAGGTACTGACACGCTTACAAATCCTCCCCCTTTTTACACCAACTGAGCAAAATCTAACAAGTTGATCAGCCATGTCGTGATCTAGAAGCCCTCATGCAGATAAACTCACCTGAACCTGAACCTATCGGCCGGCATGTGCAGGTCATCCCTCCAAAGTTCTTCACATTTGTAAGATATTTGATGGTGCAGACGCATCCTTTCCTGGCTGCCAGTTTTTAGATGAATTGATCCTGAAGTTTAAAATGTGGCACAGCTGCAGGGATGCTCACAGGTTTGCATTACAGTAGCGACTGATGGCATTCCCTCAAAACGTCGTACAAACCTCCCATTAAATTTAAAGTATTTTTAAAAATCTGCCCAGTCCGCTACTCCCTCCTTTTCTCTAACAGCAGTGTTACAGCGCTCAGAGATTATTATTATTCTTAGGCCTTGTTGTCATTTCACAATACAGGATTTAACGCTCCATACTAGACACATAGAAAATGTATAAATAAGACAAAAAAAATATTAAAATAGGGGAAAAAAAATACTAAAATACAATAAAAAAAACAACACTTCAGTAGAACACTATACTATATTTACAAAAGAAGACTATTATACAGTGACATACATATGTATATAAATAAACTGAACTAGTATGAAGTTCTGTTTTTTCTAGTAAATCGTTGTATTGAGAGTTTGGACATTTGTCGTAGCCTTTCATTATTTTCCTTATTCATTTTAATTGTGTTCAAATGAACGTTTGGCAGCCGCTCATTGGAGCTGTTTGGCATGCTATGCAGATGAGGATTCTGGCCTAGATAACTTGTTAGAGGCACTAATTATTTTGAGTACACCCGGTTTTAGGCTCATTGTTCAAACAGAAACATGGACTCTCAGTCACATGCAAAGGAGACAAAAGGAGCTGTGTTCCTGCGGCTGCCCAGTGTTTCAGAGGAGGACGTTTTACTCAGACGTAGCGTGTGTTGAGATCTGCTTTCGCTATGTCTGACGGCCACTTTGTCCCTCTATAAAAGTAAAGAAAGTATGTAAGCGTTTTGGCTTGGATGCATTATTAAACAGCCCTAAGTGCTCTACTTTGTCTTGTGTTTTGATTTTTCCACAACATCCTGAAAATGGTTCGTACAGCGATCTGACGTCGTCGCATTACTCTGCGAGCAGTTCTCCAGTTTTAACAAGCGTGCCCAGTAGATTATATTAAGCTTTATGCATGAGAGCAGAAATGCGGTCTTGCTTTAGTAAGCACACATGGACGCATGGCTACTACAGCAGACCAGAGCACAAGCACAGCTGATAATTCCTGCAGCCAGGGTGAGATAAAGATATGTTCAGCCATAAAGAGGTCATTGAAAGTTTTCAGTCAAGACTTGGACATGATTTTGGCAGTCTGGCAACAGTGAGGGAAAAATCCTGATTCATCCCCTCTGGTACTGCCAATGTGTGACACTGCTGAAGTGTATATAAATACTGTAAACACTGCCGACGAGATGCTGAGACTTCTCCCACAGTGGTTGTGAACTTTCATCTCAGTCAGTGCAGCTCACTCTCCTCAGTGACTCCAAACGACTCAGCGAGGTCTTCACAGTGGCATCACAGTTCTCAGATCAGCTTGAAATATCTAGAACAACACTTACAATGGAAATTTTAATTCATCAGAGATGTTTTTAGCCGGGTGAAGACACGCTAAATGCACACGCCATGCTTCGTGAAATTATTTCTCTGCATTTGACCCATCCATCGTCCATCCTTCCTCCGCGGCAGACCAGGAGTGGTGGGCTGTCAGCCGACAGCGGCGTCCGGGGACGCAGTTCTTTTTTCGTCACCACTCGTCAGGTGGTGATCTTCTTGCATGTTTTTAGTGGGGGTATATTTTATGGAGGATACCCCAGGTGAACACGGGGAGAACATGCAAACTCCACACAGAAAGACCCCTTTCCTCAAGCAGCAGGCACCGCAGGCATGGTGGAAGACACTCCCCCAGCGCCCACAGCGGGAATCGAACCCGGGACCTTCTAGCTGTGAGGGTGGCACACGAGTTTCCTCCCATATCAACAGACATGCATGTGAATTATTAAGCATACTCACTGCATCTTGCCAAAGCTTGCGGATGCTGACTGCTGCTCCTTAATAGTTGCAGTAGATGAATTTTCTCAGTTTTTGTCCGTGCTGCCTTCAGCCCAGTCATTGGGTAGAATCTGCCTAATGTTGTCTGCACACTGTCTTTTTCTGATGTAACCACTGGGGTGCCCAAGTTGGAAATTTTAGATGAAAGGGACGCTGTGGACCTTTTGACCATTTGGTGCTAATGAGCTATTTTGACGAGTATTTTGAGCTCTAATAGAGCGCTCACAGAAGACGGCTGGCTGGAAGGGGAACTGCCAGAGTGAGTGTATCTTCACTATGTGTGCTCCAGGGTGAGGCTGTCTGAGAGAGAAATGGATCTGAGGAGAACATCTGTACGGACAGGAAAGTGATTTTTGGCATTTATTGGCATGGTGATGAACTGTGAATTACAGAGGAGGTCAGGAAGAATTAAGGTGGTGCTTTATGCTGCCAGCAGATTCCTGGATGTAGTGGACGGATCTGAAGAAGATCTTGACACCACACTGAGGGGAGGATTTACACCAACTCAGACAATTGGATCAGGGTGTAGGACGGACAGTGGCGTGAGTGGGATCACTTTGGGTGGACGCTGTGAAAGGTGAAGCTGCTACAATCCAGTTGGTGGCGATGGTGTGAAAGACATATCGATGCCAACCTCCATAAAACACCAAAGAAGAAGAAGGGTGATTCTGGTGGTCCAGGTGTTTAAGACCCTTATTAATGTAAACCAGTTCTTCATTTTCAGTCACCTTTCTGTTCCACGTGTCAAACAAAGGCTGAATGTCTTTGCTACTGCTACCTAACAAACATTGGTGGAATCAATGAAGCTAGTTAGCTACCGAGCCGTACTACAGGTGGTAAGCAGGTAGTTGGCGGTTCAGTAAAATATTTAATCCAAAACTCAAAAATCTGTTTTATCATTTCAAATTAGCTCTACAAATTAGCAGTGTGCTAATCCTCCTCAGTAAGCCTACACACATTGGCCACATGTTGGTCTCAAGATGGCCGCCTCAATTTGACCTTTTGATTGACACCTGGCTTGACCAATTAAGATCTTCCATTTCATTTATATTTCTAACAATAACCAGTGAGAGTCTTGCTCTCTCCTTTCATGTAAAGATTGAGCCAGTTGCACTGATTGTGCAGATGACTGGCGCTTCGTATAGCCAGTGAAATCTGGAAACGAGGATATGCTGCTTCAGTGGGTAATTCAGTGCAAACAGGGATATTACGCAGGACCTGAAGTGATAAATATACTAAATGGCCTCAATATAAAGATGTATAGCCACTCGTAGGATGTGTATTTAGATACACAGCAGTAGAACGCTCAGAATAATGGTGTGGTTGTATCTGCCCTCATAAAAGAAAACCCAAGTGAGCTCCACTTACATGTATTTCCTGTTATATTTAGACTGTATTGAAGTACGCTGGCCTTTTCGCACCTGGGCTTATATCGTGTTCTCAGCCTCGGCTGGCAGAGCCCGCGGCGCTGTAGTGATACCTCGAGGTGATGTTTTACTCACAGACTCCTTTGTGCTTCACTGCCTCCTGCCAAGACCTGAAGACTGTCTACAGCAGGACCACCAGAGGCAAACAGCTCTCCACACTGAGCAGACACTTCAGGAATAACACACTGTTGTCTTCTCCGTGACCCAGTCCATGTCGTTACTCATACTGCCTGAGGCCGTTAGAAACCCAAATGTGGATCTTAAATGTCGAAGCTTCCTCAAACCCCCTGCATCACAGTTGGACTGAAATAAGTCATCATCAACAGGTTTTTGTTGCAGCTTTAATTGCTGCACAACTCAGAAGTTCTCAAGGGATTTCACTTAATTTCAGTTCAGATTTTTGAGAGCAACTTTATATCCACACCCATCCATACGCACTTTTAATTCTTTAATGGTGGGAGTCGTGCAAGGGTAGATGGGAAAGGACGGAGTTCAAGTCAAATTGATTTATAAAGCACTTAGAAAGCAGGTTTGTCCTGAAGGCCTTTAAAGAGAAACAAAGGACAACAGAGCAGATAAAAACACGAGACATCAAGATAAGGACAGAACCGGCTGAACTTGCCATGTTTAGGTGTGTCTGAGCGTGTGCTGGTTTAACCTTTCTTAACTGTGTGTTTATGCTGATGTTTTTCCTCTCAATTCCCTCTGCGCAGTTTGGGGAGAACCGGCAGGTGCTGCAGGCCCTGCGGACGCTGCTGGAAGAGTTTCGGGAGGAGCTGCAAGAGGAGGAGACGCGGCGGTGCCAACTGCAGCAGTCCTACGCCAATGACAAAGCCGCCTGGGAGGTCAAGTGGGCAGAGATGAAGTGCCAGGTCGCCCAGGTACAGATGGCGTCTCAGCGCCCACCTTAAAGGGACAGGACACAATCTGGCATAGCAAACTAGTGGCGCATTCAGGAAGCAGCAAGACGACAGCGAACATGTTGCCGTCTCCACGGATGAATTCCCTCTCAGGTCAAACCGGTAACAAGTCGAAAACAACAAATCTTTGTGTTTTCCGACCCGTCATTTCAGCCTCCCCTCTTGGGCCAATCAGTGTCATTTTGAAAGAGCAGCAGTTGTGTGTCAGTCCATATCGCACAGCCCTCAATAATTAAATTAAAAGCGGAAGGACAGCTTCCAATAAGACAAAAAAAATGATGAATCACTTCCTTGGCACTATGTAATGGGTATATTCTGTCATTGTGCAAGCTAATTAATTCAGCACTGTGCCTAATTGTTTGATATGCCTCTAAGCATTTCTTACCGACCTCAAAACAGCTGTGAAAGCGCTCTTTTATATTCCTAATGGGAGTGTAAATACTTTGTAGATTAAGAGCAGACTGTGTTCATCTCCACTGATAGGAGCACATGAAAGCTGGTACCAGTCACTTCGTACAGAGGCGGGCAAAAGATGATTTTATCAATCAATCATTATCAATATCAAAAATATTTAAATTGGAAATTACAGTGAAGCGTTCTTTGTTTCTGACACTGTTTGCGTAAAACATTTACAGCATAGTGGGACGCTAAAACTCACACTCAGGCCAAAAGAGCAGAAACACACCATTAAAACACACGAGGAGCTTTAGCCAGGATTTTACAGCTCTGCAAAGTTTGTGCAGTGATACTTGTTAAATTGTTGAATAACCCTGCTGACGTTACCACCTGTTAACAGGCAGCCTGAGACACAGTTGGTGCAGTCGCATGTGCTGCTTTCAGCCCACTCGTCTCAGTGTCCCCAGGTCACGTTCGCGGGGCGTCAGCACTGTGGGAAAATGAGAAATTCAACGCAAAGTGATGTCAGATTTACACGCCTTTCCATGTATAGACTGTTGCTGTGCCATTCAGGACCAGCTTTGTTGTATTGTCAGCGGACATCATGACTATATGTCTGCTGCTTTCACTGCAGTGAGAGGAAGGGAATCTATCTGCCGCTGTGCTCAGAGGGATATTGAATGCGCGTTGTTTTGTGGTACAGATTGGCATCGCCGTCGGACGCCTCGTCGTCGGCCGTGTCTGATTTAAACTCCAGATTTTCTTTCCCGTCTGAGAGGCAGAGCACGGCGGGGACTGGAAGCCAACAGGGTGGGGGAAAAAAAAAACACAGCTTAGAATCAATTTGAGGATATCGAACATGTTGTTTCTTGACCGCAGCGTTGGAAGATAAAATTTGAGACCAGAGAGAGAGAGAGGTGAGCTTCAGCTTTGGGAGCCAGTTAAGCAGTTGGAGTTACAGGAGGCACCTGCTCTTTATGGCGAGCGCATGGTTCATATACTTCCTCAGAGCAGAGGTCGCCGAGGGCCTCAACGAGAACTAATTTGCTTAGTTTCCTCTGATAATGTTGAATTCTTCACCGTGCTTCGTCCTGATTAAGACGTCGGGAGTATTCCTCCGAGCCGCCGGCTTTTTTATCCGTGATTATTACACAGTCCAGCAGAGCAGAGCAGAACTGGAGATTACCCTCACCTGTGTATTTATATGTGGATATGAGTAATGAGTATTTTTGTCACCAGATTCTAGCGTCGCTGCTCCGGCTGGCTCCTGTTTCATACTCTGGTTTGGTCACAGTGTGAAGTCTCCTAAATAACTGTCTATATTTATAATGTCTTACATCTCAGCTCTCGGCCTTCAGTCAGCAGCTATTACTGCACGTTATCCTCTGCAGTGTGTAATCAGTTTAAAACCCCGATATAAAAGTCTACAAGACAAACATTTATGAATGGGAGTTATGTAAGCTGATGTTTAAAGACAGCCTTGACTCGCTCCTCACACAGCTCCAGTGCTTCAGACTCCGGTCTGGACCGTTATGTGGAGGGATCAAAGCCCGGCGGAAGATTACAAAGCTGTGTTGTGCCCAGAGTGGCTTCGCTCTGTCGCTCTGCAACTTTGAAGATTTCCGCAGTGCACCCGAATCCCCGGTTCACGTCCCCTCACCGGCGAGTGGTGTGAAATATGAAATTAGGATTGCAGCTCTCGCTCACGTCTGAACTGTGCGTCCTTGTCGGCTACAAAACAAACACTGAGGAATTTAGACTGAGAGCAGCCCTGTGCGTGTGTGTGTGTGTGCACTGGCCGGTGAAGGATTGTAATTAAATACGTTTACTCAAGTGCAGTGCATAAAGTACGAATCTGATGTATTTGTACTTTCCTTGAATATACTTCATACATCTTCTCGTCTGCATCTCAGAGGGACATGTTGTACTTTTTCCTCCACTACATTTGTCTGACAGATTTAGTTACTAGTTACTGTTCAGATCCAGAAAACTTCTCCTATTTCTGCAAATAGATAAACTCTTTTAAAATCCTCTCGGATCAGCTGCAAAATGCATGGTCACAAAGCTGAAAACAGGCTGCTTTTCTCATTAAAAGTTGACTTTATTATCCAGCGTCTTACAGAAGATGATGCATCGCTGTCGTTTAAACTAGCCAACAGTTTGTGAAGGAGTTAAAATGAGCTCAACCTTAAACATTTACAGCAGGAAAAATTCAACACACGCATTAAAACAGCAGTTATATCAACACAAAAACAACAGATATGATAGAAAATACTGACATTTTACTGCACAATGAGTACTTTCACTTTTAATTCTTTAACTTAATTTGCTAATAATACTTAAGTACTTTTATTCTTAAATGCTCATTTGTGGTATGAGTGCTTTTACTTAAGTGAAGGATCTGAATACATCTTCCACTGGTGTTGACGCTGAAATACGATCCAGGACGTCAGGAACCGATCTTCACTTAGACTTTTTCATTTGTTCTCCTGTTTGTTTCAGCTGTTTGTCTCTCAGTCTCATCATTGGCTTGTTCATAATTTGTGTTAATCCTGCTCTAATCTGCTCTGACATTTATTATTCTGTCGTTCTGTGAACATTCAACGTAACTTTATTAAACCAAAAAACAGATAATAGATCAAAAGGTAAAGATCAAAAGAACCAAAGGTTGTTGTCTGTAGGTCATGTGCAGTATCTCAGACACAACTGTATTGATTTCAGGGTGGACGGCAACAAAAACAGACCAGAACAAGTTTGTCGAGGCTCTTTTTAGCAGAGGCTCATTCAGATGTTCTCACGTACCTTCAGCCGTATGCAGATACAGGAGTTTTGGTTTTATTTGATCTTGAGAATTACACAGAATTTCAAAACTGCAATTAATAATTCAACAGCAGCATCTTTAACATCTCATGAGTGTCCTTGTTGCTGTTTTCCAGGGACTATTTCTTCAGGAAAAAGTAGTTCCAATAAAAATTGTGTTGCATTTTGGGTGAACTGACCCTTTAAGTTGAATCTTTTTCACACACCTGCTGTTTTTCTTTGCCTTAATCTTCATTATGTCTTCGTATATGTACTGTACAGAATAGTAAGTATTGAATAATGACTAATTAACCCAACCACTGCTGTGTCTTTGCTCTTTGACCAGCTGGAGGAGGAGGCGCACGGCATGGTGCGAGGCGAAGCGCAGGGAGGTGAAGGGGACCTCGCCAGAGACCCCGAGTGGGCCTTGAACCAGGAGCGCAAGGAGCACCGGCGTCTGCTGGCCGAGAGCCACAGCACCTCCCTGGACCTCCGCTGGAAGCTGCAGCACGGAGAGAAGAGGTGGGGCCGCGAGAGGGCCGAACTGCTGGAGCGCTTCGACCGGGAGCGGCAGGAGTGGGACGGCAGCATGAGGGAGCTCCACCGCAAGATGGAGAGGGTGAGGGAAGGGAGGAGATGGAAGGAGAGAGGAGGAAGGAGAGTTAAAGTAGAAACAAGAAGAGGAAGGACGGGGTCAGGCAGGGATGAGAGGAGGGGAAAGGATAAAGAGAGAAAGGAGTGAGAGGGTGGAGTAGATGCATACAGGAGGTGTTTTGATGAGCTGACGTCTTCTTGGTGTTGTTATGTGTGATTAACAGTCTGAAACCCAAATATATTAATTCTACAATCACAGACAACAGAGAAAAGCAGCAAATGTTCACATTCGAGAAGCTGAAACCAGTTTATGTTTGGCTTTTTTACTGGTCTTTCTGTTTTGATATCACTGGAAATGTGCATCTTTTTATTACTGATGAGCCAAAACAAGTAATTTAAAGACATCATCTTAAATTTCAGGACTTGCTGATGGGCTTTTTTATCACAGTTTTTGACTGTGTTCACATTTTATTTGCAGGCAATTAACAAACGTAATCAACAGAACAATGGATAATAAAAGTAGTCCGTAGCTGCAGTAAATGAAACACTCACAAACTTTACAGATCTAACCAGAAAAACACTGCACAGCTAAAGATCTGAAGCCGTTCCTTGTTAAGCGATGCATGGGGGTGTTTGTGCTCGAGTAGATACGAGAAGCAGTGACAAAGCACCCAAGGCGATAAAAAAATACAGAGGATTACTGAATAATTGATGTCCTTTGTGAGATTTAATTAGACGAACTGCAGCGTCTCACCTCGCCAGTGTGTGATGTTCGGGGCAGGAGGCAGGAACAAGCACTGGTTTAATATGAGATGAGCGTCAGAGTATTAACATATAAAGCAGGGGCTGGAATAATAACAGGAACACACTCTGGATCAGTTTTACAGTTAAAAAAATGCTGATGCACCGCTGAATAGAGACAGAGCAGGAAGCAGAGATGCATTATTCAGCGATGTTGCAGCAAACGATAAAGCACAAGTCGACAACTCAACCGCTCGGACCGAGAGATGTGGCTGTTCTCCTTTAACCCTGAGCCTGACGCAAGCCTCTTAACCCCAGTCACCACGATGGGCTCCTCATACTCGTATGTCACGCTTTGTGCAGATGCAGAGAGAGCTGAACACCCGGCGAGGTGAGAGCATGGACGCCAAAGATGGCGGCTCGGGCCACAGGGGTGTGTTTTCCCCTCAGGACAGTCCCCGCAGCGCCCCCCGGTCACCTCGCTCCCCACGCTCCCCCTGTATGTCCACCCCTGTCCCCGTCCCCCCCATGCGCTCCCACTCTGACTCTGAGGCCATGCTGGAGGAGCAGGGGGCCGCGATGAGGCTGAAAGGCCCCACGGAGAACCTGTTCCTGGACGCGCTGTCTCTGGACCCCCTCAGTGGCCTGGAGGTCCCACCACCGTCCAGGCTGGAGAGCGAGAAGAGGTTCCCCTGCATGAAGGAGGTAACACATGCACCAGTCAGATAAACATGCCGTGCTTTAGCACATAAATGTTCCATGTTCTCCTTCAGGATGAACTGCAGTCATTTTTGTGATCTGTTAAATTTTCATCTTGTGCCATGTCAGGTCAAAACTTTCATGGGTTTAAGGCCAAATACTGTAAAACTAATGACATTAGCACCAGCTATACTTTCTGTTTAGTGCTAATTGACGAGTGTTAGCACTGCTAACACTGTAATTTAAGGTGGTAAACATGGTCAACATTACACCTGCTAAACATCAATGTCAGTATGTTAGCACGCTGGTGTTAGCACTTAGCTCAAGGCTGCGCTGCACAGCCTCGGAGAGCTTGCGAGCTAAAAAAATGTGAAAGCAGCTTTTCAGATGAGGAATTTTAACTTTTCTTAGTCAGACCTGAAAGTTAACTTATTATCTTTAGGTTTTAGACTGTAATGTATTGCACATTAGCCACTATGTAATGAATGTAATGGCAGTTTTGTGACATTTTATCAACAAAATTATTAGTCATGACAGTAATTGGTAGATTAGTTAATAACTATTGACAGTTTCATCAGCTGTAGCCCTCAAACAACTCAATAAAATGAACAGCAAGTGCAGATTGGCAGTAGCTGCGACCACATATGTGCACGCATCCATGCATTCACACACACACACACACAACCTCACATGGTGTCACCTGATAATCAGCTGTCATTTGGCTCGTGACCAACTTTTCAACAAAATGTCTGTGAATCCATTTGGAAGTTATGCACCTTTTTTGTGATTGGCCGCTCTAAGTGCCACACCCCCTTTTAGCCAATTTGTATGAACACAAACACACACCTTCACACACACACACACACACTTGACCTTCATGCCAAGTTTCAGCCTCCAAGGGCGACAGCTGTGGCCACAAATACGCGGGCAATTTTCTGTGGACTGAGCAACGAGCTGAGCTGTAGAGCTGCTGGCCAGAGCTAAAAAAGTTAAAAAAGGTCACATAAGGACAAAAGCTAATAGATGAAAACATCTCAACACTCTAACTGAACTTGCTGTCCTTGAAGGACTTCACAGCACAGAGTAAACATAAGATGTCCAAACAGTTCCCCTGTGGAGAAAACCAGGTCTTAGGAGCTCAGGTGGAAGATTCTTCTCTTTCATGGAAATTTATCTAAATGCAAAGTCTAATTTAAAATAGACACTTTGGAACAGAGCATAGCGTAGCATTCAGTGTAACTGGTTAATCTGTTCTCATTTGATTTTCATTACCTGCTTCACCAAAATAAGTTGAAGTATCTTGAGATCTTGAGAAGCTATTAACTTCAAGTATAAGGAGTAAATTACAATTGGAGGTAGATGAAAATCAGTATCTCATATTAAATTCTCTCTAAACTCTGGTGCTAAAATGAGCCAAAGAGGGAGCATAACTGATCTTACTGTTGTTTTCTTACAGATTTCCCTGTCCTTGAATGGTAGATATTCACTCTTTTCAAAATATGCTGCTGCCATTCTTCTACTGCCTCATGATATGATTGTTCTGTCTGTTGCGTTTCAGGCTCTAAATGAGATTTCGGAGAGAGAAGGTGATCCCGAGTACCCAGAGGAGGAGATGGGCGGCGGGAGTCTGCTCAGGTAACCTCATGACAAGGCTTTGAGTCAGACTGAGTTCAAAGAGAGTTTTAACAGTCAAATTATTCTTTAAAAGCTGATGCATTTTCATAGATGTCAACAGTAAATGCATCACCACAAAGTGGTCTGACTGGCGGCGGATTATTCAGCCTCCTGCTGCATTTTTGTTGCTCATACATACACATTGATCCCTGCGGAGATCGGCTGTTGATTCTATTAACTGTTACTTGAAGTGACAGTGAGTTTCCCCCCGGTGACTTTTCTTTGAAAGTTTCTCTTAGGAAGTGATCCAGAGCACTGTGTCGTTAAATAATTCAGAGAGTTCAAACATTTAAAGGCAGTAAGTTGATTTTTAAAAGAAAATATGACAATACACAAGGATTTTTTTCTGCAGCAGGAACATAAAAGAGGTGATATCATGACTGGTGATGTTTGGTTTCAGTGTGGCAGCAGAGGTTGATGTTAATGAACTCTGAAATTAAGTGTGTGTGTGTGTGTGTGTGTGTGTGTGTGTGTGTCCTGTGCAGAGCTAAGTCAGTGTGCTCCATGAGTGACTTCCAGAGGTTGATGGACAGCTCGCCGTTCCTGCCCGACAAGACTCGCCATGGTGACCAGGGCCAAGATGACGTCACCCCGCCTCTGTCCCCGGACGACCTCAAGTACATTGAGGAGTTCAACAATAAGGGCTGGGACTTCCCATCATCCACCTCTGGCCCGGGTCCCGCCCGGGAAGTGTGGACAGAAAAACCCCCCGAGGCCCGGGGAGGGGAGCCCGTTCTTGATCCATTCCAGCCAGCTTCCTGGTTCCTCACCACCAGCGCCACCCTGACCACCAGCACCCTGAGCAGCCCTGAGCACTGCCACAAGTCCCCGCTGAGGGGCAATGGAGCAGGGGCAGCAGGGGTGGGAGTGGAGCACTGTGGGGTTCACATCCTCCATAGCCCCACCAGATCTGGGGCAGCTGAGCATCCTACTGCCCAAGACCCGGACTTCCTGTACGCTAAAGGGACCAAAGCCAGGGGCAGAGGAGAGGCTGGGGTGGGAGCCAGCGGGGCAGAAGAGGTGTTCAGCAGTGGGCGGTGGGCATGTGGGCTTCTGGACGGTGGGGGATTGAGGACTTCACCGAACCAGTCTCCTATCTGTCCTACAGTGGGCTACACCTCCTCTCTGGAGCTTCAGCTCTCCAGAAACATGAGTGACGACATGAAGGAGGTGGCAATCTCTGTGAGGAACGCCATCCGCTCTCCGCCAGGGCCCGCCGTGAGAGACACTGCCTGCCAGACCAACGGATTCACCACACGAGGCACTCAGACCACCCAGACTATCAGTGTGGGGCTGCAAACGGACCTGCTGAGGAACCTGACCAGCAGCCCCCACCGCTGCCTCACCCCGAAAGGCGGCGGCACGCCTATATCTTCCCCGTCACGCAGCGTGAGGAAGGTTCAGTACTCTCCCGTTGTCCAGAGCAAGTTTGAGCGACCCTGCTGCTCGCCAAAGTACGGCTCGCCCAAGCTCCAACGCAAACTGTCCACGTCCAACAAGGCTGATCTACCCAACGCCAGCCGCGCTCCCACCCCCACCACACCGCAGAAGGGCAACAGCGAGTCGGCGTGGGCCCGCTCCACCACCACACGCGACAGCCCCGTCCACACTACCATCAACGACGGCCTCTCCAGCCTCTTCAACATCATCGACCACACCCCAGTGGCCTACGACTCCATGCAGAAGTTCAACAAGTCCCCCAGTCGCTCCCGCCCCACCCCTCCCTCCACCGCCGAGCCCAGCCCTGCTCAAGGGGCCCTCGCCACGGACCCCAGGAACGTGCAGGAGTGCTTGCGGACTGCTCGCGGGCGCTCGCCCAGCCCCGTGCAGCTGATAGTGGAGACGCAGGGGGACAAAAACCCAGAGGTGGTGAGCATACGGCAGGACCTGTCGGCCCCGCCGGGCTACACGCTGGCTGAAAACGCAGCCCGCATCCTTAATAAGAAGCTGCAGGAGCAGGGCTTTAGAGAGGAGAGGAGGCTGCAGGCTGGAGGACAGAGCAGCCACAGCAGAGACAGCAGCAGGCAGGCCGACTCAGACAGAGGACAGTCTGGATGTATGGAGGTAAATATACAGGCGCACTGGATTCATCGCTTCATCATTCATTTGATCTGGGGCCCGTGTTTTATGACACAGAGATATTTATGACTTTGCCTGGGATTGTTCCTTGTAATGGTTGAAGACAAACTTTAAAAAGCCAATCAGCCACGTAACAATATCACTAAAATGTTAATGCTCTTTTCTCAGATCGAAAGCACTGACTGATGCAATGGTAATGTCAAAATATTTGACCCTCTTCAATAATACTGAGCTTGCCTTCATTTCTGTATGTAGACACTCTTTAAGGTTTCTTCTTCTTCTGTACTTTCTTCTTCACTGTAGTGACTGTCTTGTAGTGTGGCTTTTATTTCTTTGCTTTCACTTTCTCTGAGGCCCGACCGAAACCTGATCTATGTGCCTGATAACTGGAGAAATTAAATGAATGATCTCACAGTAATGATCTAAGTGGGATCATAGTTACATAATTCGTCATTATCAGCACTCTCCAATTAAATCTTCAACCACAATTTTGAATAGCTCCCGTTTTTGGAGCGTTTTGATCTTCCCTATACCAAAACAAACCAAGAAAAGCTTGGTTGAAGCTTTTACTCGTGACGGACACGTCAATCGGACACGTGTCACCACCCATTCAGCTGACCTGTGGGGACAATAAATGGCAGACAGGAAACCGTCTTTCTGGTCATGTTTAAAAGATGAAACAGAAAGAGAAATGCATCCACTTTACTGTATGTGCTGGCACGCCTCTTATTTGCAGACGCAGATTAAAACTTCCAAGAAGTAGGTCACGCAGAGCTAAAGCTGTACATTAAAACAATGTACCAAACACGTACTGTATATGTGAAATGATAACATGAACAGTAAGCAACATAATCCCACATATGGTGATTAGTATGGCCACTAACATCAGGGTTTCACCAGCTGCTGTTCACTGATCTGCAGAACAGGGAGAGATTAAAGTCCAATTTTATGGACGATAGCGGAGTGTGTGTCTCCTGCAGTCATTCATTAAATGATGCCGTGACTTCTGTGGATGATGGTCACAGCTTGAACAGAGCAAAGTAATGGATTGGGACTGTCCTTAAGGAAGCAAAGTGTGAATATTGTAACGCAGACCTGGATATGGATCTCATAAAGAAAGGAAAACCTCGTCATAACAGATGCCCTCTAAAACCTTTTGAAATTTACCAAACTGAGACATCAATGTGAGGATGAGCAGCACTGAAATACATGTAAAATCAAAGTACTTCTGTTAGCTGCAGCTAGCCACCTGCGTCACACCATCCAACTCTAGCTCTGTTTATTTGCAGCCGTTCCCATAGAATATCTGGTTATCTCCAGCACTGTGTGACTGGCCTGCCTGCATCTGCATCAGGGTCAGCGTCCCAGTTCCCCCTGTGTGTTTTCCAGGTCTAAAGTGAATGGGTGTGTGTTTACTGCTGTCTGTTTGTGGTCTGCAGGCTGATATCAGCCACCTTGTTACTCCTGGTCAACCTCTCTGCCTTTGATATGCCAGACTTATTTTCCTCTTTGCCCGATTTTACCGATTAACATTTCCCGCTCTATCTTCCCTCCTCCTCCTCCTCCTCCTCCTCCCCCCTTTCTCCTCCCCTCTGGGCTTTATCTCTCCCTCCTCCTCCTCCTCCTCCCTGTCCGCTGTGCTCCAATCCAGAACCACACTGTCATACTAACAACTCCTTGGGGACTCTAACTCTGCTTGTCTCCGTGATGTAAGTTCCTCTTCCTCCTCCTCTTCCTCTACGACCTTTGGCGGTGGGTTCACAAGCCACACGGACCTCTCACCTCACGCCCCGCAGACCTCCCCCCTTCTTCACTCTCTTCATTAATGCATGCTTCACAGGACAGCAGAGTGACAGTGTGTGAAGCCATCGGAGTGGTGTCAAAAGTTGTGCGACGGCCATCCATCTGTTTCTTCGTGTTAATGCACGCATGCTCAGTTTTAGTATAGATCATCTGTTTTTTTAAAGGACCATAATAGTGTTTTTGCATGTTTTAGCCCATTAACCATAAATCACATCTACTGTTTTCCAATGCCATACCATACATTTATAGAATAATGATTTAAATCAAATATATCCCGCCAGTAATATTGGTATGAAAATCAACTTTGGGATACTAGCATGAGATGGGTAATCAATTACAGCAAACATTTATTAAGCTGTGTTTGTGCCAGAGCTTCAGAAACTATGTCGACAGCAGCGTCTGAAATCATCAACTCACTTACAGTTCATTACTTTACAGAGTTGAAAAAGCACAGGTAGACGTTAGCCCACATGAGCTAGCTTAGCTGACGACAAACATAGACTGCTTACATTAGCCAAGTCTAGTCCCTACAGACAAACCTGGAAGACAGTAATATGTGACAGTCAATTTTGGACACTAATCTTTATGCATTTAATTATTTTTGTCTTTACAATGTGTGATGCAAGCTAAATGCTGGTTAACAAGCTAAATGACATTACCGAATAGCAAACATGCTACAGTTGACCATATTTCAAGCACAGCTATCATCTGTTTGTAAAAAATATTTCTGATTTAACATCATGTAGTTAGCTAATGTTAGCCTAGCAACAGAAAGTCGCACAAAATTTTAAAAAGAATACTTGGAAAAATGTGGGGTAACATTAGCGTTAGCGCAATTTATTGTCAAATGCTTTTTCAGCCTACTTGCTTAGATTAAGATAAAACTCAGGGTAACTAAATAACTGTGGACAGACAGTTGTTTAAAAAAACATAGCTAACATTGACATTAGCCAGCTAGTGTTAGCTGAGCTGACATGTAAATGTTTATTGCTAGCTAGCGCAGGTGGCTAGTTCTTAGAGACAAACCCAAAAGACAAACAATAAGCTAACATCAAGATTCCTACAACAATGTGAATCTGAGTTTCTTGTGATCAAAACTGTGATGTGGGATTTTCCAGTGAGCACTTAAAGTCATAACAAGGTTGAATTTTCAGTATAATTCCTGCTCAGTGCACTAAATTAGCATGTTAGCAATGTTACTTTGACAAAAACCTGGAACATTAACTTTTCTAGAGTATGCATCTAAAGCAGCTTTCAAGTTGATTGTCATACCACACAGAAAAGAAATGAAACCAGTTTTAATTTGCAATTAATGCAATAGATCCTGCAAAACCGCCGGTATGGTCCTTTAAAACAAACTCACAAACTCAGCTCACGTGACTCACAGAGTCACCAGATTGTGTCTTGATTACTGATCATAAAAGCTATGAACCAGTAAACACGACTCAGAGAAAGACGACTCTTGGACGGTTCATTCCTCAGTGCAGGTTGTTTGTTGTCTTTTGGGACCTGTATGGCTTTATCTGGATTATGCTAACACTGTGTTTCTACCAGGTCCTTCTCTTTGTGTCACCATGTGTGCGACTGGATGGACTGTGACGTTTTCTTGTGATGTTTTACTTTTTTCACTCTTTTGTCCACACAGTGTTTTCTTTCCTTTTCCCTCTTACAGTTCCCCTTAGCCATGTCCTCTCACACTAACAAGTCCTCCAAAGACTAACTGAAGAAGACAGCTGCTAACACTCATCACTTTCTATACTCTGTTACCTGTCGGGGTTGTGTTTGAGGCCTGGTGGATATTAACTGGTCACTCTGGTTCATTTTGCATGCTTGAAGGACAAATCCACCATCAGATACTTTAACACTGTTATACAACACATTACAGCCTGTCAGCGCGTGTTTATGAAGAGAGCAGGAATTTAGTTTTCTGGTTTTCCTCAACCTCCCTCGCCTGCTTGTTATTCAGTTAGCGATTTCTGACATTACACAAACTTTAAACACAAAATATGCAGGAAAAAAACGTCAAAACTTTTGGTGTTTAGATGTGGGGGGTGGCTGAAGCAGAGAGTCTCTTTTTGATCTCCCCTCGCTGATGAGCTCAAGGGCTTTGGAGAACCTTTGAGACTTGAGAGTCGGCAGCTAAAAAGCATTATTACAATTTGTTTAAGCAAAAGTCAAACACGCAGACAAAATGAAAACATGGCTATTGTGAGTAAGATGATGTGAATTTGATGTAAAATGCTGCAGGCTCTTTCTGAAACTGAAGTCTTGCCACATATTCGCTTGCTTGTTCACTATTTCCCTGCGTAATTCGTGCGTACCTGAAGCGACAAAAAGTATATCCATGAACCTGCAGATGGATGGAATAGAATTCAATATCTCTACTTTAAATTCTGCACAGCGAGAGCAAACATTGTTAGCAGAAAAAGCCACAGCAGATATGAACTTTCTGTCGTCGCTGCTGACATTTGTACAGAGTCTGCTGCTGCTTTTACTTCACACCCTGATGTACTGCACAGCCCAGACTGTGGCGTTCATCTCTGAGAACGCACACGCAAGCGCTGCTCTGAGGGATGCAGCATGAGCCATGACGCGTGTTGAAATGTGTAGTTTAAAGCAGGAAGTTCTTCCTGTCTTCGTGGTCAGTGTAGACTCACCAAACCTGATAGTGATTTATTTTATGTCTTTGTATTTGTTAGCATACACCAAAAAAGAACAAAATGCCCACAGATGCGATCACATGATCTGTTTTAACGGTGTCAGAGTGTTTTAAGGTGGATTTCTCCTTTAAGGTAGAAGCTACGGAGAAGTCAGGGTTGATGTGAAGTTGTGTGCGTTGCTGTCCTCAGCAGCCACTCCTGCACACTGACTTCCTGTACGCATTACTGGTGCATGATCCGTGGCGCTGTGTGATCTGATGTATTAGCATCACAGAGGGGATTTTGTATTAACCCACAAGCCGCCCATTAAACAACCACTTGTCTGTGTTTCCGGTGTGTACGCAATCCATCGCTTACATTCACAAACAAATTATTTATTGATGGAGACGCCGCCCATCCGTCTCTGTGACTTTGTGTAACACATCGCTCTCTGGTGGATCCATCTTTTCATCCATCTGACTCCTTTTTCCTTCAGTTCATCCTCTCTCACGCCACCGCAGCCTCAATGCCGTGTATTTTTAGCAGAACTAGATTGTTGCTTTGCGAGCTCGGTGTCCCACCATCCTTCAGCCGAAATCTAACGCCTGGAGATGAGCTATTTATAACCAGGACAGTGGTGTGATGTCCCGGTGTGATCGTTCACTCAGTCACACTCCGACATCGTTCTGAGGGGGAAAGAGACTCGCCCACAGACTCCTTCCTCTCGTCTTATCGTCCTCTTTTCCTCGCTTTTTCTTTTTTCATGCAGGGGACAGATGCATAAAAGTAATTTCAGCATTAATCTGTGTGTATACCACAGCAGGAATATGCAAACACAGCCTTGAACCAGATTGATAACCACTGTGTTTGCATTATTCTCTGTGATACATCTCCTCCAGTGTGACTTTACACCTTATACCCCTGTGTTTGCCTCACACATAAATGGATGTGAACACACTACATCCATGTTTGGGCGTAACCCAGGACTCCAGCAGGGCAAACGGCACAGAAGCAGCTTGCGTGTTCTTGCACACCTGTGTGAACCAGACAGAAAAGTGCTGATTCAGCTCTCTGGTCATTTTTGAGGCTGCAGTTTGTGTGCTCGTGTTTCTCTGAACTTTATTTTGAAAGGGCTGCTTCCCTCAGATGTCACAAATGCCACATGTCATCATGTCACGGCTGCAGAGCTGGTTGTGTGCATTGACAGTGTAACATTATATCCATTAAAATGTGGCTTTAAATACTTTGAACGAGGGATTTTGGCTGATTTGAGGCAACCTTGTTGGTTTCCAGATATTTCTCCATTAATAGGTGCCAAGTGTAATATATCACCGCTATCTGAACAGTCTGAGTAATTCCAACTTTAATGAGGTGAAATAAACGATATGAAATGAACATCAGCCTTGTTCCCCGACATTATTCTTGTGTTAAATCATTTCTTTTACTCCGCTGCTTCGCCAGTTAAGCAGCTACACAAATAGCAGAGCACAGGCTCGTTGAAGCTGTGCGGTTTTAGGTCGTGTAATCTGTTAAATGTGGGTTTTTAAAATTCATGTTCTGCTTGTGATCTCGGAGCAGATCGGTTAAAACAGGTGTGCGTCCTTAGCTCCTCTAATCAGCGAGTGACAGCACCGTCAAGGTGTGGAGGGACAGGTGAAACTGTCCTGCAGTAAAGACGGAGAAAGCTTGTGTGTGTGTGTGTGTGTGTGTGTGTCCACAGGTAAATGACAGTGTCAGCAGTAACTAGGCAACCCTAAATGACTGTTTTATTTGTGTATTATTTGCACGCCTGCACCTGTTTAGCTGACCCCATGCTTACCTGAGCAGATGGTAAGTTCCAGTTAGGTGAGGCTGAGGAATTAAAGCGCCACTCGCTGCGAGGCTTCACCGCTTCATTTTCCCGCCACTTTCAGTTGGTTTTGCTGAACTTTCTGAGGATTCCTTCTTCAGTTTCATCCGCGGCCGCTCCATCGCTCATCACCCCTTCGTACGGGCTGCCAGCGCTGCATCTGTTTAAAGCTCTCTCTAATCTTCTGTCCCTCTCTTTCATACAAGAGGGGAACAGAATGTTAGACGTCTGGAATCAGGCACTGCAGCCTCAAACGTTAACTTACCCTTAAGTACTGATTTGGTTGAAAGGTGTAACTGTAATTATGACCAAATTAGTTTGAAAAATGTTTAGATTTATACTGAATTTCTGTTGTGCAGCAGGTCCTCATCAGTGACACTCCATTAAAACAATGCTCATATATGTAATCTAGATGTCTAAAAAGCTTTAACCTGCCTCGGAAACAGCGGTTGACACTCACTCGTCCTCATCAGGATCTACTGCAGCATTAGATTGAGCAGGTGTACCAAATAAACAGGTTCTCCTCTAGTTTAAAGTGATGCTTGTAGAAAGACGAGAAAATGTCTTTCTTGTCCTTTTTTCACGCATTTCTCAGCTCTTTTTTGTTTGAAGTGGGAGATCAATCCCCGTTTTTCTTGGTTGCATCATTTCTACATCTCGCCCTGCTCATTCTTCTCTCACTTTCTTTTCCGTTTCTCAGTTTGAATCTGTTCACTTCCTGTTTCTTTGCTGGCCGACCAGCCGGCCCCCTCTCTGACACCTGCTTGTCATTGGCAGGACCTGCCTCGCTCTCCGGTGGCTCCACCCCTGGACTCCTGCTTCCTGAGACCGGCCCGCCCGGCCAACCGCCGACCCCCCTCACGCTGGGCCGCCCGCTCCCCCTCCTCCTCCCCTAAGTGGAGCGAGGGCTCGAAGAGGAGGTTCACCTTCCCGCCGCCGGGACACCGGAAGACCATCCTGGAGGGCGAGGAGCCAGCGTGAGGCCGTCCTCTACCTCCTCTCACCCTCCTCCACCTCAGCCTAAAAGACCCAGTACCTCAGAAACCCCCTCCAAATCTAGAGACTCCCAAGAGACGGAGCCTGAAGGGGGGGGGGGTCGTGATCCACCCAGTAGCACCAGCTGACCATCGAGGAACCAGAGCTTCTCTTCGGAAGAGCCTGGAATGTACTGTAATATCAAAAAAAGACATAAACTACATTTCCATAAGAGGTGCCTGCACACGCTTGAGTTACTCATCACCCCACATGTGTGTATACGTGTATTTAATACATATATGTTTATTTTAGTCACAATTCTGAACCTTTGTTCAGGTGAAAACTGTCGGTCAGCTGTTGCATTTGTATGAAGTTTACACCTTCTTTTCTCATCTGTTTACACTTTTCTTTTTCTACATAAAACATCTTTTACGTCGTCCTGCGTCGCTCCGAGAAGAGCGTACCTTCATCCCTGTGTTGCCAGCCTTCGACTTTTCTGTTTAGCTTCAAGGAGAGGAAAGACAACACAGGCAAACAAACAAAAACCAACCTCTGCTTCATCGGGTCTGAAGCAGAGACACATGATGTCATTTCTGATGCTAACGTAGATCGTTTTTACGTTGGGATGAATGTTTGGCTCCGTAAATGTGTAGAAGATGGCCGACGACAAACTGAATAACCTTATGCATAACTGGAAGGCAGTTGTACAAATATCAGTCAAATATTTGCATGCCTTTTGAACACTAGCACTTTAGTGCATGTACATACGAGCTCTAGTCATTTGTGATCACTCGGCTCCGCTGTGGGGAAAAAGAAAAAAACGTTGTGATGGGAACTCTTGAGCTGTTGTTTTTGTTGTCACATGATTTGCATTGACTAAAATAAGAATTTTTAAGTAAATTATTGTACCTACCAGGCTGTCTTTGTACAGTTGTTACTATTGGATATGAATAACTTTTTTCTTTTGACAGGAAAAAGGGATTGTGGGAAAAAAAAATCTGAATGTTTTAAATGAAAAGTCTATGTCAAAAAGTCTAATGATCTATAGTCTTATGTAAATAGTAAATGGTAATAAACATGAATGTGTATTTACAAGACCTCCTCCTATCTCTCTCTGTTTATGTGTGTGTGTGTGTGTGTGTGTGTGCGTCTGTCAGTCATGTCGTATATTCATCTCTCCATAATAAAGGTTAGATACAGCTCATGATAGATTACATGCTCTTTCATTAGACCTGAGTTTGTGCTCTTGGCAGAGACTGATCCTGACTGTGTGTGTGTGTGTGTGTGTGTGTGGATTACAGTTGCAGACCACAGGATTACAGTGGGTCAGGGGGGACGGACACACACACAGAATGTGAATAAGAAGATTGTGTCCTCCCAGAAGTCAAATCCTCTTGCATCACGGTCATACATGTGCCACCTTACTCATGTTACTCAGCTTGTCACGCAAGTTACAGGCCAGTAATAAAAACCCAGACTAGCTCATTTAGAGAGCCGCTTAACACATGCCCTGTCTATATATAATGCTATTTTATATAATATTTTTGCTTTTACAGTTTGAGGAATTTGCCTTCGCCTCCACACCTGTGGACCGTTTTCACTGCAGACATTTTGACTTGTCACACAGGTGTTACTGATAACATTAACGATGGCTCCAAAAACTGTTTGTTAAAGCCTTCCTGAATGACAAAAATAAGTGTGAGTGTTTTCCAGTCTGTCACCTCAAGGGTTAAGGTGTGGTTATGTTTAGGTGAGTGAAACTACTGGTTAAAGTTGGGAAAAAGATGATGATCGTGGTTAAAAGAAACCGGTTTGGCTGCTGGTAGCAGATCTCCGATGTCAAAGTCAAAGAGTTTGTACTTTAGAGCCCCCTTTTCAGTGGGCGCTGGGGGCGTGTCCTCCACCATGCCTTCAGTGCCTGCTGCTCGAGGAAAAAGGGCCTTTCTGTGTGGAGTTTGCATGTTCTCCCCGTGCTCACCAGGGGTATCCTCCATAAAATGTACCCCCACTAAAAACATGCATGAAGATCACCACCTGACCAGTGACCGGGAAGGAACTGGGTCCCTGGGCGCCCCTGTTGGGTGGCAGCCCACCGCTTCTGGTCTGCCACGGAGGAAGGACGACCAGGATGGGTTAAAGGCGGAGGAATTAATTACACAGAAGCATGGCGTGTGCATGTAATGCATGTAGTTGTGTGGAGTGATTAATAAAGTATGTCTCTTCTTCTTCTTCTTCTTCTTCTTCTTCTTCTTCTTCTTCTTCTTCTTCTTCTGTTACAGCCTCTTTCCTACAACTCTGATTCCAAAAATGGTGTGGTGTGAATCAGAATAGGTAGAAATGTGGCAGAAAATAGTACAAAGACAATATATATGATGTTTTCCCTCATAAGCTTCATTGATTTTTGTAAATATCTGCTTCACTTTGTGAGCACATTGAATAAAGGAGATTGCTACATGGACTCAGGAACGCTAGTTGTTGATAAACACAGTATTGGCTGTTCGAGGTTTTTGTGGAGTTAAGATGTCACCCTACTTCTGCCCATCCTCCTCAGAAGCAACAGTTACTATTTCCACAACCACAAGAGGTGACTTGTAAGGAAACCGTAAACATTTTTTATTTTAAATGTTAAAAAACCACCAGTGGTGTAGTTTTTCTGGTGATGCCGAGGACAGCAGAAATCTCACAGACAGACGTCTTCAAAACTGGACAAATAACACCAAAAAGGTTTAAAAGTCAAACTATTCAATGCAGAAAAATGTCCTCTGTGACTGCTATGCTATTATATACAGTATCATTAGATTATTATGATTTCCCTCTGAAATGTAGAAGCATAAAGCAGCATGAAAAGACTCAAGTAAAGCTGCCTCACGCTTGTACTTGAGTAAACGTACTCGGTTACTTTCCACCGCTGACGAGAGGTAAATGACAGAATATGTCTTTTTGTAATTCAGCAGAACTGATCCTCCAATGGACAGAAAAAGTCTAAAATGTGTGAACGCTTAAGGTGCAGCCGCCAGCTAATCGAGACAAATAACACAAATTTCTTTCTTTATTCTGCTCATTTTCAGCTTTTCACGTCTGAGCAGAAAATACGGCTCAAGAATTAAATCTGTGAACTCGAACGGTTCGGCTGTTACTGAAGAACTGCGAGCTTTTATTGGCTCTGGGGGAGCGAGGCCGGCTGCTGGAGGGAGGGGAACAGGGAGCGATAAAGAGGGAGAGACACAGAGCTGAAGGCCTCCGTATACCTTTCACAGAGTTATTACCATGAATAATTAATGCGACCCAGCTGCACGCTGCTGATGGCACTGAGCGGGTCAGCGAAGGGAAGAAGAAGAAGATGCTCTGCTTTTTACTTCCATCCACCCTGAGAGAAACCCACCACTGCTGAATAATTTACAGCAGCCCTGAAGTCCTGGCACACACACACGCACACACACACTGCTAGTCTCTAAACACTGGACTCTGCTTTAACGTCGGCTGCAGCAAGAAGGGGGTGACCTCTGTGAAAGAAGTCGCACCCAAATACAGTCGACGTCCTGAAGTACACGGAGACGGACGAGGCTGCTTTAAATTGAATCTGTGACTTTCTCAGGCTGTAAAGTTTCTGTAGGTGGCGCTCATGCTGAATGCTCCCTGCTGCTGTTTATGTGTGGCAGCGTTTAGCTTTCAGCCTGTGAGGCGTTCAAACCTCCCACTGGACGACCAACGGCGGCTGAAAGTGTTTATATCTTCAAGATTAAGGTTAAAATCATTCAATATTTTTTCTGAAATCCTGCGAAGAATCCAACACCAGCACTGAATCAGTCCGTCTTTAATTCCTCTCGTTCTGACTGAAGACAGAAATCTTTAAAGGTGCAGGGTGAAAGAATTGGCCACTCCAAACAAACAGGGGGCAGCATAACACCAGAGTGACCGCTAACTGCTGCTAACTATACTCTCTGCTGTAGCTACTAGCTGCTGTTAGCCATGCAGCTAGTGGTGCTAATAGCCTAATAGCCAGTGGCGTGTTGGTGTTTACACAGTGGTCAACAGAATCGGGCTCAGCAGCCTCCCAGTGAGAACAGCCGGATCCGGACCGAACACACACTTGAGACTTAGTTCAGAACTTGACTTTGCCAAGACTTGAGGCTGACCTCTGCTTAAACCTTTGTGTGTTTTATCTTTCTGTCGCTTTAGTCTCCTGTGGTTTCTGCTGTTGGTCGAACAGTAAAGTTTGGACGTATATTTCTTCACTTCCCAGCTGCACCAACACATCATGGCCACAGTCTTCTTTCGCTCTGTTGTCCCTCCGCTGGTCATTACCTCCAGTTCTCCACACCCACCTGCACACCTGTACCCAATTCATCAGCCCTCCAGTATATATACCACCTCTTTAGCTTTAGTACCAGATTACCTGTTGTGACATCCCAGCTTCCACCTTCCAGGCTAGTTTATTTTTTTAACCTGTCTGTTACCTACTTCGACCTTTGTTTCCTTATTAGAGTTTCAAATGACAGAGAGGTTTTGACGTAGAAAAGATTCATCAGACCCTGATTTTTTGGAACCACAAATATTAACTACACAGTGGCCTGAAACACTGCGAACACAAACAAAATACATTTTCAGTGTCTCCTGGAAAGCTCCTCTGTGTCTTAAGTCCACTTTGGTCTGCAGCATTAACTCATACTTTCTGTATTTGTTGTGCATTCATTATTAAACCGGTGACAATCTCTTCATTTGCTTGTCCTCTCCTTCAGTGAAGCAGTGGGTTGAGCTCCCTCAGACGCTGCAAAGGAGTTGCAGAGGCGTTGAATCACTGTTAAGATAAAAATCCACAGTAGTTAGTGCCAGAATCAAAAGTGGGAAAAGTGATGAATGTCTGAATGTCTTCTTTGTGTGCCTCCAAATCTGATCACATGCCACAAGCTTCAGCTGTTTTCTCAAAGTTAAAAAGTTATATCTAACAGTAAGCGCTGGTGGAACAAAGGATAAATACAAAAGACATCCCACGGCCATCTTTGCTGAGCTGATGTTCAGCTTAATGGCGTCACCTCCTCTTCATTGTATGTTATGTTTGAGTTGAAAAGCGTCATTCGCTGTTGCACGGTGGCTTAGCAATAGGATATGCTTCTCAGGTTATTGCATGTCTGAAATCACACACTACTTTACAAAGTCACCTGAAACTGATCCAATTAAATGATAAGAAAAATAAATGAGGCATCAGAACGGCTACTGGAGGATCATCAGGACATTCGGTGACAAATATCTGCTGATCCAAAGCGATTACTGCGTCTTTGACAGGACGCTCCAGTTATCTAGAAAGTGCCTTAGCCTTATGAGAAAGTTTCAGACGTGTGAAAACTTTCTAATGGGTCACTGCATTGTCTTTACTGCTTTGATCATGTGGAGACGACAGTTTGGAACCAAAAATGCTGATCCATGAATAAATCAAAGCTGCAGGATGCTTGTTGCAAACTAAATCTAATTTCACTAGTAGGAAAAACTCTGACAGAATAACCAATATGAATTTGTTTTCCCTCTCGCCAGGAAGGGGTGACAAATAGTTCAGATGGGCTTTTGAAGTATGCGGAGTTAAACCGTGTGTGTCTAACCTTCCTCAGCATTAAACCACCTCTATAAATGAAGCTGCTTTTGAATGTGTGCTCTGACATTTGACTGTGATTGAAAGAGATAAAAAAAAAAGAGCTGTGTTTTCCTCTCCGGCTGTGATGAATAATGCAGTGGCGGCTGTCTGGGCGTCGCTGTCACATTGTTTAGAGCAGTTTCCCCTCGTGTTCCCAAATCTTTGTGTGTTTGCTTAAACAGATGAGACGAGCCTCGGGTTCCTTGTTTTGTGGAGTTTGCAGCTGCTGTCTGAGGAGTCAGCTGACGGTTAAATCTGAACGCTGGGGATCAATGTGCAGCACGGTGGGTATCACACCAAACTGCGGCCTCCGTGAGGACAGACAGATGTGTTTCTTTTGCAGATAATTTATTTAAAAGCAGCAGAAATACACAATCTTATTAAATTAATCACAAAGTCAGACTGCAGCTGAGCAGAGTCTCCCATCAGGTCTCATTAGGACTCCGCTTCCTGACATCAAAATATCTGGCAGGAACAACAACAACAACATTTTTTAAAATCACAATGACATCCGTCAGAAAAAGGAAAAGTTTTGACCTTCAGCCTTTTAAAGATGGTCGCTTCTCATTGTATTTTCATGCACTTTCATTCCACACCTGTCCACCAGCTGCCCTCACTCACCTGACCCTGTTCCTCCCTGTGCAGCTGCTCCTCATTTCCCCATTAGCTCCACATTATGTGTACAGGGACCTGCCTGGTTACTCTGAGCTGGATTGTCAGTATTACTTTGCTGCCTTTGTGGTCCAGCAGCTCCATCCTGGTTCTGATGAGCCTGTGATCTACTTCCTGTCTTGGTCCTTTTGGATTTGTTTGACATGTTGCTCTGAAGGTACAATCTTGTTCATCTTACTTTTCAGACAGTGGACAGTATGGAAGCAGACAGGAAACAGGAATAGAGAGTAAGGGGTAACCCCCCCATGCAACAAAGGTCCCTGTACTCAAACTGAGGATGTTGCAGTGTCTTTACCATTCAGCTGTCTGGACGCAGCATGTTACCGCATGTTACATCTCCTTTGTCAAGCAATTCAGGAGTCATACGAGCTTCATTTCAAGTGAACTGAAGACGGAGCAAATGCTTGCATGAATGAGACCACAACTTAAACCTGCACTCACTGATTTTACGGCCACTAGGGGGCAGCAGAAACAAGTTGAGAGGACACACTGACATATAATCACCTTTTAGCTTTAGCTCTGTTTTTGGTCTCTTTCAACTCCTGGGGGAAATATCTGGCTCTTTAGCTGCTAAATGCTCCGCTATGCTCACCAGCTGGTCGCTAACTACGTCTGTCTGCTGTCCAGTCCTGAGCAGGTTGTGTACTTTGGGGTTTTGGAGCTTTTTCATTGAAAACAAACTGGCTGAAAATTGCTCTGTGAGACTGAACCAAAACAGTAAACTTTGTTGGTTGGACAGCTAAACAATGAGCTGATGGACATTCATTCACACACTGTTTTTGTAAAAATACTCATTATGACTGCTTTAGGTCTGTTTTTTGATCATAGTTTCAAGCAAAGTAATTTTAATTCAAGTGTGCATAACTGAGACTTTAAAAATTCACGTTAGCATTGTCGCTGTGTGCATGTTAGCATGCTGATGTTAGCATTGAGAGCGAGAGCTGCTAACATTGCTTTGTCTTTTTTGTTTTTGTGAACATTATATAACCCAAAGCTTTTATCCAGCCTGTCCCTTGTAACAGCTTAATCAATCATAAATTATTCATTAATGCTTTAGATCACTAATATTTGTGAGAAGGGTTTCAGCCAACTGGATTTTAAACCATTAGCATCCCCAAATTGTCCTCATTAACAGCTTACTGCTGAGTTATAAGTGTTCATGTTTATTAACACCATTAGTAACTACTCATAGGCTTCACCCTTTTATAAAGTATATCTTGCTAGAAAATTGAAATATCAAGAACACATTAATCCTCTCAGAGCAGTGAATCAGGGCCTTTGTTCACTCCTTAGAAGTATTAAAAGTAAAGTAACCTGCTGTCCAGGCAGTTAAATAACAGCATGTACAATCTGATCTGGATAAAGACGTATTTTAATCAATTTTACTAAACTGCTCTCGCTCCTCATGCGTCCCGCTGACAGAATTAACCTTTCCGAGGCTCCATGCTGCCTCGTTCAGCATCCAATCTGTCAAAAATTGGACCTCAAATTGCACACGGCTGCAGCTGTGTGCAGGCCTCAATCAGACAATGAGCGACACAATGGACCTGGCTGCGCCATTAACGGAGAGGTTGTCATGCCAACAGTACAAAAAGCCCCACGCTCGGCGCGAGCTAAAGGTTTGACCGCGAGGAGAATTCACATTGAGTGAGAGCTTTGCCTGGAGGCCCTTCACTTCTTCTTACTTTCTGTTACATCATTATTCATGTGAGAAAAAAGGCCTGTCCTCTTCCTCAGGCTCCCATCGAGGCCCGCGGACCGGAGCGGTGGCAGCTACCAGGGTGTTCAAGCTGGGACAACAGCGTGGCAGAGGCTGGATGTCAACTTTTTTCTTTTTGGTTGGGGTGGATTTTAGCTCCGCAAAAAATGCACTATTGTACCACTAAACAGACAGCCCCATTGTGCCGAGGAGTGTGACGAGCGCTTGATCCTTGAACTGAACCAGCAGGACCGTCGCTGGGCTGGCAACGAATCAGAAACAATCTGTTCAGCAAGGAAAGCGCTGTCAGAGAACATGAAGGCGGCTGAACAAGACTCCAGAAATATGACAGAATATTTTAGCAATGATTTGTTGTGGAAATCAGGAAAGGAGGACGTTCAAATACAACAATCTACAAATACTCTATTACCAGTAGAAAGCAGTAGAATTCCACTTGAGTGAAAGTACAGAAGGAAGTCACTCAGAATGTGCTTAAAGGTGCTGATTCACATGTGAAGGAAGATGTACTTTTATGGCTAAAAACTACATTACTGTGAGAAATAAAGGTGCCAGTTTTTGACAAAAAAAAATGTACGTAATGAAAAAGGTATCTCTGATTCCACTGCATGGACTTTTTAAAAGTATTAAAGGTAGAAGTACCTGTTCTGCAGACTGATGGCTCCTGTGACTGATGTATTATTATCATATATGACCTTATTAGATTAATATTAATACTGATGTATCAGTGTGTTAGCTGGATTTTAAAGCTGTAGCAGGTCCAGATGGAGCTAATTTAAACTTCTTTATATACAGTTTGGTAGTCCAGTGGTTCCCAACGTAGGGGTCAGGCCCCCTTAAGGGTCGCAAGATAAATCTGAGCGGTTGTGAGATGATTTATGAGGGAGGAAAGAAGAGAAATTGTAATTCTGGAACACAAACTATTCTTTAACTTTGCTTTTTGTGAGATTGTGGATACTTTCACCTCTTTGGCCTCGAACAGAAGCCATCAGAAAAGAGCTCTCCACGTATAAAAACAATGCAGCAGAACCAGAAATATTGTTTTTTAGTCCATACATTTACCTTCCTCGTCAGAACAAGGCACCTACATTACCCACAGTGCAACTTGACATTTAAGAGTCAGAGATTCAGGTGTGTTATGCTAGTAGTGGCTAATATATCCTCAAGCCACTACCTTCAAGCACAAGGTAGCCACTCCCTAAAGCATACCCTCCTTTACCTTCTATTTTATTCTGAATGGAACCATAATTTACAAAATGAACATCATGTTGTGTTGAAGAAGACGTGAAACTAGCAAGTAAGACCATGAACTCATTAGCCAAATGTTTACTGAGGTAATAAATCAACTGAGAATTAGGGTTATTTTCTCATAGGTTACGCACAATTGGACTTGTTTTTGCAACCAGTGGAGTCGCCCCCTGCTGGCCATTAGAAAGAATGCCTGTTTAGGACACTCCAACATTGGCTTCATGCTTCAAATCAAGAAGCACGTCCACTCTTTATACAGTTTATGACTGTGAGCCAAAAAGGTTGGCAACCACTGATTTAATCTCTAAAAATGATCATATTTTATGAACTTATGAACTCATATTTCTAATGTAAAACCTCAACCTGTACAGCAACTGGTAAGTATAGCTGCCAAATAACTGTAGTGGAGTAAAAACTCCAATATTTCCTTTTGAAATGTGGTGGAGAAGAAGTACAAGGAGCCAAAACATGGAGTATTCCCAAATGGAAACAACAAAACGCTCTTTACTATTAAAACCAGCTCACTTTAACCAGTGCAGACTCCAGTTTTTGGCTGATCTTTGACCTGCGACTGACCTCCATCTCCTCTTCAACATACAGGCCGTTTCAAAATAAGAAAATATCCAGCGGGCTTGAAGTTCAGTTGGACCATCTGTCTGTCTTTTGAAGAGCAAAAACAAAAAGACGCCATTCATTTGGTGCCTCCTTGATTCCTCTTTTGTCTCTGTAATTTGCTTTGGATGTGCCCAGTCTCACACACACACAAACACACACACACAGCTCACATCTTTGTGTCACTCACAGTGGGGCTCTGCCTCGGCACAGGCTGGGATGTATAGTTGTGAAACCTCCGGGTCCCACAACATCTGAGGCTGAGTCTCTCTCTCTGTGATGCCACATCAGAAACAATGACGAGGGATTTTGGGCCGTAATCCTCCGGCGGCTCAGGGTTGACGAAGGCTTGAGAGGAGTTACAATGCCTCATGTGCAATAGTGCTCTGCTTTTCTCTCAGATGAGGATAGAAACATATGAAACTGTATTTGCAATATTCCCAGTTTTCCATAGGTACTGTGAACACATTGACTTACATTCATTCTTTGGAGAATTAACCTAACTTTAACCCTCACTGCTTCATCTCTAACCATACACAGAAAAACAAAGCCATGTCCCAAATCCATCTGCATATTAATTCTAAGCAGGTTTAGAGTGTGTTGTTTGTTCACACTGGAAAAGAGACAAAAACAGTCTGTGCACAGGCTAAAAAACACTTGATTTTTAAGTGTGATGTGGTAGTTTTCTCCCATAATGCAATGAAGCTGCTCCCAGCTGGACAAAAAAACAAGTGGAAGGTGGTGAAACAGCTCCAGGAACAACTCAGAAAGCCAAAAGATTGAAATAAAGTCTTGGAAAAACCATAGAAACCATATAAACAGCACACTGCTAACATAAGTACATACTGTATAGAGTTAGTTTGTAGTATATGATTGGGGCTCAGCACAAGTTTTAATCCTAATATTTAATAATTAACCTTTTGGGACCTTTTCTGTCTCCAAATTGGAGACGAGTGCCCCTAACATGTGACCAAATGTTTGTCCCCACAGTGTGTGTAATACAAGTCCACTGTGATCGGAGTGATAAGCGTTTTTAAGACTGATACTGATAAATCAATCACTCAGTATACTTTGATTTGCCCCTGAGTTTAAGGGGCTTTTAAATTTCTTTGGGAGAGCAGAGGGAGACACATATTTGGCATCCATCGTTCCACTTTTTGCAGTCTGCCATCGGCCTCAGGTATCAGTCGAACACACGCAGCGTTTGTTTGTGAATTAAGGAGGTTGAATTTCACTAAGTTGGACTTTAAAGCATCACTGGCTGGAAGGAGGAGCCGGTCAGCGCTGACGGAGCAGCACTGACGAAGTGTCAGTCAGCTGGAAGCCGACAGGAGACGACACATCAGACTGCAAACAAAAGAGGAGCACGGCATAATGGCACACAGTGAATTATTAATAAACTGCTGCTGCATCCTAAAGATTATCCGTCTGTCTGTCTGTCTGTCTGTCTGTCTGTCTGTCTCTTAAACGCCATGCTGCAGATAAGACATGTATTTTACGACTGTGGAGGGAAAAACATTCATGGTTATTCCCTGAACAGTCACCACAGCTCGTGGCATTTGTGAAATGACCTTTGGCGAAGCAGAGCTGTTGGTGCGCTGGATGCTTGAAGGTTTTTGGCCGCCTTTTCTTCCAGATCTGGATCATCATTTTCAGCTGTGAGGATTCCAGTTTTGGAGGGATTATTGAATCGGTCGAGCAGATTTTGTTCTTGGGCATATCCTCTTGTTTTTGTTGTCAAGCTATTGAGGCCTTCTGTATGAAATCTGTATACATGTTTTTCTTTCCTCCATCGGCTTTGCTGATGTTATTTTCATTACATTGTAGGTTTTGTATGGATGGGATGGACGTTTTGGTTTGTGTGTATTTGGAGGATGAACTGTGACTTACCACTTGATGAATGAGAAAAGTGCACCTCTCCTCATAATGTACTACAGCTCAGCAGCATCATAAAATGACCTTAAAGCTGAACACACTTCAGTAAATCAGACTCATTTTTTAAAACAATATTCACCAGTTTATGTCATTTGAACAGCTTACTAACAGTTACAAATTGGCAAAACAAGATTTCTTTCGCTTTTTGCAAATAAGGCATTACATCATTCACAGCACAACCCTTATTGATCACCCTGAAATATCTGCTGTCGAGAAAATTCTGTTTCAACAATTGAAAGTGTCTTTGAGCTCATTTTATCGGGTACTTAATGGTTTTTCTTCCACTGATGCGCAGGGGGTCAGAGGTGTGTGGGAGAAGGAGCTGTCTGTCACCATAGATGAAGAAAAGTGGGACACCATTTGGTCTCTGGCTAAAAAAGATTTCAATTTGCACTCGGACAAGAGCAATACACCAAAAGATTTTACACAGATTACATATATCCCCTCACTGCAGGCATTTCTTCAACCGCTCGCTTCCCCCTCTGTGTCTCAAGTGTGAAACTGATGTGGGAACTTTAACTCATTGTTTCCGCTCTTGTCATAAACTTCAAAGATACTGGGTTGAAATTATAAGTGAAAGGGAGAGAAGTTTTCGTATTAACATAGAGATGGACCGCATGTCCCTGATTCTACGTCTTCTAAGTGACTATTTGAAAACAGCAGTCAACAAAAGATTGTGTAATATTCTGACGTTTGCAGCTAGGAAAAATATTCTTTTGCAATGGGTCAGTGTCAAGGTTCCTTCTGTCTGTGGTTGGCGTAAAATCATTTTTGAACTGATGCCCCTAGAATATCTTACCAACGTCATTCATCACACTGTGGATCAGTTCAACAGAGCGTGGCACCCATTTTTGGACTATATTGGACCGGACCTGTCCTCCGTCCTATTGAAAGGACTGCTGTGAGCGACATATGTGTACTGTAAGACTGATCCACTGTAAGACTGATCCACCAGCTCTTGTATCGCTCTTGTATTATGCCTAATGTTCATCTCTCATGTAAGAGCTGTCGTATTTGTTTTGTGTTTGTTTTGTTGTGTGTCTAGTTTTTATAGACGCTGTTTGTTGTGTTGAATGGAAACAAAAACTCCAATAAAAACAATGGAAAAAAAAAAACAATATTCACCAAAGTGTTAGATGACTTAGACGGTTTCTTTATTGATCCCAATTTGTGAAATTATTTTATTTTATTTGTTTTGGTTGGTTTAATTTGCAGAAAGAAGGTCAAGAAATGCAGGAAATGTTGACACCTTCCTTCATGTGTGTGTATGTGTGTGTGCTCAGGTATTACTCATTAGATTATGGGGACATACATCTGTCACACTGTGGGGACAAAACGCAGGTCCCCATAATGTAAAGCATTAAATTTCAGGATGAAGATGGGCTTAGGTCTAGGCAAGTCGTGGTTAGGGTAAGTCTCCAAGTCTATGTAATGTCCCAATAAATTATGTATACATGACTGTGTGTGTGTGTGTGTGTGTGTGTGTGTGTGTGTGTGTGTGTGTGTGCGCGCGCGTTGTCAGGTTACAAAACATCTGCAGACTGCTGTTGTGGTCAGAGGAAGAAGGAGGGTTGAGGGGGCGATGACGGTGTGGTGGTGGTGGTGGTGGTAGGGTGGTGGAAGGAAGAGGTTGTCATGGTAACCACTCCTCTGCTGCTGGGGGTGATGATGTCACGTTGCCCATCGCTGTGTTTCTGGGCTCTTTTCTCCTTGTACACCCCACCTACACACACACACACACTCACACACACACACACATTGCTGTGTGTGACATGGAGAGACGAGAGGAAGTCCACACACTGTGAACGACCTGACATTAACAGAAAGATATGAGAGCTGTCTCTCTGAGCCACTTTCATAACAACCTGCTGAACTCTAATCCCTTAAAAAAAACAGATTATTGTTCCGTCTTTCCTTTTTTTAAGACCGCTGATGTTTGTCATTTCAAAAGAATCCGGTGCACTTAAGATAAAACAGCCCTCACTTTTCCCTCGATCTGCCTGTCCCCCATAATCGCTGCTCCCTGCTGCACTTCACATCATCAAAGGCCTGTGTGTGTGTGTGTGTGTGTGTGTGCACTCCGTGCACCATTAAAAGACAAAAGGCAGAAAGCCTTAGCAGGAGAGTAAAAAGGCTTTTACAGTAAACCCAGATAGCAGCTGCAGAGGACGATTCCTGCCACACGAGGGCGACGATCAGCTGCTGAGCTTGGAGGTAAAAGGACAGAAAACAGATTAAACACTTTATTCTCAGGTCATAGAAATGCAGCACAGATTGAAAATATACATCAGTGGTCAGACGAACACAAGCCGACTTTTAAATGTCAAGATTTTGGATATGAGACATGGAACTAAGAGACAAAATATAAAATAAAATTTTTTGGCCCATTTTGGCTCAAACAGCAACAACAGATTTGACTTTTTCACTTTCATTTCGCCACATAAAACAACAAATTTAAACATCTCAATGCCAGTGGTGTGATTTTCTCATCCCAGCCCCTTCATTCAGTCCCAAAAAGTGCACATAATCACTGATCCAGGACCAGCAGTGTGTGAAGGCCTTCATCTGTATGGGGTGAGGCGTCTGTTCAGGCTGCAGCTTCACACCTCTGGCTGAACAGCACCTCCACCACCTTCGGGTCGGCCAGGGTCGAAAGGTCGCCTAGGTCCTTCTCATTGCGGGCGATCTGCCGGAGGATTCGCCTCATGATCTTCCCTGAAGGGAGCCGAGTCAGAGGAGGAGGAGGAGAGGTTAGCGAGGAGGAGAGCAGAGGAGGAGGTGTTGGCTTAAACAGGTGTCAAGCTGTTACCTGAGCGGGTTTTCGGGAGCGCTGGAGCATTTTGAATGAAGTCTGGTGTGGCGATTGGTCCAATTTTCTCTCTCACTGGAAGAAGAATACAGAAAAGGAATCAGTGGAATAGAGGAATAAGGCTCAATTATCTACATGTTTGTGAGCATTAGTAAATACACCTTAAAAGTGCAAAATGAAGCCTGTAATTAAAGCAGGTTTTTTATTTGATGTAACCCTCGCCTGTGGGAGCCTCACCCAGAGCCTTGAGCTCCCCCACCAGCGTGTGGTTGAACTCCCTGCTGCTCTTGAGGCTGACGAAGCAGTAAAGACACTCGCCCTTCACCTTGTGAGGCCGACTCACCACCGCGGCCTCCGCCACGGCCGAGTGCTCCGTCAGAGCCGCCTCCACCTCCGCTGTGCTCATCAGGTGGCCTGAGAGACGCCAGAAGGTACAAAGTCATGACGGACGAAACATAATCATGTGAGAGATGAATAAACTGAAGGTTTCTGGGGAGGGAACGATGCGCTGAGGCTGCGAGTGATGATGTGATATTAAGTTATTGTTGGAATATTGCGTAACACAGTGAAGAGTTTGGTACTGTAATAACCTTTTTACAGAAGCAGCTGAGGCAGTACAGTACCTGACACATTCAGCATGTCGTCTATTCGTCCTGTGATCCAGTAATAGCCGTCTTTATCCCGCCTGCAGCCTGAGAGAGGAGAAAACAAGTTGCATAACGTCCAAAAGAGTTTTTACAGCATCTTTTTCTCTCCCCTCAGGAGGCTCTCCGGTATTTTAGTGAGAAATCAACATGTGTGTTTGGTATTTAGACTCTTGCTTAATCCACAGTGATTTACAATCTTTTTATTTTTGTGGCTCACCATCACCAGTTACATAGAAACCAGGGAATTTCTTGAAGTAGGTGTTCTCAAAGCGTTCGTGGCTTCTGTACACAGTGCGCATTATTCCAGGCCAGGGCCTCTTGAATACCTGCAATGAAACACAGAAAATACAGAGAAAATACAAGAAGTATTACTGCTGCTATTAATAATAATAAACCTGAAAATAAACTTCATTTATCAGCCCTTTCGAAACAAAGTTACAAAGTGCTTTACAAGGGAAAGTCATGATTAAAACGATTCAGAACTACAGTTAAAACAAATTAAGCGAGTACAGAGTCAGACAATGCAATAAAATATGCAAAAGAGGGGAATACGCAGATAAGAATTTATGGTAGTAGTAGTACAATCACATCTATAATTAGCATTAAACTGAATAAAGGATACGAAGGATAAGAATGAAATAGAAAAGATGCTCATGTATGGCGTTAAGGTGAACTTATTACTTAAAGTTGTTCAGAACTAGTTCCACATATAGTTTGTTTGAGCGTACAGCCTTTGAATGATGATTATTCTTCTTGCTCTCACATCGACGGTGCAGTATCTGTAGATCTGGGTGGCGAGCTGCTGCATACAGTTGTCTTCCAGGGATAAACAAAGTTCTGCAGAGCTGAATTGAAACTTACGAGATAACCCTCAGCCTCGCCTTCCAGCTCCTCTCCGTGCTCGTTGAGGATCATGGGCTCAACCCCGAAGAAAGGAAACGTCTGAAACATGAGATTTAATGTGAGATAGCTGTGTTTTTTCATTAAGCAGCTCCTGCACGGCGACAGCGTCTCTTTCACATCATAACCTGGATCATAATCTACACGGGGAAAAGCCAAATGAAATGAAAACAGGCTCCTGCTTTGGTTTAATTCAACGTACTGAAGGATCTGTTCTCACACACGGAGGTCAAACGCTGCATGTATAGATACATAAACATGTCAGAGTGTGACATAACCAGTGTTGAAGGAGGTGTTGTCACTTACAGCAGAGCCTGGTTTCAGCGGCGTGGCAGCAGGAAGAGGAGTCAAAACATGGCCGCCCTGTAGAGAAATACAGCAAACTCATCTTATATTATTATTATATTATTAATTAAGCATTTTTCTTTACCTACATGTCATTTTTTAAATGTATTTGTCTAATAAACATTGCTGTAAATATGCCACAGATGTTACAAAGTCAGCCTAAAAACAGAATATCATGTTCAAATGACAAGTTCTTTAAGCATGCAGAACAATAATAACAAGAAAACGGATTATTAATGTTAATGAAAAACAGCATTCAGGACACCACTGTATTATATTATCAGGTCAGAGCAATGCAGAGTTTCATTTCTGGAGTTGTCCAACATGGATAAAGCACTAAAAAGACTGAATGTGGTTTCTTGTTGGACTGAACTCGATGGAGCTGCTCCGCTGTCTCTAATGTTCAGTTCATGGCTGTGAGATCTGTTCCCTCTCCACTGTGCAAACCACAAACAACAGCATGAGGCCTTGTAGCTTCTGCAGTCGTCTTTGATTTTACTGGAGTCTAACTGAAGCGCTCGTCCCATCCTGACATCTGGACTCCTGAAATCTAACTTAGGACCAGCTGAGGTGTGCGTTAATTGCAGGCAGATGGCCGGCGCTTACGGTCTCTGTCTGCCAGAAAGTGTCGACCACGGGACATCTGCCCTGACCGACGGCCTCGTGGTACCACAGCCACGCCTCCGGGTTGATCGGCTCACCAACGGTACCCAGAATCCTCAGGCTGGAGAGGTCATACCTGGTAGAGGAAGGAGAGAAACCTTCAGATATATGCTCTAGCTTTCTATGACTCCTGTATTTGTGCTTGGACTGTTGGTTGTTTGTCATATATGTGTTGTTTTTGTTTGCTGGTTGTGTGGCTCTTTGACTATGGTACTCAGGCCTCTTGTGAAAAAGAGATTTTGATCTCAATGAGGCCAACTGGTTGAATAACTTAGATATTAATCTGTGATACAACATATTTATTTGCTTCCTTTAGCGTTTCATTAGCTTTGTCCGGAGGTGCTGAGCACTACCTCTAAAACTCACTAACTAACACAACTTGTTGAAAACCTGAGGTGGAAACACGACAACCTGCGGTTTCAATGGGGGTTGTGTTGAATAAGGAAAATCAAGGCATGTTCACACAGAATCATCATCATTATTCATACAGTTTGATTTCTCCATCTCGCCACCGAGGACTCTGTTGCATAAGAAGTGAAACCAGAGGACGTTTTCGAAATTAAAGCTGGAAATTTCCATATGAAATCTGGGAAACCGTTATAAAAACACGCTCGGACCACCTATCAGGTCGAGCCGTGTTTTGAAACTCCGGCTGTAGCTTCTGGAAAATCAGGATTTCTCTTACTTCTGCAGCGGTTCCCGTCCGTACTTCATCAGCAGGCGGATGGCCGTGGGAGCCGTGTAAAACTTGGTCACTTTGTACTTCTCAATAACCTCCCAGAACCGGCCGACATGAGGGTGGACTGGAATACCTTCAAACTGGAGAAAAGACACACACATGCATCTCTGAGAAGAGTGAAAAACAGTCATGGTTTGTCATGCCACGGGCCTCTCTGCTAAAACAAGTCATCTAATGGCACTGTGGGGATCTGTAATGAAATAATCTCTTTCAGACTCACCAGGACACTTGTGGCGCCATTCGCAAGGGGGCCGTAGGTGATGTAGGAGTGGCCGGTGATCCAGCCGATGTCGGCCGTGCACCAGTAGACGTCGTCATGGTGATGATCAAAAACGTATTTGAAGGTCAGCGATGTGTAGAGCAGATACCCCGCAACAGTGTGGAGGACACCCTGTACCGCACACGAGGACAGGACCGTGAATGAGGAGGTAAATGGTCAACACAAAGACAGCAGACAGCAAAAATAAGGGTGCTGGTAGAAGAGACATGCATGCAGGTGTGTGTATGTGTGTGACAAGGCTGATTTCATGCCATCTGATGCTCTGAGCCCGGTGTTTTATGTAATAATAACATATCCCATATTACACACAAAATACAAAGCACATATGCAACTACGGCGCTTTTAACTTTCTAGGGTTGCGTTTATGCCTCTTAGCATTAGAAACCCATCAATCCTCACTATTTCACAGCAGAGACAGCAGATTATGTAAAAGCCAGCATGGTTGACACCATTACAGGCTTATCAGAGTAGAAAACAGACGCTGTGATTTATAGGATCGTGGTTTTTTTTTCTTTTGCTCAGCTACTATGAAACTGGTTTCTACCTACGCCTGCGTCTTACTTTAGGTTTGCCGGTGGAGCCGCTGGTGTAGAGGATAAACAGAGGGTCTTCAGCGTCCAGCCACTCGGGTTCGCACTCTTCAGGAGAGTTTCTCATCACCTCATCCCACCACACATCGCACTGTGCGTCCCAGGGGGTCTGAACGCACCAGAGCAACATGGAACAAATGAAACACATAAAAACCCTCATTACATCTACTCACGCCGTGCGCCAAAAGCTCAGGCAGCAACACACCATGTCAATTCTGCACCGACTGTAATTCACTGTGCCCCCTGGAGGCATGTCTGAATCCTAAATTGGAAGACATGTTTTTTGGTGATGTTCTTTTCCTGTGTTAGCCTCTGGAGAAATGTTACAGGATGGTCTGTGGAAAGTGGAGTAGCACAAAAACAAGGGCCTCATTCATCTGCGTTTAGAAGAACTTGGTCATCGGCTGCTTTCAATCTGATTGTTTTCCTTCTTTTCCCCGTTTGTAGCTTGATGTTACTTTCTTTTTTAAAGACATGATCGCTTCAAAGTTCACCTGAAGTCTTCAGCATCTGTGTCAAAGTGGTGCCGCCTTGGGAGTCTTTTCTTTGGAGACAAAGTATTTTTGTCCACCCGACTGCGGGAGAGGACTTAACCATGTGCACCTTTCAGTGTGGCGCCCTGAGAGGCTCTAATATTGGCTCACGAAAACGTCAGTCAGACTCTTTATTCGCTGAACAGTGATAGTTTAATCATGATGCTAAAACAATGTTTTAAATCCAGACTTTTTGAGGACTGTAGGAGAAATTAAGGAAAACAGTAACAGCCTCAAAAAGGGCCAAATCTGACTTGTAACCTCTAGTTTTGCAGCAGCGACTCTTGTCTGTTCTTTAATACGTAGATTTCTACAGACATGAAAGAGTGATTCATTTGGTTTTACATGTATATTTTATATTTTCCTTTTTGTTGTGTGAAACCTATTTATCTCCAAAGTTTCACATTTTCATGAGTGAAGAAAAACAGCCCACAGAAAACTTCATTCACTTTCTGTTTTCTAGTAAGGTGGCGCTGGAGCTGACATTCAGAGCTCTGTACTTCTGCACTATGTGCTACTGCAGGTTACTGAGTTTTTATACCTTTATCTGAACATTATATCAGGCCACTGGTCACAGATACTGTCGTATCTACCTGTAGTTTGTTGCTTGCAGCTCTGCTTTTCGTCCTCAGTGCGTGGTGCTTGACGACGAGGCATTTCGTGACACTTGATGACGCTCTGTGAGGAAATGGAAAAAAGGTGTGAGACAGAGTAAAACCCCTCTGTCCCCTGACCCTTCATATGAGGAAAAACTCTACAGAAAAGGTACCAGTGGCACGTTTGTAGTAAACAGAGGTTTGGGTTCAGTACTTCCAGGGAAACTTTGTTTTGTCACATGAGGCTTTAGTATGAGAATAAATATCACTGTACAGGTTATTTTGAGATGATACCCCTTAACATATCTACACCCCTGACACTCTGCCACCCCCCACCCCAGAACACCATTCCCAGCATGCTGTGTTTCTCAGCTCATATCCCTCTCAAGCCCATGTTGCCAGGGGGGACGAGCAGCTGGGCTTTCCTGATGAATCAGAGTGGCCTGTGTTGCCCGGCAGCCCCATAATGTGTAAACTGGGCAGTGTGCTTCCTCATCCTCCCTGATAACAGCTGATAGGGCTTTGCCACGCGTGTATGTGTGTGTGTGTGTGTGTGTGTGTGTGTGTGTGTGTGTGTGTGTCCAGTAACTCATATGACAGAGTCCTATCACCAGCAGCTAGTGCAAACAAGGGCGGTTGCTGAGAAGAGAGACACTGTTGGCCTTGTGAGCAGGACCTACTTTTCCCGGCACTTCTCCAGAGCTTCATCTGCAATCTGTTTCAGGTTGATCAGCTTCTCTCCTCTGTAAACACCATCTGTATAATAGAAATAAATGGAGGGAGAGACAGTGAGGGACGAGTGGATGGAGACACAGATGATGATGTCTATGAACCAGCAGGGAGAAGATATTTAAACACTGAGTCACTTTACAACTTGAAAAGCATCTTTACAGCCTCTGGGCGCTGCAACACATCACACTGTGGTGTTGCTGTGTTGGTTTCTGGACCCACCTGCCGTCACCAGGACGCTGCTCTGGGCGTCCATGATCCTCTCACACAGCGACTCAGAGGAGAAACCTGCAAACTGAACAGGAGAAAGACAAAACAGAAAATGGAGGCAAAGCTGAGAGGAGGAGATGTCGTACTTAAAATCTCTAAAGGGTGAATCTGGTTCATGACCATTGAGTCTTATTGACATAGTTTTGTCCAACATTGGGAACCTGGCAACATGGGTGACACACAGCAAAGTGCAATGTGCCAAGAAACAAACTAAAAGATTAGATAAATTATTTAAACCACTTTATTTGGAGGTAAAATCAAAGGTGAGTGCAATCAGACTGTTCACTTCAGACGCCAAGTCATCAATGTTGTTGCATTTCCAAAAACACAACAAAAAAATCCCCAAGTAGCAACAAAATGTTCTTTAAAAGCTTAAAATTTTGTACCTTTAGCTCAACCCGTACATGTTGCATTAACAGCAGACCACTGAGCAAAAACGTGTCGACCCAATACATGTGGTCAACACTGTTTTAAGACATTGGAGAGTGAGCATCCTTCTTCAAAATCAAAACTCAAGCTCTGGCGTCTCAGATTTGACTTGTAACTTACATGTAAAGCAAGGTGAGATCTTTTGAAAGAAGAAATAACTGGTTCTTCATCTCACAAACTAAAAGTCACAATTACAAGCAATAAAATGCAGCCTTGCTTAGTTCAGTACACTTAAGGTTTTTGATGCTATCAGTAGAATGTAGTGGCTTATGTGTGCTGTTGTGTAACTGTCGATAATAAGCCAGTTGCATTTTAGTTTCCATTATTTCTCAATTGTTTCTTGTGGCTGCAGACGTTACACAGTCTCAGCTTAAAGAGCAAACAGACGGTCTGATGCATGCTGTTCCTCCTCATTACCATGTAATGTCACCTTGTTTAGTATTACATAATGAACCAGACATTTATATCTAATCTTCTGTATGATCATCCCTTGCCAGACAGTTGTGTTCTGCCGAAGGTTAATGGTTCACAGAGCATAAAGTTTCAGTGTTGATGACAGCATTATGAATCAGGTCACTGACGACTCTGGACTCAGCAAAATGTCACGGCATGAGTGGCACTGGCTGTCCTGCCTGGTTCCATCTATGATTTAATTTCATGCCAACCTAATTTATGATTAATATTAATGGTCACATGAGAATCCAAAAAGCTGGCGCTATCCCAAAGATCCTCATGTTACTAACTGATGTTCATGTCAAATATGATAAAAACTCACAGATGGAAAATTTGCAGCAATGGGGGAGCACAGACAAGGTCGCTCACTCTTAAGCCTTCCCAAAACAGGTCCTTGCAAGCCATAAAAAACCCATCTTGGAGCAACCTGGAGATATTTTTAACAAGGCTGCTAACCTTTGCACAGACGGGGAAGGTTAAAAAACTAAAATAGCGTTTGCTTGCTTGCAAAACTGCACTGACTCTGATGCCTTCTCAAGCTGGATACAGCCAGTAAATGTCTGACCCATATATTGAGTGCAGGTGCTGCCAGCGCTGTGTTCACACAGGGAACAGCTGATAACTGCAGGAGCAGAGCAGTCAGGACCAACTGAAGCAGGAACCCAAGCTCAGCTGATGTTCTCTGCTTGAAATGGGGTCAACGCAGCAAATGCTAGCAATACCGCTAACCTGCATGTTGACTGTCTCTGCAAGAAATCCTGGATGCTTTAACATGCAGACATTAAATAATGCTGTGTTTGTAGCAAACACTACTCATCTGCTTCCGCAGAATGGGTGAAACAAAGGCTGAACATCATTTGCATCATGAAAGAGGCCGTTCATCATGCTGCTTACCACAATGGAGTGAACAGCTCCTATCCTTGCACACGCCAACATAGTGTAGACCAGCTCTGGGATCATGGGAAGGTAGATGGACACCCTGTCTCCCTTTTTTACACCTTGAACAAAGAAAAAGAAGACTTGAGGTTTTCATCTGGGCAAGGTTTAGGTCACTTCTTAACTCAAACTAGCAATAGCAATGTAGCTTTAAGGTGAGTTTAAGTATGTTGGATGTGGTCCAGATACTGTACTGTATGTCTGATATGTAACAAGTACACTGGGGGCGTGCTGGGCAGACAGGGCATAGAGCCATATCTGGTGAGTTGCACCATGTTGGTTATGAGCCAAATGACGATGCCAATATTTGTCCTTGTAATTTCACAATGTTTGAAAGATTTTAGATGATGCTTTTATATCTAGGAAGTTGTATACTTGAGATATAGGCTACAGTTTACATGAAAATAAAATGCAAATGTTTCAGACTCTTTTTGATGTGGTTAATATGTCTTTTTTCCCCTCATGAAAAGCTCAAAACACGTTGGAATTATGCAATGAGTTTGGCAACAGATGATTTTTAACGATCATGCAACTCTATTTTTTGCCATTAGGCAGTTCATATTTAGGCAATAATGTTTACATGTAAGATTTTGAACTTCTCACCCATTTGCTTGAGAGCATTAGCACAGCGGCAGACCTGACTAAACAGCTGGTGGTAGGTAATGGCCAGGTGGTGGTCAGGTGAGTTCCCCTCCCTGAGAAGATGACACACAAGAGGAGAACACAATCCAAATCTGTTATTGTAATGCAAAACCTGTCTGAGATGGTGTGAAGCTCTGTCTGTAACAGGGGTTTGGTCTTTCAGTAATTTCATTACGGACACAGAAACCTCCCAGATTGTTTACTGCAAAAGAACCTTCTCAGTGAGCTCTATGAGTTCACAGGGGAGATAACCTGTTCCCATTTTTGCTGGGTCTATATTAGGTTTGGATGTTTGTCAGTACAGTTGTTTGGAAAACTATGTCTCACAATGTTTTACAGGCCAGCAGACTGCATGGTAGGCCTCTGGTGCAGGATAGAGACCAAAACACTGCAACAACCTGACATCAGCCTTATCTCCAGGCTGACAGTGGTGAAATGAATCATTACAGTGATGAAACAGCTATTGATTAAGTGCACTGATGATCCGACAGTGGTGCTAAAGAGCTCTGTACCACTCTAGACAATGTCAGCATGTGAACAAGCTGACCTATTACTTTGTGTCAATTTGCTAATCTTTATCAGCGCAAAACAAATCAAATGTGGAGTTCCACAGGGTTCAATCCTTGGAACACTTTAACTCCAGTTTGAAATGCTTCCTTTAGCTCTGAATGTGCATTCAGCAAAGCAAGGATTAGATGTGTCTATCCTACATTTAAATAAGGATAAAACTGGTTTTCTACTTTTTTATGTGTGCTGCTAGAGATGACTGAAAGTCATTATTGTCTGCTGCTGAATACTAAAATGTAAATGAGAAAACTTGTTCAGACCTTTATTTCAATGGCCATGCTGGGACAATAACAAAGCAGCCTGTTATCACATTAAAATATAGCATGAATTAGAGATGGTATTTACAAACAAGATTTAGGAAAACTAATCCAAGTCTTTATCTCTGGTAGGCTGGATTGCTCTAATAGGATTTTCTCAGGTTTTTCCAAAAATCCTCCTTGACAGCTGCCTGCTGCTGCTTAAGATCTAACAAAGACCAAGAAAGCTTAGCACATTACTCCAGTGCTCAAAATCTCTGCAGTGAATGGCAAATATATTTGACTAATACAACTCAGTTATAAATCACTAAATGATTTACATTAAATCAATGATTTATAAGCAGAACACTGCAGGTACAGTATCAACCCACCAATCCATAAAATCCAAACGTGGTGAAGCTGCTTTTAGCTGATGTGCTGCAGACATCTTGAACAAATTCCAGAATATCTCAGACTCCAGTCCACACTTAATACTTATGAATCAAAGCTCGAAATACACTGAATGTTTACCACTGCCTTTGGACTTTGTGCAGTGTTTGTATAAGCAACATGAATTTCGGTCTTTTGTTTATTATGCTCTTTCATCTTCTCAACTTCATTTTTCTTTTAGTCTGCATTTGATTCATTTCAGTTTCAAAAAAGTTGTGACACTGTGGGAAATGTAAATAACAGCAGAATACAATCATTTGCGAACAAACTGTGTTTCTGACAACAGTTTTTATTCTTCATCTGCTCATGTGTCAGCAAAGTGGTGAACCTCGCTCCACCCTCGCTTGTAAAGGACTGAGCCTTTCCAGGATGTCCCTTTCATACCCTGTCATGATACTATCACCTGTTACCAATGAACCTGTGGTTTACCTGTGGAATGTTCCAGAAAGGTGTTTTTGGAGCATTCCACCACTTTCCCAGTTTTTTGTTGCTCCTGTCCCAACATGTTTGAAATGTGTTGCTGCATCAAATTCAGAATAAGTATACAAAAAATCAACTAAGCTGATGCTACATACTGTTTCAGAAAAACAGTTTAATATATTGTTTTCAATTGAGCATAAGTCAAAAAGGATTAGCAAATGATCACATTCTGTTTTATTTATGTTTTACACAGCATCTCAATGTTTTTGGAATCAGGACTATAGAACCCACAACAACCACTTGTTGTTGAGCACTGACATTCGATGACAGTAGATTATAGTAGCTGCAAATAATAGATGTAAAGTCAAACAAAATGACCGACATTTTACTTTTAAATAATTTTTGGTGTCTTATTTTTTGCAGTGTTGTACCGTTCTAGATTTTAGAAATGCTATTTGGTCAAGGTGTGAGTCATGTAAATGTTTAACAGGTCACACCAAACCATCTGGTTACTGATAACTTGAATATAAACATGGTTATAACACAGCTAAGGCAGACTACATCCTCCTCACATGGTGAGCAGAAAATGGCATGGCAAACACTGGAGCAGATACATTACACAAGTGCTTTATGTAATCCAAACAGTGTTCAAACACTTGTATGGGTGATGGCTGGTTTCCACTGTACCCAGTTCCATTGAACCCCTATGACTGCTGAGCTTGCACCACTATTTCTTGTTTGCGAAGCCTCTTCATTTTACAGAGCAAAGTTGTGTCATAATATCAACTCAAAACATCATAAAGCATCTATGGTGGGTAGTCGAGGATGTGAGACTCTACTATGAGCAGCATGTTACTGTAAGTTAAAAAGTAATTTCAAGAGTTCAATGGAAGTCAGAAGCTTCAAAGCCTTCTGTGAGAAGATTTATGTGTTTACATCCAAAGCATAGCCAATGAAAACAGTCATGATCTGCAAACAATCCATTAGGATCTTATTGGATTTTCACATTGGAAGATTCTGGCAAAATCTAAGTAGACATCAGCTTTTGTATTGTAATAAAACACCAAAACCTTGTTTTTATGAGACTTAGATGACTCTTACAAATTGCTGTAATGTTAGATTGTAAAACAGTGTTGTACAAAAAACAGATGAAATGTGAGAAAAGTTGGCAACAAATCCTAGTAAATGTTCTCTGTTGATTCAGAGGGTAGAAACACTGAAGCACTTGTGCTAGCTGAGGTTTGCTTTGGTGCACATGGGTTGGCTCAGGGGGCACAACAGTTGCTGTTGACTGGAATACCTGACATAACTGCAGGCAGTATGTCCCATCAAAGCCATCATTCATCCCAGTCAGACGTTGTTGCTTACCAGTAATAGGCAACTTTTTCACCGAGATTCCTCTCCCTCACAAGCCTGTCCAGGACGTTATAGCACATGTTGGTTTTGGCCCCTTCCATGCATTTGACATAAATGTTTCCTTTTGTCACGTCAAAGTTGTACTGCATCACTGGTCCTGTTGCTGGCTTCTTCCAGAAGAACTCATCAGCAATCTCTTTCCAGAAAGCTGAAACAAAGTGATACTTCATGTCAGTGTTACAGGCTACGGACAGAGCAGATAAACACAGAGAATCTGAATACAGAAAGGCTCTGACGGAGGGAAAATGCAAGAAAACACTGCAAGCAGTGCACTAAAAATACAGTTGTGTTTGACCTACCTTCTGGATTCTCAAGAGACTTCCTGTACAGTGCCAGATAGGAGTTGAAATCAGGCACATGAGCATCCCTCTTCATGTCATCAGGAGGGTAGTACATTTTGTCCTGAGATTCAGGTACAACCATTGTGGAAGGACAGATGTCGAAGGGCCTATATCATCTGAGGGTCAGAATATGGGTTAATCTGGAGTCACTGCTTATCTGTCTGGATCCTCCTGGGTAAGGTAAGAACACTACAAGGCCTTCTGCACTGAAGCAACACAATTTAGCATGCATAAGACCCACCTCTAATCCCTGAGCTGCAGGCTCTCTCCAAGTCTGCTTAGGGCCAGAGCAGCCAATCGGCAGACATGGCGCAGCACTCCCACTTTTTCATTGGATGAGCCCTCCCTGGCCTGGTGGTGGCATTATTTTTCCAAGCAAGGAGGTGGAGGTGGAGGAGGAGGAGAAGGACGTGTGCAGTGAATATTGTTGACGTGAATGTTAGGGATTCAGGCAGGCACAGGGAGTTTATATTTGACAGGGAGGGTGATGAGAGGGAGAAGAAACAACATTGTGTTAAGAAAACAAAAAAGCAAATGCCTGATCCTCCTGGCATTGTCGCTAAATGCTCTTGAAATAGCACCTTAAGTGTTTTTTAGTTACATATTTATTTAGGTTGCATGATATACATACATGCATATACATATATACATAAATATGTATGTATGTATGTATGTATGTATGTATGTATGTATGTATGTATGTATGTATGTATGTATGTATGTAAGAGAAGCACTTTGTGGCAATACTTTTCAAAATGTTTAAAATATATATATAGTATTATTTAAATGACTATTGTAGTGTACGTAGTGATGCACAAGAGAAATATTTTGTCGTTTTATGCTTTGGAAGTTTTGTCCCTGGCAAACGCTGGTAAACATGCAACGTGAACTACCGTGCAGGTTACATAACATAGCTCAGAGGAAATGTCCAAATGGCTGCTGGTATCATTTGTTTTTGATCTGAAATTTCAATCTGGGATCGATTCACTTGGACAGCATCTGACAGACGTTGCATCCCACGTCAGACCGTGTTAATCGAGCGTGAGCGCCTCTGTTGATGTTGGCTGCCGCAGTCCCGTCCATTTGCTAACGCACAGGGACCAAACTTGAAGCCCTAAGATGTTTTTGTCTGCTGCTGTTCGCTCTGCAGTATCGCAGACGGTAAGATTGTGCTATTCTTTATGGCCCTGAGTAATAATTTCAATGCCCTTTTTGATAATTTGGAGAGAAATAGCTATGACTCTTCACAAGGGCAAGCAGTGCAGGCCGCTAAGCTAACTACCGTTGGGTAACATTAGCATGTTAGCTGTTTTAGCTTTCTGCTGTCAAACAAGGTGATCTTTGGACAAAATTAGCTTTGCAAAGGAAAATTTACTCTGGACGTGATTAGTTACATAATAGAGTTAAGTTTATTTCCTCACTCATATTACAATGACTATCACTCTGATTTCACATAGAGCAACTGTGAGTTGTTTAAAACACGTAACTCGTGTTGTTAGCTGTGTGTGAGTGTGTCAGTGGATATTGTAGTTGTACAACATGGCAAATCGGTGGTATTTGAATCAGTGTCCGTACTCAAAAGCCTTTTTTCCCCACATTGTGTGGATTGCGAGGTTGGCTTTAATGAAAACTTACCAGATGACTTTGATACAGGTGCTTAACAAATCGGTAATAGCTCGATACTTTTTCATGTCTCCAATATTTCAAACATGTAGTGAGTAAAGATTCAACTCTACCAATATATAACTTCTGCTAATCTCCGACCATTGGATCATTGACAATGTGTGGATTATTGATATCTAGCTTTGAAGCTAATACAAATCGGCCATGCTCAAGCTATGTTTATGTGAGGGTCACTCATGATGTGATGTTTAAGACTTCTCACAGATAAACAGTTACATAACATGACCAAAACAGTCAGATTTCTGTCTTTATTGACCTGAGAATTGTGTTGTATTGTTATTAAAATCTAAAGGTTGATAATTGTTGATTTTTCTGTTTTCTTTAAGAATTCTGCCTAAATAGGTAAAATTGAGGACTTACCACATTATCTCTTTGGTGGTCATTGACAGTATCACCAGTTATTCTTTTTTCATTGAATTTCTCCATTAATAGTCCTTTTCAGCTATGAAACAATACATACCCACCAAAGGCCCTTCTCCAGGCAAGTCCATTTAATCTACTACCAGTTTTTTTTCAGCAGTCTTCTTTCTCTCTGTGTTTGCAGGCCAGGCAGGTCAGGAATCTGCATCGGTCTGCTGTGCGTGCTGGAGCTGGTGGCATCTTTGTGGTGAGTTGCAGTTTGCTGTTCAGGAGCTGATGATCATGTTGTCGGCAAAAAAAAAGTTTATTATTGTAGGAATTCATTATCATGTTGTCAGAGTGCTTCACCCCATGTGTGAGATAAATGGTTAAGTTAATGGATCATTGGGGCCAGAGATATTAGGGGTTTTCAGTTCTCTCTGACTTCATTCAAGCTTTTAAATCAGGGATGACTATTATGATGGAAAGCAGTGAACACACGGAGCTACCAGTTCGAACAGAAATCAGCTGCAACATTTTATCTTCAGAAAACAGATGTGGGGCTGGAATCTCATGAAACATGATTAAACAACAGGGATGAATCAAAACCAGCTTTCCTTGCTTCATTCTGTATTCCATATGTAGGGAGTGGAGTGGAGTTTTATACACCATATTTACCTTTTATTTACAAGTCGTATTATTTGTATTTGTTTCAAAACTAATTAGCCAATAAAGCTGGTGTGTAAATATGATCAATGCAAACTCAGCAGTGTTTGTGCTTCAATTTTTGCTGAAATAATCCCAAAGGCATCCTTTTTCCAAAAGCTCATAATTTATCCTGGGAGCAGCCTTTGGAGCCCATTAGAGCCATGCTTTGCAACAAAAACATCACCGGTGATATTTCATGTAATGGAAACATGCCATGGTTTCAGTGTCCCTTGATGGTAAGGATGTTTTTGGTCTGTGATTGGGGAAAATTCAGTTTGGCTGATTTGTCTTTGAACCAGTCCTCTTTAATCATTAACGTTGTTTTTGACATCTTTAACTTCAAACACCATTAAATTTAAAGCTGTTCTTTTTATTAATTACCAAAGTGTGTTTGCTGCTCACAAGGGGGCAGTGTATGCAGAAGCAGAAATAATTGTTATCTTTGTTGAGGGTTTTGTACAGCCTGATATCAGCAACTGTTTCCCCCTGTGGGCTTGCAGGATAGGTTCTTCACATTTTATCAGATACTACTGCTCATCAGCCTGTTACAGGAAAGTGGTAGTTTGGGAGTAAAAACTCATACAAAGCAGCAACTTCAACATCAGTATCTTCTGAACAGGATGACTGTAAATTGGCTGCTAAATGTTACTCAAAGATGACCGAGGCTAATGATACCTTTGGTGTTAAAGTCCTTTAACACTGTGGTTTTTCTGTTCTAGCACAGAGATACTCCTGACAACAACCCCGATACTCCTTTTGAGTTTACTGTGGAGAACAAAAAGGTGAGGTTGACATCTGTGTTGAGCAGTACATGAAGGGGATGCACTGTGATTGTTTGATGGCAGCACCAATATACATACATACATATGTGTGTGTGTGTGTATACATATTTTCTATTCTGTCTTGATTTAAAAGAGCTGAAAGTTGGGTTTTCCATCCATATTTTGATAATTAGATATTTACCACTATAATCGACTGTAAAATATGAGCACCACAAGTATTATTTTGTTAGGTTCAACTTTTTTTTCTTCTGTTCTTCTGCTCTTTAAAGCTGGTGTCAATCCATATACCAGTTTAACTGCTTCTCTTGTAAATATTTGTGCTGCTTTGTGAGCATCTCTTGATAGTTTTAATTGGTCATATTGTTGACGTGCAAAAGAGGAATGCAATAATTCTGATAATCCTGAGCAACTCCACAATCGTGGTGAAATGTCTTTTTTTCCCCGTAGAGGATTGAGGCGATCATTTCAATGTACCCTGTTGGACACAAGCAAGCAGCCACCATCCCAGTGTTGGATGTAGCCCAGAGGCAACACGGATGGCTCCCCATCTCCGCCATGAACAAGGCACAGTGATTCTCTGATGTTTTACAGCTGTGTGATACCACTCTGAACATTTTTATGAAATTGGCTGCTAAATGTTATACATCCACAATGCCTTATGTGTCACATTAGGGGACCTCTCTGAATGTCTGTAATTGTCTTCATTTAGGTCGCTGAGGTGCTGGAGATCCCTCCAATGAGAGTGTATGAAGTAGCGACATTCTATACAATGTTCCTGCGTCAACCCGTGGGAAAATACTTCATTCAGATCTGCACAACAACACCCTGCATGCTGTGCAACTCAGACAGCATCTTGGAGGCCATCCAAAACAAACTGGGTAGGAGAGCGAGTTTCCATTTTACAGCGGGACACCAATTAAGAGATGAAAACGCATATGAAAACAATCTTTTTTTTTTTATTGTGTATATTTGAGATAAACAGAAATTGGGAACAAACATGTAAATATACAGTTGTCTTTGCAAGTCAAACAACAGTGAGCTGTAGCAGCAAACAAGAAGACATAGAAGATTGAAATCAAGCCAGATGACTGCTAACCGACTTCAGTCTGTGGCATTTCATAGGCCACCTTCATTTTTGTTAAACTTTTTCTTACAACACACACATTCTGTAACTGCTGTGTAGTGACAGGGAACACATCTTGACTTATACATCATCTGCAGCTTATCAGCATGTTTTTATTTGTTTTTCCAAAGGCATCAAGGTTGGAGAGACTACTGCAGACAAGATGTTCACACTAATAGAGGTGGAATGCCTGGGCGCCTGTGTGAATGCACCAATGGTCCAGATCAATGACAACTATTACGTGAGTGCTCGACAACTCTGTGCAGATGGTTTTCAGTATCATAACTAAATTAACAAAATTAGGTTAAAACCTGAAATGAGCAGGTCTGCAGAGAATACATCTCTCAGCCCCATTTCAAGAGCTGCTTCTTTTTCTTTCCTTTGGAAGCCAGTGCAGGTGTGGTACAGTTCACACTTGGAAGGCTCAAAACTAATGAAAAAAACAGGGGGGAAATGAAAAAAGAATCCTTAAATTAATAATAATATGGCAGGAATAACAGTGTTGTCTCATCCATGACCTCAGTTTGGAAAAAGATCAGCCTTGTGAGCCAGATACAATATGAAATCCTTGATTTTTGGATTTGTGGTTTAAAATGATCTGCAACTAATACTGCACTGAACTGCCGTGGGGAATTAAGTTATTGCAAGCTGAGCACAAGTGAATGACCCAATTAAAGTAAACAGGACTAAGAAAAGGACAAATTTCTCACAACACCTCAAATCGCTGAGGTGTGATCATTAGAGGTAGAAAAGGTAGAAAGTGTAAACAGCAAACGTAAGGTGGTACTGAGTTTAGCATCTTATGTGAGTAATAAGCACTCTCCGTGCAGTCTTTTTGGGTATTAGATTAATTCAGTCATTGATTACGTGCATTTAGTTTTTTCAAGATGGTACAGGTTGTTAACAGGTTGTCTATAGCTTCTAAATGTGGAAAGCAGGCACAATTTAAATGTCTGAGTCAGTCTTAATGCGCATTAACACAGCTGTTTTTAGACAAAGATAATGCAGTAACTGAGCCCTTATTTAATGCGAGTGAGAAGATGATATGTTCATCAGGAGTTATAAAACACTACCTTGTGTGATTCTGTTGTGTGGAATCTTTCACATGCAAACCTGCTTTGGTCATCCAGTTTTCACCTGTCATCACTGACTTTACGAAGACCCTACAGTTATTTAATGACGTGGATTTGAACTGATACTGGATAATACATTTTTCCAGGCACAAAAAAACTTAATCAACTAATTAAAAAATGAAAGAAAAAAATCGGGCAACATACTGACAAACAGCATATCTAATTCAGTTTTGGACTGAATTATTTTAGGTGACGTTTTGTCCCTGACAGCACAGTTATTTAGAAATTTTAAAAAGGTTATTATTTAGCAAGTCTAGTCATTTTGATTTTGAGAGTTAAAACCTGCTTTCATGTGTCTGAAACATTATTGCTTTCCTAGAATAAATTATAATCATTGTAAACTCCTTGCAGTATTGCAAAAGATGTATTTGAAGTATTGGCTGCTACCCTTTCCTGCTCTCTCCCTCTGAGTGAATGTAATGGGATGGGAAGGTGTGAAAAACTGTTAAGATCTTAATAATCCAGCACGAGACAGATTCTTTCTCCTCACTTCTTTCATCTTGTTTCCAGGAGGACCTCACACCTAAAGACATTGAGGACATTATTGATGAACTTAAAGCAGGCAGAGTCCCACCACCCGGGCCAAGGTGCATACCAATGACATTTGTTTGTAATATTTAGTAAAACATTGTATATGCACTGATATTACATATCGTCGTTTCCTTTTTCTACAGGAGCGGACGTTTTTCATGTGAGCCTGCAGGTGGATTGACCTCTCTGACAGAGCCTCCGAAAGGACCAGGCTTCGGTGTAAGAGCGGACCTGTAGACATTTTCAGCCATCGTTTTCAAAATCAGTTTGTCCCTGAAGCTGATAATTATGTTTAACTAAAAATATACTGTGTAAATAAATTGTTCATGTACCTCTGCTCTTGGCCTCAGTGTGTCACTTACAGGATCTAACACGGGAAAGGTAATATAACTGCAAGCAGATCTAATGGTACAGGTTGTACATTTATATTTTGGTCTATGACGACAACTACAGCATCCATTAGGTCCACTTGACAACAGAGCTCGAGATAGTACAGTACACAGGCCTGAAACTATGTATCTTTAATACACAGTCATTAATAATCTGGTGTTTTCTAGAATGATTCTGTTGTGTGTTTTCATGGTCTCAAAGATTTACTGCAGTTAAGTTTGGCAATTTTCTGCTCTGGACTACACTTAAATTCTGTAATATACAGTGTTGGAGGAAAATACTATTTTATTTTAAGCATAACCTATCATGACCACATAATACTGAGCTTTAAAACAAAAGAAGCTCACCGTTTCCATTGTTAAGGCTACTTAAGTGACAGCCTTCTCTGCCGAGCTTATAAAGGGTTCAATGTGACGATCAATCAAACAGTATAAACATACAACTACATTTCAAAGAGTGCTGTGTGTATCATGCAGTTGTGCCACATAAAATGTTTGAAAACTGGTCCACCTTCCAAAACAGAAATCATTTAATACAAACTCGGTCACGAAAAAGCCAAAACATATCCAAATAAATGTTTTCAGACAGAATTTTCTAATGTAATGATGTTATTTTATCACACATTAGTTTGACTGAACTCAGATCACAGGTGGGCTTTCTGCTTTTCATCTAGGACAACCCAATTTTTGATGATCATCCTAGTATCAAATATCCAGAACGGGTAACAGGATGTAACTGTGAACAAATAATTGTTTCTGAAGACAGTTATCACTAGTTAGAAGCACACTGGAGATACCTTAAATTGTTTTTGTGTCAAGTGGTCTTGATTAATGAAGATATCTACAATTCACAAACTTAAAAACAACTGGATATCATTAATTAGTGGCTACAACTTAAGGGCAGAAGTAACTTACCAACCAAAATGTAATTACTGGTATCTTAAATTATCACTTTAACAAGTCAAAATATAATTAAGGATATCTTAGACTTGAATTAAACCTACACATGTGTTCCACAGACTTCCACCAGTGTTTATAAGGTTAATCCGGTCAGCTGTTATATGCCTTCAACACACAGCCCCCTTCCTACAACCGCTTCTGTCATCTCCATCACGCCCGGGTGGCGTTTTCGTGTCTAGCCGGTGCCCCTCCCCCACTCCGGCTTCCTCTTGCGACTTTCAAGCCTGCTCTGCAACATACAACATGATGCATCACGGCGCATGCGCGGAACGCACACCGCGATGCAAATGTCACTGCGCAACCAAGTCAGGGTTGGCCGATACAGTGAGTTGGCGGGCCGAAAGGGAAATTAACGTGATCAGTTTCCTAAAGAAAGTGGGGCCAAACTCTGTAGCCATGCTCACAAGAAAGAAGGAGCCGCCATTCCACTGATAACCTCAGCCGTGATCTTCGAGAAAATTCCCACTGACCGCAACACAGCAGCGGAAAAGATGACGTCAAGTGCCCATTACTGCTCTCCCTCTCCATTCCCTTCAGTCCAGATTCACACGCTAATAGCCATCAATAGATGTCTTACACGCCACTAGCTGACGAAATGTGAAAGCACAGAGAACATTCTCAACATAAAAGGTGCGTATTTACTCACAGTGTCGATAAGATAGAGTTAAATCGTTTGACACATACCCATCTCAGTCTATCCAGCAGACGTAGACCTTATAAGCTCGGTGGGGCTCAACAGGTCACGTGACAGTTCTCGGCCAATGAGAGCGACGCTTGCATGTTTTGCTCGGCTTTTCTCCGAGAGGACGGGCGACGAACGGCTGGGATGTTTTCAAAACCAGCGATGAACGTCACACAGCCGTAGGCTACGGTTAACGTCCAATATTTAGGAAATAACTGTTACATTGCGCAATATTCACATATAGCTGAACCCGAATGAGTCGGTGGGAACGTGTAACCCAGTGTAAAGGTAAGCGCTAAACAAGGTTTGTTGTTTCCTTGCCTCGGATCTTAAGGGCTAGAAATCCTAGTTAACGTTAGCCATCTGGCTAAGTTCAGTAGCGAGCAGGCTAATGTGAAGGTAACGTGAAGTAAACTGCGTGCGAAAATGGAATGTTATGTGTCTGCGTGGGTTCGGTATAGTTGTGTGCCACGTGCGTTACACGCATTCAATACTTTCTCTTCGCTAACTGAAATTTCACCCGTATCTGCTTTTAATAACTCACTGCTTTTGAAGCGAGAGTACAGACAGGCGATAGGAAAATGTCGGGGCGAAACGGAGTGAACAGGGTTAGCCCCAGTCAGCCAGCCAGCGAGGCTGTGTCGGGCTGGAAACGAGCTTGCTAGCTAGCTAGATTAAGCGCTGGGGAGGGGGAACGTTGTGAGGGCAGCGAAGGGGCTGCAGTGGGCTTTTGTCTCGGGCTGTGCTGTGCTCTCGTCTTGAATATTGGTCATTAAAGCATGAACTTGAATATTCTTTGTCCAGAGTTACATTACTCAGTGCATTTACCCGTGGAACGTATTTCAGGACATTACGTACATTAGCTCGTTGTGTTTACTAACCATAGCCAAGTTGAAAATTTTAGCGCTCAACAACATATTTCAGTCTGTGCATTGAAGGCAAGTACGAGCGACATTACCGTGAGGTGGGTGGTGTTGTCTGCAACGATCTCGCAAACGCCACCGTTTATTAATACCCAGCTTAGGTGAAGGCATACTAGCTATACAATTTAGTGTAAAATATGGTTATGGCTTGCTAATTCATACAAGGAACTAGCATAGCTTGAATAACCAAGAGCTTGCGCCTCCCAGCCAGTGCCTGTGACATCTTGGGGGTGTGTTGCCTGATACAAAAGCTGCCTGTTTTTAGATGGCTGGCCGTACAACGACCGCTCTGAACCAACAAAACGTCAGCCTTAAATTTAAAATACCTAAAGTTAAATAGCTTTATTGTAAAGACAGCATTTATATACACTTTAATGAAGCTTATAAAACCCTTCCATACATCACAAGCAGTACCAGATCGTGTTAAAATTGCCAGTATTTTAAATGCCAGTCATCTCACGCTCATATGGTCGTCTACTATTAAAATTGGGAGGGGAAATAAATATTTTGCCTTGGAGTTATAGTACATTTTGGCATACATGCAATCCATGTACAATATAACTACTGAAAGGAAACGGTACGTTATTCAAACAGTCTAAACAGTTTATTCACAGAGGAGTCTTAGTGAGTCATCAAAATGTCATTTATAACCACAAAAGCCCCCCACCCCACCCCCCACAATAAAACCCCTTAACCCATGGTCTTACTGGACCTAATATTAGAATTCATGTAAAATTAACATTTGACTGCCCAGGAAGGCATTATCAGCCACAGGGAGTATTTGTATACAACACATCTTCCAGATATCTCCAAAAGAAATTGTGAAAATTCACAATCAAGAAAGCCAACCAATATTTGGGCTTTTGCAGTTAAATTCATACAGTGCTCTGCGTGGCAGTTGGTTGGTGGCATTCTGTGTTTTTTTTTCTAATTAGTCACCACATATTCTTACAGGGATTGACATACACTCATTTCAAAAAGCTGTAGCATTGTCAAAGTAGCATGGAAGACGGAGGGTTTGTAGTTTCAGCTAAAACTAAAAACTACATGTAGTCATTTCACTCGTTATCACACGTTAAGAGAGACGGGACCAGAGACGAGGAACTCATTGATGAAATTGTGGTAATGTAGTTGGGGTTGAATGACAACCTGCACACTTTCAGTCAGTGTCTAAAATAAACTTTTGGACTTGTACATGAAAAAATCCACCGGGCAAGCATATTGTTTTTTACTGGCCAAAATGATAAATTTCCCTTTTGTCCCACAAATACATTTGTTCCAGTACATTTCGTTGCGATAATAAGGCATTGAGTTGAATACAAAACTTAAAGAAGAGGCTGGAGAAAAATTTGAACCAAACTTATTTTAACATATTGATCAACAGTTATTCAGTTCAAGAAGTCTCAAAATTCTGCTCAAGCATTTGCTCTGAAGTGTACTTAAGGATCAAACATACGTTAAATTTGAATGTTTTTTAATCTCTAATCTAATTGTGGGTGTGTGTCAGACTGACAGAGACAGCCAAACACAGAAAGAGCCCACCTATAAATGACACCACCAGTAGAGGTAGAGACTGTCAGCATAGCTCTAACAACAATGATGCAAGTCATGGCCCTGGCAGTGCAGAGACCATAGACTGTTTTTAATATGAAAAAACAAACTATATCTCATTCTTCTCTCGTTATCTTGAATGTGTATCATACAAGAAGGATATCTGCCGTTAGTGTCAGGTCTTAGTTAATTGTTTGTGGTGTGATTAGCAAGCTTTTTGTTATTGTGCCAGTGTAATCAGGTTAACTCACAGATTCACGGCGATGCATGTTTTTAGTAGGTATTCCTTTAGTGTCCACAATGAGTTTATGCTAATGTCAATACTCAACTGCTGGTCCAAAATAAAAATGCATTAAGATCTTGCAGGCATACTTGGCAACTGATGATGTATCAGATGGTGATTTGGCTGCGAATGAAGAAGTTCCACATTGCAAAAGGTTATAGTTTGAGAATAAGGTTAGGAAGGGCTGTATATCGCTATGAAATTGTTGGTACCAGTGACTTGACTTTGATACCGGTTCCTGAATGACACTTTTTCAACACCAGTTTTATAAAATCCATTTTAACAAAAAGAAAATTACATTACATGTTACATTGCGATTACTCACTTCAAAGGAAGAAGCTGTTCAAAGATCTGGGAGCAGCTGGAGAAACTGTCTTTTCTCTGCGTACTTGACTCAAACCTGGATAATTGGACTAAACCGTACGGGTTCTTACAATGTGTTGTGGGTACTCTGGCATCTGTACCATGGTACTTTTTTGTGTCATTGAGGTAGAGGTGTATCCTGTATCTGCAGTTACTCTTAAGTGCTAAGCTGTCTGACAGTTCAATCTTCCGCCGGTGTAGAGGTGTTTGGCATTGAAATGATAACACATGTTTATATAGCCATGTGTAGAAAAGGCTGAATGTCTAAGCTTCTATATAAACCTCTGTCCAACTAATTTCTATTCAATCTTGTGTCTGTAAGGGTATATGTTACTCTGTAGTCTAGCTAATATTGTAATACACTGTACACCTTTGTAACAAATTTTCTCTTGTAATTTGTGGGGAAATATTTCTACTTTCTTCTACTGTACGACTTTAATTCTTGATTTTGTTACAAAAAAATCCACTTACTACAGATCTCATATTGGTGTTCCAGACGAGGAGCAAATTTATCACTTTTGCTTTCGGGATTGGCACATTCTGGTTACCGTATGTTTGTCACTTCAGCTGTCTGAGGGCATCGATGTTGCATATCAAATGACATGATGCAGCTGTGTTAAACTTAAAGGCTGAACCAATACCTCTCTGACAGAAGTAGTATTTATTACAGGACCAATGGCACTGCATTATGTTATTGTACTGTGGTAAAACATGTTGCTTTACTACAGTATATTGCAGACTCTTGAAAATGATAATTTGTGATAAATAGTTCACCTCGAGCCAGATGGAGACTGTACCCAAAACACTGAAGCCTTGTCCAGTTAGTCTGGGAGACTGCCAGTGTCTGTCATTATAGAAGCCATTTTTTTTCTCCTGTTAACTCCAACAGGTACGACACACTGTTTGACAGTGGTTTGGCAGTTTTAATGGCCTTGGTAACTTCATCACATTGTATTTTAAAGTGGTACTACAACAAGCAGTGCCATGTGGTGCAGCAATTACAAAACATTGCTTTCACAGTATGTGCGTTTGACTGTTATGGCCAGCTGACTAATGCCACCATTAACTCTTCATGTGCACCACATGTGTAGGGTGAATTTAACAACAGCCGCTGGCCAAACATCAGTTGACCTTGACTGATTACTGTCGATAAAATATGACATGCAGAGGGAGAGTGCAGTATCTTTGTCACTTTGTCATCATTTGTGGCAGGGTTTCCTTGTTTGACTCAATTTGATCTTGTTTTTGTTGCTCCTCCAAAGCCTTGTCTTTCACTTTTAGCCATCCATTTGTTTTTATTGGTACCCACAGTGTCTTTGCACAGTTTGTTACATGGTGTAACGTATTCTTGTCATTTGTTGGTGCAAGTTGGAGAGCAATTGGGATCATTTGATTTGAAGATCTCTCTGCAAACACAGTTTTAATTGTTGTCATGTACGAACGAGATGAGATTGCAAACAAGCTTTATTGGTGGAATTGTTTGTTGTGATGTTGTATAATCTGTGGTGCAGTGCAGAAATGAATGATTTACTAATTATTATTATTATCTGATCGACAAAAAATCTGTCAAAGTAGAATTTTTAATTGCCCAGTAAAAATTGAAATTATTTACAGGTTACAGCTTCATAGAGATTAAGAGTTGATTCCTTTTCTACATGAATATGTTTGTTTTTTGTCAGTTCGAATATTAGAACATTTTATTTGTGCTTTGAAATAACACTATTTATCAATTAATCTAGACTAACTAGATACATGGAATAATAATGTAAACACTGGTGTAAAATTGTTTGTTGCAGTCCTGCTGTGGTGTTCGTGTGAAGAACCTTGACATTCATCCAGGGAGTAGATTTTGTCTTTTTGAAATATTATTTTTTCCCGTCTACCTTGGCAACATTCAGTGCCAACATTCATCCTCTGATCTCACCCGGATGTGTTGAGTGACAGGTCTGGATGCACAAAAATCAGATTTTCCTCTAATTTCTGCCAGATCGTGAAAATCAGATGAGGGAGGGTATGCAGTCACATCAATTTTACATGTGCTTTTACAAGCACAGGGAAGGAGAGAGTGTGAAAAAGCGATGCAGATGCATGTAAAGAAATACAACCTCAAACATAACATAATGGACAGTTTGACTTGAAATTTTGACCATTAACATATTCTTTACAAGCTGATGTCCACTCTAGTCAAACCGAACCAAACACTAGCACATAAAGGTCCCACTGCATGTACGAACAGGAACGATACCATGGCTACTGAAGGCTTTCCGGACATACTTTAAGCCTCTTTGTTAGAGAATAGGGTATTGACCAAGGTGCTGTAAAGCAGGAACAATTATGTAAGTACATACAATATTCCCTAGTGTGCTGCTTTTTCATAGGGATGGATTTACAGTGGATTTGTCGCTGTCAATAAGACAAAGCATGCTTTCTTAAATTAGTATTTATTATTATTATTAATTTGCTTTTGTGCCAGACATAACCAGTTTTGACACATTTCTAGATTATTGCATACCGGAACAGACTGATGAATCTGTCCAAGTTAAAAGTTTTTTTTGCATCACACATTTTTGGATGGTATATTGCGTAATCAGAGAAGCAAAATGAGAGGTGGCAGGGTAGGAAAGTGACCTTCACAATGAGAAAGCTGTGGCAGGGTATAAATGCAAATCACTGGAATGGAAAAGAAAGTGTTAAGCAATTTAACAATCGTTATTCTACCTGAAAAGATAGAAGTGCTTATGAAATGTAAGAAATTACACAGGTCTGTAATGGTGGACAAACAAATTGCCTCCAGTGTGAACCTCAGCTCGCTGAATGTTTGGGCTCAGTATGACTCATGAAGGTGGCACCCTTTGTGCTAAAGACCTTTCTCATGGCAACTTTATCCTATGAGATGTTTGGATTTATCTAATCCTTATGCCATCTTGGAGCACAGAGAAATGAATTTTGGCCGTAATAAAGCTATGAAAGTATTGACCTTTTACATAATACTACCGTATGTTATAGTATACTGCAGTTCCTCTTTTTTGTTCTGAGTGATCACACCAGAGCAGTTTCTTCAGGGAAACCCCCCAAAACGGTCAGAGGGTTTTTTTTTTTTTTTAATTCATCTTCCCCTCAGCAAAGTGAAGACCAGCGCCCCATCATTGTTACCAAATTACTGTCACTGACTTATAGTGGCCTGTTTCGCTCATAGTTCAGGTGTTTCTTTAAGAATTCCTCGACCTTAATCATTGGTAGTCACTGCAACATTTAAGAAAGGTTGGAGTGGATTTTAAAATACCACAAAGACAGAGAGCTAAAGGCAGAAATGATCTGATTCCTCTATTTCAGGCAACCTAAAATTGTGCTATAGGCCTGTGCCATGTAGCAAAAATATATATCATACATTCGGATAACACATCTTACGCTATAGCACGTTTTCTGTAAATAACTAAATAACTTTTAAACGACCACACGGAAAGGCCTGTTTCTCCCAATGTTAACCAAAGTGAAACATAATTTCTGTATCTGGCTCACGATTCAGATCCGTTCCAGCATATAATGGGTTCTTCCTTGATCCACGCATCACCTTTTCACCACGGCTTATAAAAATCTGGCCAGTCGTTTTTCTGTAATCCTGCTGACAAACCGAACTCCACACGACAGAAGCAGCTCCTCTTTGGGGTACAACCTCCTTGTGTTTTCTTTGCTGGTCGTCCTTCTCCTCTTCTCTCTCCCTGTTCTGTGTCACATTCACTCTGCTCCATGTTTGCTTGTGTTGCCTTCATGCACGTATCCTGCGTGCCTTGGGGAAGAACGCAAAGTGTTATAGCGAGGGCCCAAGTTTCCCATCATCCCTTGTGCTGGACTGAGTAGTTTAAGGTTGCAGATTAATGTTTGAAAATACAAACGATTATTTTTGTTAGTGTTTGAAACATATCTGTTCGGAACATGATGGTTTATGCTGGTGATGTTGGGCGATATGGCCAAAATCTTCTGTCATGGTGTATGTAATTTTATATTATGGAACAGTAATGTTTGTAAATTCAATTAAGAAATGGTTTAAGATAACCATACTGTGCCATTCTTTATCACATTTGATTATTTCCTCCTTTTATTTGGGATTTCTGTACAAAAAAAATGCCTCACGTGAGATAACACTTGAGTTAAAACCAAAAGACTCCAAACAGTAAGACTAACTTTCTTTGAAAATGGATGTTTTAAGGTTCCAAATGAGAACAGCTGCAGTAGAGGTGCATTATCACCATGAACTGCAACGCTCACATCACGCGATAACGTGGTAAACAGTCACTGCCAAATCTCTACTGGTGGACACATTTCTGCCATTGCATGGTATATACTGTCATATCACCCAACCCTAGTTGTAAGCGTTAGTGAGGTTGCTGTCAAACATCCTGACCCCAGCAGCGTTTACTACTATGTTTTTGGGTACTTGTCCTGTGGTGAATGTCATTAAAGTTTGACATTGCTGCGAGCTGCTTCCTGTCTCTCATTCCGCATTGCTCACCACAGTATTGCTGTAAAAAGTGTTATCTGCACAGTGAAATAAGTGATAGTGCAGGGCTTCTCAAAGTCCTGACCTCATTCAACATTGGGACTGAATGGCAAGTCAGTCCAGATGCAGCCCATAACTCAGTCATCATCAACTGGTATCACCGGTGGAAGGGGCCAAGTCCGTCCTGAGAGTTCTTGTCAGTTGGCTTGCCAACCTCTGGCAATGAACTGACAAGTCCATAGGTAATCCATACACCCGTTACTCAGAATCAGATTATTCTCATCCTCTCTACACGTGGACCCACCATCAAACCGCTCAGCTCCCAGGCTCGCCATTCCCTGGAGCCGACAGCAGAGCGCTCTGTGGATACTGGTGGTAACACCAGAGTTGAAGCAGTATAACTAAGCTTGTCTGTTACATGCAAGAAGTGACACACTTGGATTTATTTTCGTTGGCCAGCTGTTGTATTGAGCCTCAAACGGAGTATTTTTGTTTGCTTCCAGGGTTCCCAAGAAGGAATTTTTTGTTGAGATAAGGACTCATTCACTGGTAGTTTTGGGGGTTTTGTATTGGGCGCTGACTGCCTCCTTGGTGGAGGTCTGAGAGCTTTTTCCAGTTATGTATCTAGTTATCATTATGAATTTTTCACACTGATATAAGCTCAAAAAAATGTAACAATAATAGCCTAATTAGTCCAACATTTTCTTTATTTCAAAGTCCTGACCACACGCTGCCCTGGACAAACGTAGTTGAGGACCCCTGCCTGTACTTTGTGCTATAAATCAGCGACAATATGTTATGAAGTGTAATGTTTTCTACTTTGAAATTTTCTATTGATAGATAAAATTGTTAATGATGTTGAATATACAGTGTAGCTGGAGATCATTCACAGTGGCCCTGTACCGACATGAACGTGGTTTTAATGTGGCTTATTTCCCTATCTTTGACATTGTTCTCATGGCAACGTTAACTGCTGGAGACAGTGTCGTGTGCTGTTGCTGCTGAGTTCACACGTTAACGTTACACTGGAGAATTTGCTATTAGTTCCTAAATTGCAGATACTGAATGCGTCTCCTTTTCTCTAGTTCTGCAACAAATGTAGATGTAGGCGTAAGAAAACGTCTGAAATCAGAGTCAGAAATGAATGTGGAGTAACCGTCTGAGCCTCGATTTCGTGCCGGCCCAATCATGAGATATGGTGTTAATTAATTGATCAAATTTAATGTTATCGCCAATCGTTCCGGAACTCTGACCTTGAATTAATCAGCTGCTGACCTTTGAGTGATAAGTTTGAGTACCCCTGTGATGGAACATGATATGAAACCACATCATCAAATTATGTATGTCATCATACCGCACAGCCTTATTCTGCTCTGTATCACTTTCTCTTCAAGCTATGGACCTCATTTGTGTTGCAGCACAAACAAGACCTAAAATGCTAGTGCTGTTTATGCTATTGCGCTTCTAGCCTGAGTGCACTTGGCTCAATCAATTGAGCGTCTGCGTCTTCGAGAGGCCCTGCAAATGTGCGTTTGTGTGTGTGTGTATCTTTGTGTGAAGAGGGTGGAGCCTCTTGATTACACAATATGTGCTAGCCTTTGCCAGCAGCTGAATGTGTGCAGAGTGTTGTTTTTGTTTGGTACGTTGAGTGCATATCTCGGTGTGTAACGGCTGATGGTGCCGTGATAATCCACCATGTGCTTTGAAAGACTGACAATTTGAGAGCCTGTGACCTTCCTGCAGAAGAATACAGCATGACAACGCAGAAAGGAGGAAGGAAAGGCTGGGTTGTAATATTCCAGTGTTCTTGATTTTTAATTATTAATGAGCTCTTACAGTTTCCTTTATGAATGAGTAGTGAGAGACATAAGAGTGCACTGACAGTTTAGGGGGAAAGACAATTTGACGATAGGTGTGTGGCTTGCTTTCTTCATAGCTTGGCTGCGTTCACTGAACTGATGCCTAAGAAAGCAGTCATATCCTGTTTACTCTGGCTCACAGTGACCATGCTTGCTGAAGGCCAAGGACCCTCCTGCTGCAAAAAAAGGTTAATGAGTTTTTCATTCACAGGACAACTTCTGTTCATTTCTTATGGTTTGATTGGATTTGTTGCATCTCTTCGTGCCGTGTGGGACAAAGCATAGTATTTCTCTGACCTTGAACTATATTTCTGAAATGTGGTCAAAGTTGGTTAATCTTTGACACTGGTATGGTTTACTATTAGTGCTGCCTCAATCCTATGCAGGTCTGCTTGTTTCAGTTTGCATATATTTAAACTGAAGTTAAAACAGCACGGCCACGGTCTAAAATAGTTTTCAGATCAGCTGCATGTATCAAGGTGTACGTCAAGAAAGCAATATGGAGTGTAACAACACTCAAAGTTTAAGTTGTTTTAAGAATAGGTTTTAAATTGGTTGCTTTTTGAGTGTCTTATCAGCTATTATACCCTAACTTAGAACAGTATTTAGTATGATATTTAGCACAATTCATGCAAAAGCTTGTTTCAAAGTGTTTTTCGACATTTGAAGTTGAATAGGAATTGAAAACAGTTGGTTTGTTCAAATTTGCACGACATGGTTGCTAATTTGAGTATAATGAAAGCCGAATTCATCAACATTGAAATAGAATTCAAACAGTCTCTAAAACAAATTTAGAGAGCAGCGTTAAAATGAATCTGGATAATGATGGCAGATTTCAAGTTTATGTTGGTGGTTGAAAAAGATGACAACACTTTAGGTGATTTTTGTATATTCGTATTAACACTGTGGTTAAATGTCATTTATCATCATTGAGTGTGTCTTTTTGCATCGGCCCTTGCTGTTGCTGCGTAACATCCGAGTAATTGTTTCTCATTTCCAGATAACAGCGTACATGCCCTGTTCTCCCTCCTGACAAAAATGCATGGAAAAATATCCAAATCTAGATTAAGAGCAACCTTTAGTTAGAACTGAGTTGGCCTTTAGTGGCTTTGTTTACTTAACAATTTGATATATGTCTCATGGCTGCAGCTGCTTCACAGTAAAAGCCCGTTAGTGCTGCCAATAGCTGCTACGTCATGTATGTGTTTAGTAACTAGTAAGTGTTTGAAATAGTTTTTGGTGATATATTTAGACGAGGGTTGGTATACTGGGATAGATTTGTTTTTTGCCTTTATTGGCCACTTCAGCAGCACACAAAAGAACACATAATCTGAAATCACAATGAACGGGGCGTCTTTTGTATCTGAAATGCTGTTTATTGTGTCTCCACACACCGAGTGCACTTGAGTGTTAAAACGTGAGGTTGTCACACCAGCTGTCCATATTCTATAGCAGTTCAGCAGCAGTCGGAATAAATTATGCCCAAGGTCTCATGTTTGAAGTGCAGGCAGTGTGGAATGGCGAAAGGAAGGTAAAGGCTCGCGCCCCTGATACAGCAGATAAACAGCAGTTAAGTGTTAAACTTGCATCTTTGACATAGAAGCTCATCTCTTTCACGCTGTCTGGGATTATGTCCTTTAACTTGAGATACCATATAAATATAGAAATATTGACAATGAATATGCTGGTTGTGATACAGTGTTGACTGTACAAATACAACAACTCAGATCCTAGTATCAAGATGTGCGATGAACCAAATGGTGATTTTTCCGGCTATCAGTTAATAAAGCAAATAATCTGTGTGTTTATGTTTGTTTTATTATTGATATTAATGTGCATGATAAAGTCGTCAGTGTGAACCTGCTGAACGTGTTTTATAAACAGTATGACTGGTTTATCTGCACCATCTCAACAGCCCAATAGTGAATACACTGAAACGAAACTACTACTTATCTTGCACGCTGCACGACTGTTGATGAAAGACTTTGTTTGCTCAGTAGGCTGTTTATTCCTCCCAGTCTGAAGATGTAGTTGCTGTGTCAACCTTTACACGCTGGCCTCGCCGAGGCTTAGTCTGGCACTGTAAAGCTGTGGTTTTGGCACAGCTCAGGCGACCATGTGTCGGGCCTGTGATCGGATCGGCATCTCATCAAGCCTAATAGGATGTGGCAGGTGTAGATGGAGTCATGTCTTGAATGTCGTAATGAAAACTGACACAGCGTTCCCCCCCCCCCCCGGTTTATTTGTAAGACTGAGGCCTGCTAGTTGCTCATATTAACTTCCTTGATGATTCCTTGTGGTTGTGACACTCTGTTGGCGATGTGTTTCCTCTATAGTCATGCAAGTGCCTTCAGGGACAAAGATGACTAAGCAATTTTATTCATTTGCTTGGTATAAAAGATGTTAAATTGAATGTTTTATTGTTGTGCTTGTTCTTGTCAGCATGAGTTGAAAACTGACCAGTATTTTAAAAATAATTAAGCTTTGTTTACCTGACATTGATGCTAAGGTGTTCTTTATGCTTATTTAGCAATCTGGGATTAGGTTTTCAATCTCGATTTCTCCTGTTGAGGAGTTTGAACAGCAACAGTTCTCCAGTGTTTGGCTCAGTCATGTGAGCTCGATGCTGTGGTGGAAGTAAGAACAAGACCCACGCCTAGGTCCTAACCTTTGCTCTAATCCCTCCCCCACTCCCTCTCCCCTCCTGTTTAACCCGTAATCAGTAGTAAAGGCCTCATTGTTCTTGTCTGTTTCTTGGGTATCTGATCATTGACCTACATTCACAGCAGTGGCGATAGGCTCCTTACGGCCCTCTGAGTCTCCCTCAGACCAATTTAATGGGCGTGTTTAAGTGGGCTGAGCCTTTTTTCCTGCCAGTAAAGTTAACCCTATTGACGCCTCTCGTGTACAAACATTAGCCATTTTATGGGGCTTTTGATTTGTGTGCGAGCCATGCCCTGAGCCTCTGCCTTGTAAATTTAAGGCTATTCCTGTTTTTATGGAAGCTTTTAAGTGATGGATAAGGCTGTGAAACAGTTCAGCACTCATTCTTACATAAGAATACACATTTAGGACACATAAAGTACATTATGTCTGGGTCTTACAACAGCTTAATGCTTGGATTATTATGAATTAAGCCAGAAAATTTGGTGTCCTGAAAGTATTTTTGCCAAACCGACACGATTTGTCCTTAAATTGTAGAATATGCTTCATGTACTGTAGATTGGGCAGAAAATTAACCATTTTGTCCACTTGGTTGACTTATACTTACTCACCACCGCTTGCACTGGCAGCCCATGCTTTTGCCATGTGGGAGACACTGAACCAGAGCTCTCCACCTCTTCCCAGGAACATGACCGGCTCATTTGTGCAACCAAACAGCGACTGGAATGAAGGCCAGACGCTCTGGTCGGAGGAGGCGTGTTTTGTCTGTCTGGGGTTAGGGTAGTGAGAGGTGAACAGACGCCTTGAGGCATTTAGTGTCACTTGCTGTTTGTTTGTCCATGTCGAAATATGCCTTCAGTTCAGACGACCCAAGCGACAGGGAAGAACCGCACTTAGGTTTTGTGGGAAATTTTTTGCTTTTGAATTTGAGTGCATGGATGTGACAAATAGATTATTATTATTATTATTATTGTATATTTAAAAGTAATTAGCAGCTCTGTGATTTTGTGGACTTTTACTCCTTACTTGTGTCTTTGATGAACGCCACAACAAGAACTTATTATTACAGGGTATTTGTTAGTCATGCTATTATTTTCATTGCCAATTAATCCAGTGTTCTTTTATTCAGTGAACCTCTTGCTCCATTAAATATGAGCAGCAAAAGTTACCAGATATTTAATTTTGATGTTTTGAATTGCTTACTTTGTCTGGCTAATAGCCACAAATCCAGTGCTCTATTTTTAAAAACATTAAGAATAAACTCAACCAGAAGATAATTAATATTATTACATTATAATTAAATTGAATGAATAATTCATTGTTAAAAACATGGAGATTAATATGTTGAATGAATAATTCATCTATAATACAATGGTCAATTTTCCATCATTTTAGAAATAATTAGGATTACTGACATGCTGAGGAGTAGGATTTTCTTTTTGTTTTGTCCACAGGAAGATAATTGGACCGGACATTTCTAGGGTACATAACAGATTTGTGAGATTTGGTATTCAAAGTGTGAGGTATTTATATATTACAGGCACATAAATTGTTCAATAATAAAAACGGTGAATGCTGCTTGTCTTTGTGTGTGATCATGTTGAGGATGGCTGGCTCTTTGCTGGGTATTGTTGCCTTTACTGCTCCTCTCTTATAGTCTCTGTAATCGGGCCTTTGCGCCTGGCTTTGTCCTGCAACTCATTAGGGAGTCGGAGGAGGAGGAGACGAAGGCTGGGAGTGGATGCGCAGCTGAGAGAGACCTCCCCCATCATTTAGCCTGACGGCATACAGGGCCACAATCACGTGACTGGCTGTTTACTGTCGCAGCAAGCGTAGTGCGTCTCCTTGAGCGCATTACAAGATTTTCCTGCCTCCTATTGTATGAAAAAATTAATCTAGCTTTTAATATAGATTTCACATATTCTAGCTAATAATCCACTTGGTTTTATTTCTTCCACTGTGTAACATTTTAAACACAGTGACGCGCAGAGCTTGTTTTCCAGTAGGTTCCTTTGTGTGTGCAGCCACATGGGAGACCAGGGGAAAATCACATGCATTTTCCACATGGTGTGTGAGAGAGCACACAGCAGGCAGTACTCTGGAAGCTGTAGTGGAGTAATGTTGCTGCTGCTGCTGCTGCTGCTGCTGCTGCTGCTGCTGCTGGTCGTGGTGGTGGCGGCGGCGGCGGCGTACTCTGCGCTCTGTGTGTCAAGCTCAGTGCTATTCTTAGCCCTCTTCCCTCCCTGTCCCATCCTGCAGTCTGTGGATCAGGTTACCGTACTGTGTGTGCTCTTCATCTATCCCAGCTACACCACCACACTTTTCAGCAGCTCCCCACACCCCCACCTCCACCCCATCATACATCTCCACACCAGCCCCCTCCCAACCACTACACTCACGCAATGACATGCACTGAAGCAGCCGCCTCTGCTGTCAGGGCCAACATGCTCCAGCACTACAGGGAAATGGTTGTTATTGTTGTTAGTTAGGAACCAGTGGAGTCTAAGTGCAGGAACACCAGGTTATAAATAAATACAGAGACATCTGTTCCTCAGAAGGACCAGTGGTGCAGCCAGCACACTTAACTTGGGATTTGACCAAGGGTTCAGTCAGTGCAGGTGGATATTTAGAAACTGAAAACTTCTGAGCCATAGTTTTGCATTACTAGTGGTTTGTCATGTCCAGGCCTAGAGAGGGAAGTTTAGAAACTTTGCTGTATTTATAATTCAGGGAATCTTAAAAATACATTGACCCACTAGTACATCTTGTTAGTGGTTGGGTCCATGTCCTCCTTACCAAAGCGCTGCGGGATCGCTGTCGTTTGGTTTTTTCAAGGGTGCGTGGTTTTTATTATCCTGTGGATTTACCTAGCAGTAAACGTTTAGCACTGCAGTGCTAAATGTTGACGTTTACATTATGGTTATTTGCTGGGTTAACCACTCGCAAAGGTCCAGTGAAACGCCACTAAAGACGTGGATCGTCTCGTAACAAGACAGGGTACGTTACTTATGTTCAGCTGTCTTATGTGAAACCGTTAATGCTGATTTAACAAGTGTTAGTTGTGTTGCTAGTAGCTATTACTTTATTATCCGGCTTGGCTCCTCCCAACCACAGATGGTTTACAAGACATTTTTTCTGGTGCTTTTAGGTCAACTTCTTGCATTTTTCACCCTTATGAACAACAACATTTGGTACTCAATAAAAGCTCCTTGTGGTTTCTTGGTTTGATCGATCTGAGCAATTATAAATGATGCAAAACAGACATTTTCAGTGTGTTATAGTGCTTCCTATGCACAGTCACTTCTGGCCCTCCATCTGCAGTTTGCGTCACAACAAAAGAGTGACATGACATCATCTGCAAACAACCTATTGACTGTAATTGATAGTTTCAGGTGCACTATTGATCAAGTAGTTGCAATTGTTTGATAATGTGTGAATTGTTAATTGTCAGTATTATAGCAAAGGACATCTCCAAAGTAATGATTTGCTGCTTTTCCCTGTTTCCCATCCCATTGTAAACTGAATGTTGGACTGTTGGTAGAATAAAACATTTTATTGATCAAATGTTCTATTAGTTTGTACAGTACAATACAGGTGAATCAGTAATGGTTCAATCGTTAGTTGCAGCCCAAATATATTTTGTTTTCTCTTCATTGTCTTCGCCTTGGATGCTGAATTATTTATGGCATTGCCGATGGTGAGGCTGTGGGAACCAGCCATCCCAAGTGTCCCTGGTGTCACATGTCTCTCAATGGCACTCTCACCCTTTTCTAGTCATGATTTTGCAATTTGATACCCCGTTTCATTGGAATTAAGTGAGTAAGGTGATTGTTGTTATCACTGTTTTCACTGCACGGGATCCAATGTCAAACTAATCTCAGCTTTAGTCTCTGTGAACTGTAGTAGTCATCAAGGCAGGTTTTGATCTAGGCTTGAAACAGCCCAAGGTTAATGGCAGAGCTTGCAGGGGCTTATGCAGCCCTGAGCTGCTCATGAAACGCAGTGAATGCGAATGCCAAACTGGCGAGAGCCCAAATACCTCTGTAATTATAGTCACACCCTCCTCGCCTCGTCTCTGGACCAGATTGGAGTCCTGTCAGCGTTTGTTTTCTGGTCTGGTCCCAGGCTGTCCATACCGCTTTAATACCCCCAATACACTAGCCTCTTTACACCAACATGTTCACTGTGGGCTGCTCAATTCCCCCTTTCAGCTGCCTGAATGACAGTGCTGCTGCATATTTGCCTTCTGCTGACTAATGATGGACCTCTCTCTGGCCTCGGCTGAGCAGCAGGGCTGCGTGTTGGGAAAACGATACCTGTCAACACTGTGCTATTACTCGGGATCAGCAAAGGTTGCAAAAGTACCTGAAGACACAGAATGTTGGAATCCTTTGAGAAGTCTGGAGTTTTTATTCAGGATAATTTAGTGCTGAAAACAAATCTGACTGAACGCTGTTTGGAAAGGCAAATGGCATGTGTAACTTCTTGAACATGCCCTGCTGTCTAAGAAGGATTAAACCATTTTAATAATGTTGTAGTGTTTCTATATTTAATCCCAGGAACTTGTTAATGATGATTCCTTGCACATTGATTGTTCAATAAATTATTAGATGATTGTGAGATGGTGATCACAGCTTCCCAGAAACCAAGGTGGCATCTTCAGATCACTTGTTTTATCCGACTAACAGTCCAAAACCCAAGGCTATTTCATTTGGATTAGTCACCTGGTCAAGTCATGAATATCATTTCAGTTCTAAAAACATACTTCACGCTGTGGAAAAAACTATATGAAGATCACAGAGCATCCCTATTCTGAAAGATAAACTAATATCTAACAGCACGTGCATTTAAAAGCATCAACCGCAAAATAGATTGCAACAGCGGCCGTTTCCTCCTCTTTTCTTGCTGTTGATGCCTCTGTCTTGAAGTGCTTTAGCTGCTTAAACTTGTAAGACTTTGTGGCTTTCACATAAATCCTGGATGCACCATGTAATTGCCCCATGTGAAGGTGATGTGTATGAAATGCCAGAGCGTGCTGATCTTGACGATAATTGAAGGTCTGCAGTCTGTTCTGATGCATTTAGCTTCAGTGGTTGCGTTTGTGTTTTTTGTATCATGCATAGGCATGGATTGATTATACGCACATGGTAGTTTATTGCGTCCCTGTTGCCTGTGCTGTTTGTAGGACTGTTTGGTTCTCAAGTCATTAAGCTCCACATTTTTAGTTCAGGGGCTGCTTGCAACATTACCTTTGTCCTTTGAGTCTGTCGGCCATAGTTACAATTGCAAAGCAGCCACTTTCCAAGGCATTGTTTACATCTTAGTTTGGTTAGCATAGCAAGTCCCTTGCTAGCCTTACATGTACTGCATATAGGATAGTGTGGTGTGTAGCTTAGCCTCTTAGCATAATTGCTCTGCAGCCCCTTTTGTGGGCACAAAGACCCAAATGCCTATGTACCTAAGTGGTCCATGTATAAGTTCACTGGATGTTTCTGGAAACCTGGCAAGGTGAAATGGGTTGTGAGATTGATGTGTTTTTAAAAACTAAAGCAAAGATGCTAAACATTTGATGGTTCCAGCAAGTTAAATGTGGGAGTTTACTGCTATCGTTGCGCTTTGGACAAAACATAGTGAAGGTGCCCCTCTTTGGACTTATTCTCTATTCTCTAAGAAAACAGCAAAGCAAAGGATTAACTGATTACTTCTGTTTGAATGTAACAGCACTTCTCCGATAGAGAAAACAAGCTTCTGATTGGAAGAAATCCCCAGACTTCTTGTGAAAATTTGCACTGTACTTTTTAGTATGGTAGGTCACCCCCAGTCCTGATTACTGCGCGAGTAAGTGCAATACAAAAAACCAAAAAAACTTTTGTTGGTAAGTTAAATCTTTATTGATCGTAGTTGAGTTGTAATTGGATGCATATTGAGTAATGGGGCTGTCCCATTCGTTTTGGAGACCTCTTCACAACTCAGTGGCTCTCAGATTTCCTAATATAGACGATACTGTTTGCGGTACTTTCATAGGGCTGAGAGATGCTATTTCTGTAGAAACAGACGCAGTGCTGCTTGTGAGAAAGCATCTAATAAAAGGAAAAGGGAGAATTCATTGAAGTTGCCCGAGAAAAGTGTCATGTGACGAGATAACTGACACATGCCATGTCAGCTTCATTGCGCATGTTTGGTTGAGTCTAACGCTTTCTCTGGTCCCTGTAGGCGTCCACAGTGCCCCCATTGACTCTGCTGCGTGCACTACCACACTGACACAAACCACATCAGAGAGAAGCTTGGTTAGACTGATGAGTAGGCCATAGTGACAACAAGCAGGGGGGACGTTTTCCTCACAGAACTTTAAAGAGTCCCTGTAGCTGTGATTCACGCTGCCTTGTGTAGTTGTTTCCTGCCTGATTTTTAATGTCAGTCTTAAGTAGTGGAATGGAAATTTCAATAAAAATCCCAGATTACTGGGCCACTCAACCTACATCCTGAAACACAGCTGAGTGGCACTTTGTCCCGTTTCATACACTGCCCTCCACTCCTCTCTGGGGTTAAGTGACCTTTCTGTACTTAGCTCTTGTTCCCTCTGTGATGCGGACTGAAAGCGTAGCCTATAAACAGTCTCTGCCAAGAACTGTCATTTAATTGTACCTGCCTTTAAACATGTCTCCTGTTCTTGGCCATGTCTGGTGCAACAACACTTGGCCAATCATGCACTCAGACTGCCATGTGGCAATGTTGAAATCCTTCTCATAGTTGCTGTCTTCTGTCTCCAGGTGCATGATGAACTTACTGTGCTGTAGCTGTCAAAGCTAGTCAGGTGCCACACCATGGCCAAACCTGGGAGCGACAGAGATGGAGCCATGGTGGATAAGCAGGCGGGGAAGAAGGTATGTGAGCACAGACACAAAATAGGACTGAAGATGATGCTTGAGAAGGAAGCGTACCAACCTTATTTCTTTGTTTATTCACTTTGCAATTTGCATTTCTGATCTACAATATAGAGATATGTAGCACAAAATCAGATCCAAAGCTGAGGCTCAAAATTAAGTCTTTTTAAGTCTAATTAAGATCTTGAAACCAGCTGACCTCATGGTCTGTTTAGCAGATGAAGCTCATATAACATAATCTTCATCAGCAAATGGAGCTGTAGGTGTTCAAATTTCAAGTTTTTTAGAGCACTTAAGGGACATCTTCTCCATGTTGTCGTATAATTTTTGAAACAGCAGTTGAGAAAACGAACTCGCTTCAGGTCCATTTAGTCGCTGTCCAGGGTCCCGAGTCATGTTTGAGTACTTAAGCCAGTCTGCAATGTCAATATGTAAATCTTGCATTATTTACCTGAGACAGCAGTCGTAATATTAGACGTTTGGGTTTGTCTATGTTAACGTGGAGGACAAGGAGATGCAAAAGTGCCAAGTGGATTGACTTTTTATCGAGATTCGTCTGTTTAGGCAGAGCTGAAATATCTGTTTGTCTGTTTTATGTCTTGGCACATTTTTGCACCTGGTCAGCTCTTGTTTCGTCATGATGATAAGATTTCCCTCACAGATGTTTGTAAAAATTTCTCTGCAATGTTGTAAGCGCACTCGTTACCCACTCACGGGAACACACCGGAAACACATCAAACCCCCTAACTTCACTCGTCAGTGGCACGCAGACACACAGGTAGAGAAACAGAGGTGGGTGGGGCAAGCCGCTGTGTGTGCAGTAAGGGCGGGGGGAGCAGATTAAATTAGTTGGTGAGTAAACATTAAAAAAAAGGTGGCGAATTAAGTACAATTAAAATGTTGAAATGTTTTCTTTCAGAAATTTTCAGCAGACAAATGCACCCCCTCCGACAGCCATATGTGTACATGTTGACATTGATGCTAACATTGTAACTTAATCAGATGGTGTTCACCAGTTAGCCAGCAATACGCTTTAACATGTGAGTTGATGGGAGGTTCACTAATGCCACGACACATTGTGAGGAGCACTCGCGAATGTTTATTCACGCTTCACTGTGCGTGTCCATCATAAAACAACATGTTTAAGTACAAGGTACTTAATGGAATATGTAGCATGTAAGAGGGTGTGAGTTTTTTAAAACCCTATCCTCCATATTGGTATACAGACACCACTTATTTATCATTTTATCCATAAATGAGAGAGGCAGTTATTGTCTGCTTTTATATTTAAGGCAGAAGTGCGTCTCATCCTAATGCTCTTCCACTTTTAACGCTGCCAGACACTTCAGCTTTGCACAGCTGGCACATTGCTTCACTGAGATCAAAGAGGCACCACACTGCAGACATTTTTCCTCCTGCCAGAAATGTATTTTACTGCACCAAAGTGGAGCTCACTATAATACTGGTACTAAAAAAGCTTTGTCTGCACATCCAGAGTGCAAGAACCCAGTAACAGGAGGTAACCTGATGCAGTGGGTGCTGTCACTGGGTGCATATGATGCACTTTTCCTCATCGCCAGCCCTGCCATAAGTTTTTTGTTTTCTGAGGAATCCTCTCCATGCACATGCAAAACAATTTTTAATTGATGCAGTGAAAAGCAAAGTTACATCCATAAAAATAAATAGCAGCTGCAAGTGGGAGGGATCAGATTTAACATTTTCTTTCTTGTGATGTGGGAGTTGTTTTTGTTTTTAGCTTTGTTATGGCCCAGACTTTAGACACCAAAGAAAATGTAACTAACCCAAGTGTGGCAGGACTTGTTTAGCATTGAGTCTCCTTCTGTGTATTGACAAGATTGTGTTCAGTACTTACAGTTCATTGTGAATCCTCTATTTCATTAAATAATACCAATAGAGTCTTGTCTCAGTTACTTAACAGTTAGACCGGCAACGCCTCTCTGACTTAAGTGAAGCCATTAATCTAATAATTGTTAGTATTTAATGCTATTTTAGTTCGACTTGCACAAGTGTGAAAATTCTCACGCTGCTACAAGCCGAGTGGCATTAGAATAAACCTCTGACTCTTCTGTATTTTCATTTCTGTGTGTTTAAAAAAACAAACAAACAAACAAAAAAGTCGCTCCTGATCTTTTGCTCCTCACTTGGCGGGGACCCTGCCTTGGGAGTAAGATTTTAGTGAGTCATGCAGGCAAACCGGCTGCCTGCAAGACCCAAACAATATGTTGCAGAGACACAACACAGCATGTAATATAATCATCTGCACTTTTCTCATGTTAGCGTCATGTTTAAGCAAGCTTTGGTTTCATCTGAAATACAACCCGCAAACTAAGTCTGAACCTTTTGTAGCCGAGCTAGCAAACAGACCTTTTTTTTAATAGCCTCCCCTCAGTTTATTTACCGTCCTGACTGTTTACATATACACATAATTCAAATGTGGCCACACCTTTGCAGCATTTGACATGCCTGATTTTTGCTTTTTATTTCCTCCTCACCTCAAACAGAGCAAAGACAAGTTGTCCCCTTTCACCAAAACTCCGAAGCTGGACCGGAGTGAATTGCTGGGGAAGGAAGGGAAAGCCAAGTCTTCCATGAAGCGCAAGCTCTCCTTCACTACCAGTCCGCTCCGGACCGAGGAGCGAGACTCTGACACCGGTAAGAACTGTTGCTGCTCCTCCTTGCTCCCCTTTTCAAAAGCCACGCTGTTGGCTGGCTGCCATGTCCTCACACTGCCCCCTGGTGGCCTGATGTTGAACAGTTTCTTAAGGGACTCACAGGGGCTTGTTCCGGAGCTGGATGTCGATGCTGAGGAAGTTGTGACTGTTGTGTTGAATAACAAGATATAAACAGAGTTGTATAATGAGACTAGAGGGAAAAAAGCGAAAGGGAACACATAAATATGAAGCCTTTTTAAATGTAGTTATGTTTGAGTGCTAACTTCAGGTCCCCCAACCCTTCTGTCACGTAAAAAGTAGATTGCTCTCCCGTTCTTGATATGAATGCATACGGTATTCAAATCCCTTGAAAAGACCAAAACCAACAATGAACTGCTCCCACTAACAAATGTAGCCTGTGCAGCCAAAACCTGATGTAGCGTATTTTTTCTGTGTCACAAAGCTCCATTGTTGTCCAAAAACTATTAAAAACACATCAGTGAGCACCACTGTTGCACTGGGTCACATGTTCCTTCATTACTTTGAACATTGATACCGTAGTTTGAGTCACTTGCACATACATCGCCCTGCTGCTGCAGATACCTCGGGCACTAAATTCATATTAATCCACAGCTGAAAACAGTAAATTAATGTACCCGACAAATGCACCTCTTTGAATATTACTGATACGCTTTATGAAGTAAAACTAGTAATCACATATTATTCATGTCCACTGTATATTTGTGATCTGTTCTTAAAGATGTACGTCATCAGTAGGAACCAGTCGGCTTTGGGCTGAGAGCCACAGACGAGGTAGAAAAGACAGAAAATACAGTGAGGCGGGGGCTAACAAACGTGTTTGCTTCGGTCTTTTTATGGAATTTGTTGACATGGATATAAAACATTAATGCAAAAATATAGAACAGCATCCTCATCCTTTCAGACCCAGCACTGTCTGTGCAGCTGTGTGGTGATAACTGCTCTGTTTGAGTTCCTGGTAACTGTCATGCTGAAGATAACTGCTCAGCTTCACACTGGAGACACCGTGAACCTGAAGTCTTAATCTTGCCTCTCTTACCTGTGTAAACAGACTATTGTTCTTCTGTCATTTTACAAGTTTAACTGTATGTTTGGATTAGATTTGAGAACTAAAAACTGGTCAGTTATACAGCCGTAATCACTGTGAATGAAGTGCAGTATTGCATTTTACAGACTGCTTGAGGTCCGGTAGATTGACTTTCATCTCCTCTGTAGAGCAAAGCTCAACGTGATGATTTTCATTGTGTGGTCCTGCGTCTTTGTAACAGACGAAAACCATCACTTTTGAATTCACCAAGTATAATTTATGTTGCACAGGTTATAAAGCTAAACTAGCATGGAGGGTGGCTTTTCCTTTCAGCAGCCTTTCCCTCCTGCCTCTCAGCTCCTGTGTTGAGCAGCAGCTGTGGGAATAAGGGAAGTAATGACTCCGCTGACCGCCTCGGATCGGATCTTCTCTCCTGTCTCCTGTGTTGCCATGACTCATAATCTGTGCGTGGAGTGCGAGTCTGCCTTTGTGCCTGTCTGTATTTGAGAACATGTGAGATGAGGAGGGTGAGAGAGAGAGAGTGAGCGTTAATGCAGTGCTTTCCCACCCTTCCACCCCTCCCACACTCCCCTTGCCTTCCCCTCCCCCTCCCCTTCCCATCCTCTCTGCTTTGCACTGTAGATGACTCAGACCCAGGCCAGTCGAGTGAGACCTGGGGAGAGAGATTAGTGCCTCCCTGCAGGATATACGCAGGTAATCGCTGCAGCCCGATTCTCAGCCCCGTGCCCTCTAAGTCACGTCACCCACTTTGCGCCACTATGCTGCTATAAACACACATACACACATGCACGTGTGTGTGTTTTCGCCCTGCATCCGCCCCTTTGCAGCTCACGCATGTCTGTGTTTAGTAACCACCGACCGACGGAGACCGGGGGAGGGGGGGGTTCGAGGAGTGCCGTCTGCACTTGGCTGGCTTAAGAGAATGCTGTCTTATTTGTCCTTTTTTCAAACCTCATGCTTGTCATCTGTTTCTCCACGTGCAGATACAAGAGAAGGAGGAAAGCGATGTCACTCTGACAATGAAATTGCTGCTTGAAATGAAGTTGGACTCTTTTTGGACTGTTCGCTAAGATTTTTCTCGGTTTCTGTTGCAGATAAAGATGGACCAGACAAGAAGAAGGTGAAAAAGGAGGCTGGGGGCAAGAAGTCCCAGGCCAACCTTTTGTTTGGGTATCCTCTGTCTGAGCGCAAACAGATGGCTCTCCTGATGCAGATGACTGCCAACAGCCCAGGTTTGTGTGCCTGCCCTCTCACTTTCAGTCGTCAGGATGCCTCACAGTATATTTACTGTTGGATGAGTCGTGCTTCCAAGTGTTTTGACAAACGCTGCTGCATAATATTTCAGGCTTGTTTGAGAATAAGGAAATGTCTCATATTTATGTAGCTGCTCAACTGGATGGAAAGGTGCTCTGTGTACTGTGTGCTGTTGACATGAAATACATAACTGGAACAGTTGACTGAGATCGTTTTGGGAAATAATAGGTCCTGAGTAGTTGTAAGACAATGGCAATTAGTAAATACCTGCTGAAAGTACAGACACAAGTAAGCACAGGTTTCCAGTAAAACCAGTGTCAGTGTTGCTCAATCGAATGCCTTGCTTAAAGGAACAGTTTGACGTTTTGGGAGATGAGCTCCTTCGCTTATGTGCTTATGCCATGAGGTGATATCACTTTCATGTCTGTCTGTTCGGCATGAAGCCGGAGTCAGTTAGCTAAGCTTAGACAGCGTAAATATGATAATTTGTGTTTTTTACAGAGGGTTTTTGTTGTGGGACTGTTACCTTTGGACAGAGCTTTTCTGTATCTATGCTAAACTAAGCTAGCCAGCTGCTGGCTGTAGCTTAACATTGATCGCAGAGATCAGCATGATCCTCATCTAACTCAGCAAGAAAGCAAATAAGCTCATTTCCCTAACTGTTCAACAATGAATACCTACTAAAACACATATAAGCACTGTCTTTCAAGTTCCCAGTAAAACCAGTTTCACTGCGGTTACTCACTGCAGTACCTTGCACATTAGTGCAGGTAGTTATCTCAACCTCTGACAGGCTTTTGCATCAAGCATCAGTTAAGTCCTTTTCTCTGCACCTGCCTGTGTCCAGACTCTACTCCCAGTCACCCCTCGCAGACGACCCCTGTGCAGAAGAAAGTCCCCAGCAGTGCCTCGTCTCGACAGAAGGACAAGGTCAATAAGAGGAACGAGCGAGGGGAGACTCCCCTTCACATGGCTGCCATCCGGGGAGACGCTAAGCAAGTTAAAGAGCTCATTAGTATGGGAGCTGATGTCAACGTCAAAGACTTTGCAGGTATGATGTCCCCAGGAGGTGATCATTTAACAGCTTTCATCATGTCTGTATGGAAGCTATTAATAGCATGAAACTGACTAACAGGTGTTAGACAGACATCTGTGTGCTTGATACTATCATGTGTGCACATGTTTTTTGTTGCATGGTTTCATTTTTACTCTCATCTCCCAACAGAAATCTATGAATATTTAATTTTTATGCAAAATTCTTAAAACTCTCGGGTGTTGCTGTTTTCTGCTCTCACCAGGTTGGACTCCTCTTCATGAAGCCTGTAACCTCGGTTACTACGACGTGGCCAAGGTCTTAATAGCAGCGGGTGCGGAGGTGAACACGCAGGGTCTGGATGACGACACGCCACTTCATGATGCCTCGAGCAGCGGGCATAAAGATGTAAGAGCTTCACTTGAAGTTTGTCCTGCCACAGTGATGTGAATGTAATGTAGACATTAGAGTGATAGTGATATGTCATTTTGACAGCAGAACTGCCTTAATCACAATGTCTGCCTGTACAACACCTGGTCAAAATGGAAAATGGAAGAAAGATGCATCTCTGTTAAGAGTTGTGATTATGCGTGCATTTATTCCCCTTCATTAATCAAATTATAAACTGTTTCCGCCCACAGTAGATGATCTCCTAACTCACTCAGTTATCCTTTGCTGTGTTTAGCAACAGACGGTCAGACTGAATTAAAAGTATTTGTTTGAATTGCGTGGAAGGAGGAAACTGGTAACTTTGAAGTTTTTTGTTTTTGTATGTTTCTCTCCAAACGTGATGTTTGTCTTGAGATTCTCAGTCTCACTTCTTGCTCTGTTACATACAGATCGTGAAACTGCTACTTCGACACGGTGGTAACGCCTTCCAGGCAAACAAGCGCGGCGAGCGCCCGGTGGATGTGGCGGACTCTCAGGAGCTGGAACAGCTATTGAAGGGAGAAGTGCCGCTGTCGGACCAAGACGACAGCTCTTCAGGTATGCAGAGAATGGTGTAGCGTTTGGCTGACCTCCGGTTTAAAGTCAAACATTAACATGCTAACTTTGATTTGACAGAACGTTCGTAGCTGCTGCACCTCACAGCTCAATGTGTTTTTTATTTTAGATAGACCAGATGGGGCTTTAAAATCAAATGTCTACAGTGTGTTCAGGTCTTTACCTATATTTATGGACTGATATACATTCACAATTTTGAGTTTCATATGCACTATAAAACATTTTATTGACTATTCAGGGCTTTTTCCACAAGGGAAAATTAATGACATGATTGAACTTGTCATAGAGAAATAAGTTGTGCGTTGGATACACCGTGTCATCTTCAACAGCTTCTTGTGTTTGTATTAAAGTGCTTCATTGGCTTTCACTGTATCGTTTTAACACTGATCTTCTCCCCTCTGCAGAGTCTGAGGACCCACCGTCTGTCAATCCATCCAGCGTGGATGACAACATGGAAGACTCTGATACTGAAAAGGACTCGGATGGCAAACCGCCCACAAAAGCATCGTCGTCTGTTCCAGGGCTGGATGAGTATGAGTTCAAGGACGAAGAAGAGGAAGAGGACCTCAGCAAAGCCCTTAATGACAGACACATCCTCCGGAGGGAACTACGGCAGCGGGAGAAGGAGGACAAAGATAGGAATCATGTGGCAGGGAAGCAGAGCGGCAAAGGGGATTCCTCCTCCAAGTCCAAAAAGCAGAAGACGTCCCGTGTCCACTGCAGCTCCGATACCTCCAGTGATGAAATGGAGAGCCTTCCAGAGAAAAGGAACTCCCCCACCTGCTCTCAGAGCTCGGAGGGCGTCAAGGCGGACACAAGATCTAAAAAGGAGAATGCTGAGCAAAAGGAGAAAGGCAAAGTCAAGAGGAAGAGCAAAAGCCAGAATAAAAACAAGGAAAACCAAGAAGATGGGAAAGAGAACAGCAAAACTTTGGTCCTCTCTCTCGCGACTGTGTCTGACAGCACAGAAAAGGGTCGGGAGGAAGACTCCTTCAAGATGTCTTTCAGTCCTAAAGATGACTCATCCGTCCACCTCTTTCATTTGTCATCCATAAAGTCTCCAAAACTGAACCACAGCCTGACTGACAAACAAACACCACTCAAACAAGAAAATACTAAGATGTGCATTTCCATCAGTGACAGCTCATGTCCGGTGGACGGTGTCAAATACAACCACTACACAGACACAGACTACTGCACTGAAGGCTCCAGCACCAAGGGGTGTAAGCACAAGGAAAAGAGCAAACATCAGCAGAAAGACCCCAGCGTAGACGGGGACGACAGTCCTTACAAAGACGGCAGCATAGGAAACAGTATAGACAGCGCTGAAGGTGCCTTACGGAAGACCGACTTAGATGGCAAAGTAGTCAAGAAGCATAAACTTAAACACAAGGAGAAAGACAAACACAGGAGGGAGTACGAGGCAGAGAGGAGCCGCCACAGGCAGAAGGAGGCCAGGAAAGACAGCCACAGGAATTTGGAGTTTGACAGAGAGTTCTGGAAAGAAAATTTTTTCAAAAGTGATGAGACGGATGAATCTCTGCCAGTGAAAAAGGAAGGTGAAGACAATAGCTCACTTCAGAAGACCTCTGACTCCTCTCCTGTCAAAGATGAGAGAAACACCAAGGAGAAACACTCCAGCAGCAAGGAAAAGAGGCCGAGAGAGGAGCGGGAGAAAGACAAGGCGGTGAAAAAAGAGCGGAAGGAGGCTGCTGGTAAAGAGGAGAAGGTAAAGGATTCAAAGCTGAGCGAGCGTGACGAGAAGGTGGACTGCCACGGCTCAGGGCGGATTCCTGAGGAGACGCTGCAGAGCAACAGCATGAAAGAGGAGACAGAGGAGAAACCCATAAGTGGGATCACAGCTGATCAAGAACAGCTGGAGCCCTCTGAGAAGGGCTCACGCGAGAAAACTGACAAGAGGCTCCCAGGAAAGGAGAAGGATTCAGAAAAAATGGAGAAAAGGCATCCTGACAAGGAAAAAAAGGTTAAAGCGGAGCACTCTGACAAAGCCGAGCCCCAGAATTCAGTCGATCGTTGGAAGGAAAAAGAAAGAACGGGAGCAGTTTCTTCCCACTCGCCTGGTGATAAAAACTACAAAGAGAATGAAAAACTGAAATCTTTATCTGCAACAAAAAAGCACGAGGACAGCAGAAAAAATAAAGATAAGTTTGACAAGCGGTCTGACAGGGACAGGCAGGACAAAGAATATGGTGTCGGAGATCACAGAGAGAAGGAACGCACAACCTCTGATAAGAAAGGAAAACCTGCGGAGAAGACCGCAGATCATAGTAAATCTGACCGTTCAAAAGAAAAGGACTGTGAGCGCAAAAAGAGAGAGAAAATAAAAGACGGGACTTCCTCGAGCTCCAACCTGAAGTTACTTTTAGAGGAGAAGAAGAGCTATCTGTCCGAGAGCAGCAAGTCCTTATCTACAAAATCAAAGGAGGAAGTTGTGAGAACACCAGAGAAGGATCGCGACCGGAGAGACCGGGACAGAGACTCAGATAAACACAAGGACAAGGATAAAGACCGGCACAAAGACCGCTCCCAGCAGGCCAAAATCAGCAAGGCCAAATCCAGCGAGACAGATGCAGACAAGGCCAAATCAAAAGCCTCACCGGCAACACGAGACGCCAAGCCCAAAGAGAAAAGGCTTGTGAATGATGACTTAATGCAGACCAGCTTTGAACGCATGCTCAGCCTGAAGGACCAGGAGATTGAGCAGTGGCATCGCAAACACCTGGAGAAAATCAAGCAAAAAGAGCGGGAAAGGCTTAAACAGAGGCCCCTGGCGGATCCAGGCAAGTCCAAGCCGAAAGACAGAATGAAGACTGAAGCGTGTTTGAGTAAAGAGCTCATTCGCTCTAAAAGCTCTGAAGCCTCCGACGTCCACAGCAGAGATAAACCTCTGAAGGACGGCGCCAGCTCCAGAACAGTGTCGCTTGATGGAAAGACTCTGCCCTCTATCAGCGCAAAGGTCATGTCAGCTGTTGAAAACTGTCTGACCAGATCACCCAGACCAGAGAGCGAACGCTGCGGCCTCATGTCCAGGTCCGTGTCCTTGGTTTCTGTCGCTAGCTCGGAGGATTCGTGTCAGGCGACGACGTTAACACCCAAACATGTTGAATATGACTCTGACATGAACCTGGAAGCCTCAGACTCTCAACCCGCATTCCTCCAGTCTTCCCTCGTCATTCAAGCCACCAGATCGCCGTCTGTTCACGATAAAGATTGCAACAGTCTTCCAGATGTGCTGCAGAGTAACCGGACGCTGCTGTCCGGCAGACATGAATCACCGTACCTCAGGGCTATTCTGGACGAGGATGCCAACTCATCAACTGAAGGTAAAGCTGTTGAAAATCTGCCAAAACCCAGCCAGCCTACTGAGGAGCCGAAGACGAGAGAGACCTCAGCAGACCCAGAGGAGAGCCTCACGGGCCAGCAATGTACGAATTCAGTTTCTGATTCAGCCACAGAGAGAGAAGGGGCCACTTCTGGTGGTTTAACGCCACAAATGTCAAACAAAGACCCTGAGAGTAAAAACCAGACACTTCCAGAGTGTGGTGGATCTCAACCAGGGTCAACAGAGCAGAAACCTCTTTCCTCTTCTGATCCTCCCGTTGTGAGGGACAACCCGTGTCTGCCAGAGAACTCACAGGCAGAATGTAGCAACAAGGATTCTGATCAGCCATCGATACCTACAGCTTGTCTACCTGCAGAGCCGTCAGCGCTCACAACCACAAAAACCTTCCAGCAAAGGGAACCACTCGCTGTTTCTGGAATGGAGAGCTCGCAGCAGACGGAATCGGGTGCCGCACATGTTTCTGACCCTAAAGACAAACCTCTGGAGAGTGCTGATAGAGCAGAACCAGAGATTGTGCAAACCGATACGGAAAGCTTCAGAGCAGAGGGTGCAGGAAGTCCCGTACCGTCCACCAGTTCGCACATTCCCAGCTCCACTTCAGGGGACTCCTTGCCAGGTTTTAGCAAATCCAGCTCAGAGTCTGAATGTACTCAAGAGGACATGGATGTAAACAACCAGGACTGCAAGAAACCGAGACCTTCCAGTGACGCTGCAGGTCCGTGTCTCGATGCTCAGGTGGAGAAAAGGGACGGTCTGCCCCCGGCGCCGTCCTGCAGTGCGAGTCCTGAACACAAGGCTGAGGAGGTGACCGACGTCCCGCAGAGCTCGGAGAACAACGGAGGTGCTACTGGTTTTGTTCCAGCAGAGAGCTCGTCAGTTGAGGGCAGCCTGGCTGCAGAGAGCTCCTCTGAATCCAGACCAGAGGCCAGCTCAGAGCCTATGGAGGTGACCTCTGCCGAGGAGAAACCAGAGTCATCTTCATCTGGAGAGGAGCAGAGTCAAAGCACCATCCAGTCAGCAGCTCAGACCGACTTCAGCAGCAGCGCCTCGGGGAGCTCCTCTCCGCAGTCTGGAGACCGGGATTCTGACTCTTCGGGGGCTAAGGTCAAGATTCACTCTGATGAGGACGTGGACATCCACGTGCCCCATCCACGCAAGAGAAAGATGCCTAAAGTGTCCACCTCCCAGTCAGGCTCCTCCACTCAGCAGGACAGGGAGAGAGGCCAGCAGTCTCTGGCTGCTATTGTGGACTCCATAAAGCTGGAGGAGATCCAGCCCTACCAGACAGAGAGGGCCAACCCTTACTACGAGTTCCTGCACATCCGGAGGAAGATCGAGGAGAAGCGCAAAGTGTTGTGCAGCGTCACCCCCCAGCCACCACAGTATTATGATGAATATGTGACCTTCAATGGATCCTACCTCTTAGATGGGAACCCACTCAGCAAGCTCTGTATACCAACTGTGAGTTCTTCTTCTTTTGTAAAACTGGGGCAGAGTTTTAGTTTTAACTCTGATCCATAAATTGGCCTGTTCTAATTGTAGGAAACGACTCTTACCTGATTTTGCACATTTTTGTGAGGGTTTGGTGCCGCACTCCAACAGGTTCAGAATGACAATGATGCCTATTATTGACTCTAATTTGATTAATTTAGGCTAATGTTGTTTGTCAAAGGTAAACTCGTACAGTTATTGTAATACTAATTTGAGATCCTCCAGTCCCTCAGGTCCATCTCATACCAAACCTGCTTGGTTCATCAACGTAGTTGTGATGATGCAGGGTGACAGTTATATTTCTGAATGTTTGCTCCTCTTGGAAAGTAAAGGAAACAATTGACAGTGAAATGAACTACAGTGAGATAGCGCCCTAATTTATTTCAGATATCAGCCACATTAGCAGTTTATATAGTGTTGAGCAAATATTGCCAAGAGGAAGGAAAAGTAAACTGACTGACTTGATAAGTATATTCTTCTGATGCCTGCGCGGTGACTCGTCAGACATAGCGTTGCAGCGTTGATGAAGCGTTTTGAATCATCTTCCTCTCCGCTGTTTGAACAGATCACTCCACCTCCGTCATTACCTGAGCAGCTGAAGGAGATGTTCAAACAACAGGAGGTGGTCCGCATGAAACTGCGACTGCAGCACAGCATTGAAAGGGTACGTAGCTTCACTCTTGGAGCTCCTTGATCACCTCCAGACATTTTATTACCACTTGTAGCTGCAGAACACATTGTAAAAAAGCCTTTTTTGGAAACCCTCTCCGCATTTTGAAGCTGTGTGTTCTTACACCCTCTTTAAGACTTTAATGGGGCATCAGTGCTCAAGATACTGACTGCACGTTTTAACGCTACATTTAAGGTCGGAGTCTCAGGATTAATGGCTTATTTTGTTCCTTCCATCAGGAAAAGCTGATTGTCTCAAATGAACAGGAAGTCTTACGAGTTCATTACCGGGCGGCAAGAACATTGGCCAATCAGACTCTGCCTTTCAGTGCCTGTACAGTTCTACTGGATGCTGAAGTGTACAACATGCCTCAAGACGTCCAGGTGAGCGTCACGGAGCAGCGGTCCAAAGTCACACCTGTGGGGGTCTTCAGCAGCTTCTACACAATGTGTCGAAACGTTCTGTGTTTGACAGGTTGTCGTGTGTTTGGTTCACAGAACGATGATGGCAAAACGTCAGTGAGGGACAGGTTCAACGCCAGGCAGTTCATGTCCTGGTTACAAGATGTTGATGACAAGTTTGATAAACTGAAGGTAAGATCGCTGCGACCGCTTTCACCGCCCGCCTCCATTTAACTCCAGGTACAGTCGTAGAGAGGGACACTTTAAACTCAGCGTGGAGGCACGAGGGATCTCCCAAACACTGGTGCTGTAAATGTTTGGGTGTTGATTGGCCAGTCATTGCTGGCACGTCATACTGGGGAGAAAACATCTCATCCAGTCACTGAATCTGCTTATTTGCACTGATTAATTTTGCTCTGGCTAAGTTCTTATTAAAACGGAGCTGTTTACAGGCTGAACAGGATCCTCTGATCGTCTCACAGCCAGATAAACGTGCAACGAGGTGATGCCACCAATCACTGTCTTTCTTTTACTCCAGCCATAATCAGCTCGGTGTCACTGACAGACAGCTTGATTTTACAAGTCTCACTTATTTTACCTCGTGCAAAAAGGATTCGTAGATGGCAGGAACGGCAGGCTCCAGCTGCCTGCACATGAACTCTGCTGCAGGAAACACATGAAAGTCAAAAAGTCTGAAGTCAGTTCAGAGGAAGCTTTGGACTACAGACAGCAACATCCAGCAGTGCTCGTGTACAAACCACAGCAGCTCATTAAATGAAGGGACGTCCTCGCTGTGCGGGTCTCAGTCAGCACAGGTTTCAGTGGCCTGTTTTGACAACTGTATTAACTGAAAACAAGATCAGTGGAACAAACAGCAGTCGTGCAGTGGATTTCGTTCTCCGTACGAGTAAACTGAGCTTCTGGCAGAGCTGAAAATGTAAACAGTGCACTCTGTGGCATTCGGTGAACGCTTGATCCAGATTATTAGGTTATCCTGTGTCTTTGCGTCACATCGTGCTTGTTTCTTAAAGTTGGTAGTTTCATAAGATTTAACAGAAACGTGGAGATTTTTGTTATGTTGGAAGCAAAGAATGATTGGTAATTGATTGTCTTGTGGTCTATTTTAGAGGTTTTTATGTCCATACTGTCTCTGGATTTATTCAGATCCAGATTTGCTTGCAGTGAAGGGAAAGCCTCCATCATGTCTCCTTCACTGTGTCCATCCTTTGTTTAAGACTGGGAGGTTCCTTTTGACGCTAGTTTTTAGTTATTGCTTTTTTGCAGGCAAAACCTCTAAATCTGCCTTTAAACAGCAGTCAGGTGACCATAAAACACGCTCGCTGTAATAACTCCTCTCGTCCATTCTGGCCTTTATGGTGGATTTTGTACATTTTTTTTTGGATTTGTCTTTGCGCTTTTTACGGGACAAATAGACTCTCTTGATCTAAATAAGAAATCTGTTTGGATAAGAGGTTAATTTGGAGCCTTTTCCCTCCACAGACGTGTCTTCTGATGAGGCAGCAGCATGAGGCGGCGGCCCTGAACGCCGTGCAGCGTCTGGAGTGGCAGCTCAAACTGCAGGAGCTGGACCCGGCCACCTACAAGTCCACCAGTATCTTCGAGATCCCCGAGTTCTACATCCCGCTCGTGGAGGTCAACGACGACTTTGACCTCACCCCGATATGAGCTGTAGGACAGACGCGCTTTGCCACAGCGGCGGCCACGTTACGGACACGAGAGGCAGCCCGCACATTCGAGGAAAAGGAAACGCGTAGCACTTAGAATGCGGCGGTAACACAAAAGAGCACTTAGAAAAGAGACGATTTTACTCCTGAGCTCTGACAGTCCAAAACGGCACGCCCGCCACGAGGAGGAGGGGGGGGACGGGGACCGACGGTGCCTGGCACAAAACACGGGGGTCCAGGCCACAGATGAAGCCCAGGGAGCAGAGACCAAAAGCTGGGTGGGCGGCGCCGGGAGCTGCAGCATGAAGCGAAGCGTGGACGACGACCACCTGCTACTGCTCCTCATCAAGCAGGGTCACACAACTGAAAGATTTCAATTGTTTTCAAAGTGCGTGTTCATACATTGTGTACAGACTGTGCTCTTAATTTTTTAACTTATTTTATACATAAACAATTGTGCATTTGTAAATAGTCATGTAATTATTGTTTTAAACCTGTAAAAACAAAAAATAATAGATATTTTGATTGTAAACTCGTTCTGTCTTATGTTTTAATGGACCAAAGTTGGTTTTTATATCGAGTGTCCTCTTCGTCCGTGATGTTCTTGTTGTTGTTGGCTTAAACTCTTAAGCATGTGTTGGCTTTTGTTGTGTTTTTTGTTTTTACTGTTTCTCTTCCTTCCTCATCTGGAGCTCCACGCCACAGCTGGTGTTTTTTGACTTTGGCAATTAAATGCTGTGCATGTGTTGCGTTGTTTGTACTTTTTCCTAAAAAGCTGTACTGTGGACTTAATTGTGAGGTTTACTGAAGTGTTCCAGCTTTTTTTGCGCCATTGTGTCATGTCCTTTTCGCGGCCTCACTCCTCATGTGTTGTCCATTGTGTCTCAAGCGCATTAAAGTCTGTTGTGGCTTCCAAGGAAAAAAAAAAAAAAAACAAGAAAAAAAAAAAACAACTTTTAAAGTTTCAATGTGAGATCACAACAACAAAACCTATTTTTTCAACATAATGCCTTTTGAACGATAGTTCTAAAAAATGTCTATTTTAATATTTACTTGTTACATGACTTGTACATATTTGTAATATATAATTGAATAAATTTTATTTGTTGTGAAATTAAAAGTCGGTTTTGGTGTCATTCATCTGAAGGCTGCTCAAGAAATTAGAGATGAAATCAGTTTGTTTTTTATGAAGCAACAGTGGCTAATTCACTGGTTTCAGCTTCTCAAATGTGATGTGTTTTTATGCAAATAGAATATTTTTTAGCTCAGACAAAACAAGATTGAAAGCTGCTACCTTCAGAAACTGCAGTAAGCTTTCTTTTTCAGACTGCAGAATGCAGGACTGTCCTCAGCCAGTAGATGTCGCTGCACACAGCACTGCACATCCAGTCAGCTTGATGTTAAGTGTGATTAGCTGTTTGTGGACTCAGTGATGCAGGTTAAGTGAAATAAAGCCACTCGGATAATAAACCACTGCTGCAGCCTCCAGTGTGTGCTGAGGCTGCATTCATGCAGGTCAAACATTTTCAGCAGCTTTTCATTGTTGTTTTCAGTCCTTTGACCTCACCTACATACTTTATATGTGTTTATGTACTTACTAATATATACACAGCAGTTTCCGACAAAACTAATGTATCTACCATAATCTGATATATGAATATATATTTAAAGGACTCCCTCCAGACATGTTTCAAAACATAGAAAATTACTCTGATTGGAAGAATGATTTGTGTCTGTGTGAGTTTTTCCACAAAGAGGTAAAAATTTGTCTGTTAAAAATTCCCAAAAAGACAATTTCCTTCCTCACTGAAAAGTCCAGAATCTATGAATATGCATTTGTTCATTAACTTCATCTCACTTCTGTAAATGAAGAGGAATTTGAGTTAAGGATTTTAATAATATCAAAATGCTGCTTACACATTATTGCATCAGTAATATGGAAGATAAATTTAATCTGGCAAAAGCCTATTTAAGTACTTTAACTTTAAAATTTTCTTCTTTATTTAGTGATTGTGTGAGTAAAATACTTCTTGCACCAGTGGTAAATTGAGACACAAACACACATACTCGTGTTTACATCAACAGGGTCAGACTAAATATGATAAACACACGTCAGTACAAGACAAAGCCTCCAAAGTGACTGAAAGTGAACTTGATAAACCAGTGTCAGTGTAATTAGAGCGAGTTAAACTGACTCACTTTCCCCTCAAACAGCTCATTTTAACCCACAACCATCACATTGAACACGTGACTCATACTTCCTCTTAACGTCATGACTCAGGCTCATTTAGATAAAGAGATCATTTTGGTCGTGTTTAAGGGATTTGGCATCTTTTTCTTGGCTCACATTTACTTTGAAGGTGTGTGTCTGTGTGTGTTCCGCGCTGACCTTCCTGCCCTACAGGCTGGAAGTGGGGCCTGTTGTAGGTTTGATGAAGCCTCGGGAAAACACGTGTAAACACCTGTGGAGTCAAATGGCCCATCAGAGCAGTTCTGCAGGGTTGCTACAAATGAGCGCAGGGACGCTCCTCAGCGGGAAGTCTGCGCAGCTTCACAGCTTCCGAATCGCCCTTTCTCACCTAATGAGCGCACTCACAAGGCCGCTGATAAGAGCACAGACAAAGGGCTTTTTAATGGAGTGGGGGTGGCCTTGAGAGAAGAGATTTGCTTGTGTAAAAGTAGCCAAACAGAGCCCACCGGGACAGCCAAGCAATGGCCGGAGTTTGGGCTAAAAAGAGATAAACGGAGATTTTACGCACAGGACTTTTACGCACGCAACTCCAGCGAGGCGCAGCCGTAAATGTAGTCTGTTGGCTGTGTTTATGGTGCGGTGAGGCGGATCATTCATGCCCGTTACCCTGAAGACACTGCGCCGGTGTGTGTGTAACCTGAGGCCCGGTGTTTGCCTCCGCAGACGTTGGGTAGAAAATGGAGTGTGTGCCTTTAAGGCGCCCGACTGCCTGTCGCTTTTTGCTGCGGAGAGACTGACGCCCTCTGGACACAGTGGACACTTGAGCGGCGGCAGAACACCATCCTGGAGAAGTTCAAAGAGAAAACAGCCGCACTCCCTCCCAAGAAGAAAAGTCGTGAACTCGTCAACAGCGTTGTGGTGAGTTTGAAGCTTCTTCCGTTTGTTTTGTTTCGCTGTTTTCTGCGCTCGATTCTCTTGTAGCTGCGCGCGAGTGAAACAAAGTTTTGGCGTTAGCGATGAGCGCAGAAAGAGGTGAAGAAACGCCTTCATGACTGAGAGAGCTAATGTTCCTCACATGTTCACTCCCCGTCCTGAAATGGAACAATGTGCAGCAAAGGGGTGAAGTGTAAAAGCAGAGCGGCGGGATTAGACGGTGTGTTAACGTGCTATGAAAAAAAAAAAAAAAGATAGGTAAAGGAAGCTGATGTTGCCAGATGTGTGTGTGTGTATGTGTGTTGTTATTCCACAGTAACGTGAGTGAGAGCTGGCTTTGAATGAAATGTGACGCAGGCCCTTTTTAGAAATGTGATGCTTGCAAAGTTTGTTCTGGTTCTGCAGGACAAAGCTGTGATTTTCACTGTATTTCTTACACATTTGAAGTCGCCTCTTTGCGTCACTTTCTTGCTCTGATGTGTGAGTTTCAGCACTTAAAATGTAGATTTCAGATCTCCTGTACTGCATGAAGCACACAAAAGAATATAAGAAGACACGCAGAATTCGTTAGTAGTGTTTAGTTCAAAATGTAAAGAGAAACAGATCATTTTTACAGCTGAGACCTGACGAGGCTCCAGCTGAGTGTGAGGAAAGCCTCTCTGCTGGTTTACATATTCAAAGTGTATCTTTTATGTCCTGTTATGCACCCACTGCAGCTCCCCGCTCTTCCTCTTGTGGAATGTCAGTGATGAACTTTTGTTTGCTTGTCTTTGCCTGGTGTCTGAGGTCCCGTGTCTCGTTGTTGATGTAGGTGTTTTCCAGTGCCGTGCTGGTGAGCCGTCAGGATGAGGCCTGGTGAGCTGATCCTCCCCGCCGCCGCCGCTCTCCTCTTCCTCCTGTCAGGGCTGTCTCTGACCTCCGGCTGCAACAAAGCCCTCTGCGCGAGCGACGTCAGCAAGTGTCTCATCCAGGTAAAGGACATCAGCGTCTCCACACTCTGTCCACACTTTCTCTGAGGGTGCTAGACGCTGAATGTTGGATTTGCACAATATTTTTTCCATGAACAACTCATCCTTCCTCTTCTGAACCGTGGCTGCGCTGATTTTCTGACTCACAGTCAAAGAAATCAACTGATCTGTAAAACTAACCCGCCTTACTTGCAGATACTCCTTTCCATACTTTAAATTTGTACTATAATCTATGGAGCTCTGTTTGTCAGTGTCAAACAACAGTGGAACTCCATGAAAATGTGGTTTGCATCATCAGAAATCCCACGATTGTTTTAAAAATGTGCCCAGAAATCTCCACATCACCGCTGAACGAACGAGCTCCACCGCGCTGAGGTGACTTTATGGTTGCAGACAGATAATCTAATCTTATGCGTGCTGAACTTAACCGAGCTTTTCTGCTGATTAAAGTTGGAAATTTCTATGCGAGTGCAGCCAAGTTCAAGCTTTTTATCCTCCGGGGTTACATCTGTTTTGTGTAAACAGAGACTGTTGTTTCTCCTGACAAGAACACAAATTAAATGCCGTCTGCAGCCGGACTCGGTTCAGTTTCGGAGCGGCAGCAGAGCAGTCAGAACCTAACTTGTTTTTAATACAGTTTAAATGAGCATTAAACTGGCAGGACAGACTCGAAATATGCAGTAGCATTCCTTCGACCGGTGGCTGGAGAAAATGTGTCTCAGCTGTTGTTAATGCGGCTCAGTTTCGTGCATATACTTCACAATAAAAAAAAAAACAAAAACAATCCAGCAGTAGCCAAATTCAAGTTGAAATCGACCCGTGTCCTGATGGGGATCTGGACCGGAGAACAAAGCTGGAATCTGTTGTGAAGAATGCAGATACATTCCTTCGATAAGCCAAGCGAAGTCTGGAAGGAAGGCGAGCAGCAGAGGAGCAGAGATGTGAGTCTAACCGTGCGGCTCCGTGCACACCTGCTCTCTACCTGCGCGGCGCCTGCGGGTCACTTCCAGGACGTGATGTTTCTGGCCGGTGGCTGAAATCGCTCGCTCGCTCTGATTTATGTGAAGACTCGTTTTTCTATTTTCACATCAGACCCTCTGACTTTTGACTTCTGTTGACTTTCTGGCATCACTTCCTTTGTGTCACTCTTTCCATGGCGGCTGAAGCCCGGCGGGTGAGGGTTGGAGGGGCGGGACCCCGGAGTTCAGACGCATTCTGTCATTCGTTCTTGTTATTTTGAGGGAAAAAAGTGAGAGGAGTGTTGGCCCGTCTTTCCACCACCTGTCAAGTCAGATTTGAGTTGCTGCCTGTCCTCTGTCCTGTGTGTGTGTGTGTGTGTGTGTGTGTGTGTGTGTGTGTGTGTGTGTCTGTGTTTAGTGGCCCTGCCTCTCCCATTAACATCCGTAAAGTACTGTCTTTAACCTCAGTGGACGTTTCACCTGTGTGAGTGAGCGGCAGGTAGCTGCTGCAGGCAGCTGAGGTCGCTCACAGGAAGTTGAGTCTTTGTCTGTAAATAGATGTTTTTGTTTGGAAAGGAGGCGTCGAGAAGAGTCAGAGCGGGCGAAGAATAGACGGCACAACTTTTAACTAGAGCTGAAACAGTCGGTCGATTAATTGAATCCAAGGATTAATTTTTGCCATTTTAGCATTTGTTGAAGTCCCAGTCTGGAAAAAACTGATTATTACTATATAGTGAGTATTTACTGCTAATCCTCTAAGACACCACAATCAACAGGAAGTTTATATGCAGCAATTTTGATTATTAATTTATTTCCAAACATTTACTCCTTTGTAATGTTCAGATTTGAGAGGATTTTCTTTGATAAAACACTATAAACTGAATCTCTTTTGGTTTTGGTCTGTTTGCCAGACAAAACAAGCAGTTAGTCACTTTGGGCTCTGGGAAATTGTGACCAACATTTTCACTGTTTTCTGATGTATTTTAATAACCCCCCCAAAAAACCCAACAGACTAATCAATCATTCAAGTAATTGCTAGTTGCAGCCTTAATTTGAACCACACGAAGTCGCTTTTTTGTGGCCTAAAAGGGCCAAAAAATTAGCCAACACTGCAGGTTCTGCCTCAGATTCTTGGTTCAGATTCCTTCATAAATATGCAGTAAATTACCTAAAACCTGTTGGCCCCCAGTGAGTCTGGGTCCTCAGGGGTCTCCGGCTCCTGGACAGTTGCCCACTTTGCCTTGTTCATGTCCCAGTTTGGACAAAATAAAGCTCATCTTTACTAAATGTTTTGTTGCTTCAAGGGAAACTCACCTTGCAGGAGCCATGAAAAAGCAACAAAAGACATGCAGGACTTAAAAGTACTTAAAATAATAAGATATTCAGTTAAATTTAACTCTAAAAGCAGAAACCATCAAAAACAAACCAAAGACGTGCAAACAAGAGACCAAACAACAGATAATTCAGTTTCTAACTTTAGAAACACAGAAGAGCAAATTACAAAGGAAGCTTTGAATTTCTTCTTTCTAAATGTGACACCTGCTGCTAAAACACGACATGCACAAGCAAATAATGACTCATTAAATTATTGATTAATCTGTGAGTTATTTTCATATTTGATCAATTGATCAGTTTCTCAGAGGCAGAGGTGACGTTTTCAAATTTCACATCGGATCAATGGCACAAAACCCAAAAATATTCTCGTAAAAACGTCACATTAAAAAACAATTGAATGCAATGACAATGGAGTTTTTGCTTGATAAATGATTAAATTAATTGATTGTTAAAGTAATTTTTCAAGCTAAAGATTTAAGAAGGCTACATAGTACTCCAGATTTCTTGAGTCTTCACAGGCAGTAAAGCCTCCAGTGGCCTTTTTTAGACTCCAGCCTGTGTTTTTAAGCTTTTTTGGGCACAAACTTGTTGCTACCAAACCACAAACTTCTGTTCCTCCTGCGCTCACTTTGTGCAAAATCCGAACCTCCTGTGAACATTTGTGGCTCTGCTCGTGCTCCTTCCAGGTGGCTTATTTCGCCCGATGAATCATCGGCCGGGACAACAAAGCTCTGTAGCTTCCGCGACCCCGCCGACACCAACTCGCTAGCTGTCAGAGGCGAGAGCGATGGTGCGTGTGCCGTGAAGGAGAAACGGTTCCGCCTATAGCTCCTCTGTAGAAGCTCCATGTTGCTAGTGATTAGTGGGATCTGCTGTCCGACGCTCGCTTTTACGCTCTGCTGCCATCTCAAGTCATTTGTCTGAATTCCCCAAAACCCCTGAGGGTGGGAGAACATGAGAGGAGGAGGAGGAGGGAGGGGAGGCTAAGGTCAGGAGGAGGTGTGTGTGTCTGTGGGGGGAGGTTGGTTGAGGGAAATATACAGTTGGGCGAGCTTCACGAGCCGCGACTCTGTGCAGGCCGGGCTGTTTAGCAGGGTGTGGCAGCAGATTTCAAAGTTAGCACACAGCAGCGGTCGCTCGGCAGGACGAGGCAGCACACGTTCACTTTCTCTCCAGAGTCCTTTTGTCTCGCTGCAGCTCAGCTTTGACTGATTGCAGCAGTTTCCGCCTGAGAGGCAAAGGCAGCCTCATAAGAGCTGTTGAAGCCGCCGAGATAACCTCATCCATTTCAGTGAGGAAATTGATGTTTTGAGGGTCGCAACTACTGATTGTTACGGCTCGTGTCCAGTAGTTTTTATGATACGTTATTCCGCAAAATGTCAGAATGGTGACGTCTTCTGATTGCTTCTGTTGTCCAACCAACAGTCCAAAACCCAAGGAGAGTCAGTTTACTGTGAGACAAAGAAAAGCAGCAAAGCAGACAGCGTTTGTCTGTTTTCGCTTGATAAATGATTATAATATTATTGTTGCCTTGTGTCTTTATTGGAAAGCTGACAGGAAAAGAGGGGAGAGAGAGGAATGACTGCAGCCAGAATCAAACCGTGGACGATGTTTTTCAGCCTCCAGTTGTTTAAAGGCTCGAGCAGTCGATGTCTCTTTGTCCCTCTGCAAGTTTTCTGTGTGTTATTGAGATTCATGACTTCATTAGCTTCGTATGAAATCTTCTACAAGGTGCCACCAGACAAGAATCCAAAGAATTCAGTTAACACCCACAAATTTATGTTTGCATCATCCCTCTATTTGTTTTTAAGGAATAGTTTGACATTTTGGGAAATGCATTAATTCTTGATGAGAGTTTGAGGATTGGTACCACTCTCATTTCTACACGCTAAGCTAAGAGACAATTAGCTTGGCTAGCATAAACAGGGAAACTGCTAACCAGGTTCTGTCAACAATGAGCCGAGCAGCACCTGTAAAGCTCACTTACTGACACATTATATGTTGTTTGTTTAACCTGTACACAAACATGATTGTAAAAATGATCATGTTTGTGTACGGTTAATTAATCACTGACTTACAACAGTTTTTACGTATATTAAAACAACAGGAAGTCACTGCAGGCCAGGCTAGCTAGTGTTAATGCTACACTAAGCTAAACCTCCTAGCTCTCCCTCTAAAACCACAAATTTTAGTTTGTACATTTTTGCTTGAGTTCAGATTAAACAAATAATACATAACATGTTGATTAGTGAGCTTTATGGGTGCTGGTTTGGACAGTCAGGCTAGGCTAACTGTTCCCGCTGCTCCCAGTCTTTATGCTAAGCTGTCGCCTCCTAGCTAAGAGGCGTCTTTTCATCTAAGAAGGTGTACATTTCCCATCGTTTAGAGGGTCAGAGGTGCTTGAATGTTAACTTTGGAGAGATCCAAGCAGTTTCTCCCTGCCTCCAGTCGCTATGCTAAGCTAAGCGAAGCTAACCACCTTCTGGCTCCAGCTCCATGTCCATTACAGCCTTTTATATTACCATGAAATGGCTTTTAAAAGTAAAAAAAAAAAAAAAAAAAGAAATCTGATTTGTGAAATATGAGTTGCATGTTTTTCCTCCGGGGCAGCTGTTTAGTTTTTATAATTCCACCTTTGAGAGTCATAATTACTCATGGCATCAGATCTTGATCAGAGGTTTGGGGATTGAGAGGCTGGTGATTAAGTGAACTGTGTGTGGTTTTGCAATCCCTCACTGGTGAGTCATTGGAGAGTCTTTTATCATTGCTGGGACTGTTTACGTGCAGGAGATGGCCTCCGCGAAGATATAAAGGAGCAGCGGGGGGAGAGAAAGGGTAAAGAAACAGACAAACAGAAAAGGAGGCAAGAGTGAGGCAACATGACGGGAGAAGAGTATAAAAGGGAGGGAGGGAGGAGAGACGGAACAGAGGAGAAAGGGAGGGAAGGAGGGGGAAAGTGTGTTGTCGGAGGGGGGAGCAGCAGCCATGTTCTGTTCTCCAGGTGTTTTCTTCTCCCTCCCTCTGCCTCCCTCATCGCGGTGACCTTGACTGAGAGGAATGTGCTCCCTGTTCTGTGTCAGGAGGGAGCAGTGGGGGGAGAAAGAGGAACTCCTCTGGCAGTCTCACCCACTTTTCAATCCCACCTACACATTTTAGTTTCCTTCACTGTCTCCGCGTCCCCCGGAGACAAACTGCAGTTGAGGAATGAAGCGTTTTTTTTCGTGGTTTTAAGTGTTTGCAGAAGAGTTATGGGATCAGCAGAGGCTCCGTGTTGTTGGATGTTTGCAGAAGCTCTTGTAATAATATTACCTTCCCTTCTATAAAAAGCTACATGAGAAATTTTCTGCAAGAGTGCTTTTTTTCCCCGTGTTGACAAGCCTGCGTATGGAGAAGCACAATACAAAAACGAACCCAGTGAACCAGATCTGCGTTTAAAAACTGTGAGAAATCACTTAAAACGCCTGAAATTCTCTTCCTCTCTTTTCATCACAAACCTCGCTGTAAACCGGTGGAAATGACATCTTTTTATCCTTGTTTTTGTTGCGCTGTTGCCTTGTTTTGTTGACAGGTTGAAAAACTACTGAGTACGTCAGAGCTGAGACTTGAGTAGGACTTAAAGTAGAAATACACAGATCCATCTTTTTCCAATTCCTCGACTCAGTGCCATCTTTTCCTCACTGCATGAAAAACTCACTGGAAAACTCTGGGAACTGTCTTTAATGTGGATCAGATTGTTGATATCAGGTCTGTTTAATAAGATCAGTGCTGGTTACTTATGCAACATATGGGGTCAGTTCATCCCTGACTTAAAGGATCATTCTGGTTTATAATAACTGGGGTCTTCTTTTTCTAGTTTTGGCCTTCATTGCTTCCAGCTTTGATAAGATTATAACGGACAGTTTGGCCTGATTATCTAAAGCACTTTATTCTGAGGTAACACTTAAAGTTGCTGCTAATAAAAATAACCAGTTTGGGTAATTGTTCAACAGTTTGTCTTTATCTTTCCATTCAAAGTCGTACATTTATTTTTATACACTTATTATTGGTATTTTAAAGCAGCGTCAAGATGGAGCTAATTTTAATTTAATGCTGTACTACTGAAGTATTGTGGAGTAGAAGTGTGAAGTAGCATAAAATGGAAATAAGTTAAGTACAAGTACCTCAAGTTTGTACTTCAGTGCAGTGATTAGTTACATCCCCCTGCTGTCTGCTGAGCCTCAGTGTGAAACCACTCATGAAAATGATTTGACCTTTGACCCCTCGGGACCTGCCTTGTTCTTGAATGGAAATACAGCAGAGGTTTATTTTGTATCACAACAGAGTTCTGCAGACGGGCTGACGTACCTCGATAGATCCCAGATAGATACCGCGCTCGCCACGTGTGGAGTGCAGTTGTCTTGTAATGTGTCTGGTAATAGTTACTGTACATGAAGCAAACCTGCTGTTGATGATTTAATGGCACGTCTCCTGTTTGTACAGCGTGTCTACATGCTGCGTTCTGTCTGCTGTGTGGTTTTTCACTCTGATGCTGCCGCTGCACCTTTCAGACCCGGGGCTTTTAGATTGACATCTAATATTAATGTGTGATGGACAGATGGTTTTTCCAGTCTTATTAAAATGACATTGGTGAGCTCAGTACAACAGCACAAACACAATATATTTAATGTTTTGCTTCTTCAGCTTCATTTATTTCTTTGAATATCTGCTTATTCTGAATCTGATGCCGCAGCACGTTTCAAACAAGTTGGGACAGGAGCAACAGAAGACTGGGGAAGCATCGAACAGCATAACTCTTCCCAATTTATGGCATAAATATTTGTACTAACGATGTACCATTACAGTACATAACAGCACATACATCCACTGTTAGATAACGGTACATACATGTAGGCACAAGAAAACATGATGCAAACTTTGGTAATAAGGGTGAAACAACCTGGGAACTCAAAAATACTCTACCTATTCTATTATTATTATTATTATTAGTAGTAGTAGTAATATTACTAAAAATAGTACTAGGACTAACTCTAAATTACGACAGGCTGTACTTTATTTTGTGGGGCTGTAATTTGAAGCATTGCCTTTAATTTTAATGTTGCACATCATAACATCACACTTGTTGTTTGTTTTACTTCATGACTTTTCCCAGTTTGATGAATAATTGCTTGTTAACATGATTTTGAACTGCTCGACATATTTCAGACCGCCACAAATGATGTGTTACTTTGGTTTGCTGTAAAATGCAAGGACAGAAGAAAAGAAAGGAACATTTAAAAGGAAAAATTGTTCAGTTATTGTGATTATCTTCATGGATACTGCAGTGCAATCTGTGGAACCCCAAACAATAAGGAGCTAAAGCCAAAACACAAAGGATAACCCTAATGTAAAAACCTAAATAGGCTAAAATATACTGTTTTATGCTATAATGTTGTGTGTGTCTGTGTGTGTGCGCCCTGCAGGAGCTGTGCCAGTGTCGTCCGTCTGATGGGAACTGTTCGTGCTGTAAAGAGTGCATGCTCTGTCTGGGGAACCTTTGGGAAGAGTGCTGCGACTGCGTGGGTGAGTGCAGCGTCTCATTTATTAGTACCATGTTTTGAAGCTGACCGCTGTTAGTCAGCATGTAATTTTGGACTTTGGAAAAACTTAACGGTTTAGCCCACGCTCCTGTTTTAGACGGGCTTACAGTGACTTAGCAGGTACAAACAGGCAGGTCAGCATGACACACGGCTGGTGATGCCTGCTGAGCTGAACGTCTGCCAGCGAAGACGCCGTTTGAGTTGTCAGGTTTGTGTCGGACTGCCACAGTTTAAAGCGGCATCTCCAAGACCTTTTCCTGCTTTGTTCTTATAAACAAGCACTGTCCAACACAAAAACACAATTGAAGTGCTGGCAAGAGCCAAATCAACAGGTGGTCATATAACCCAAACCCTAAAGCCACGCTGGCCAGTCAGAAGTCTGAAAAGGCCTCAGGAGGCTCCTTGAGGTCCGACCCCTATATGTCACGACAGGGTCTCGTCCAAAACTGGTTGGATTATGCATCAGTGACGCCTCTGTTCCTCAATAAAGGTGGAAGAGAAACTGTGCATGAATGTGTAAACATGTAAAAAGTCCTGTTAGCAAAGTTAGCACCAGCACTGTTTGGCCACATCTGCCAAAAACTCCGTAAATGACCCTGCCTGCACGTCAACACTGCAAAGTTTCATCCTGGAAGGAGTTTTCTGAAAGCTTTAGCTGCAGCACTGATATATTAATAATTAGTTAGGGCCAATATATACAGTAACATGAGCTTAAGTTGCAGTATAAACAACAAGGACGTGCATAAAATATGAACAATGTAAAAACAAATCATTACGCACAGTTGAATGAAGTTAAATACAGATAACAGGAAGTGAAGCCCCGTAACTGATCATAGTGGGATTATATCATGTTTAAAATGGCCCTAATCTCTCTCCACACATGTGACACTTGAGTCTCAGTCGTGTTAATCTGCAGCAGAACACTTTCTCCCTGTAAAAAGCCTGTGAAAACTGAGGCTGTGGCTGGAACGCGCTGGACGGCCGACGCTCCGTTTGCTCAGAGCGCTGCTGCTCTGATACAAGACGAGTGCGAGGTGAGTGGAGCCAGACACCGACGGTGCCTCCGAAGAGCAGCACTGTGGAGGTTAACGCAAAGCAGAGCCAAGAGGAGCCGCGCTTATGACAGCAGAGGAAATTAAAGGAACATTGTCACTGCTGAGAAGCACCTCCACATGTGGACAGGAAGTGTCGAGGTACTCCAGAAGATCAAAGCGTGAAGAAGCCGGAAAAGAGAGGGGACGAGGAGGCCGACCTGCTCAAGTGAACTTTGACTTTCGGCCTCCTGCCGAGGTGCGACGGGGGTGAAACTCCCAGCCAGATCCAAAACAACCGCGTTTGTTAACAAGGAAACATTTGGCTGGTTAACGAACCAGCAGGGCGGGCTCGGACGCTTCTGACAGGAGGCGTCTGACACAGAGTCAAAGAATGAGGACATGTTTGTGAAATGAGTAGAAGTGTCCTGGTTCTTAGCTTATGAGACAAGGAGCCCCTGGACACAGACATGGGAGCAGGACACAAAAACTCTTCTTCTAAGTTTATTTATGTTGTTGTGCGTCTCTTTGTTGATGTTTTACTTTTAATTCCTGAGGTTGTTTTGCATCTGGCCTTGTGGGTAATTTTGCGAATCTGTTGTCATTCTGTGTTTCTTTTCAGTGTTTTTTCTTCTTAGTGTCATTTTGCATATTTTGTGTCTCTTTCTGGTCACTTTGCATCTCATTATGGCCATTTTGAGTCTCTTACTGGTTGTTTTTTGTTCAGTTTTAGTTGTTATGCCTCTCTTTTAAGTGGCCAGTGTCATTTTTTGTCACATTGTGGTCATTCTGGGTCTCTTTGTGGTCATTTTCCATCCTTTTGTGGTCGTTTTTTGTTCCCTTTTAATTGCTGTGCCTTTCTTATTAGTGCCCATTTTTTGCAGCATTATGTGTCTCTTCCTCGTCACTTTGCATCCCATTGTGGTCATTCTGGGTCTCTTTGTGGTCATTCTGGGTCTCTGTGGTCATTTTCCATCCTGTTGCGTTTTTTTTTTTGTTCCCTTTTAATTGTTAGGCCTTTCTTATTAGTGCCCTTTTTTTTAACAGTGTTGTGTGTCTCTTTCTGGTCACTGTGCGTCTCATTGTGGTCATTTTGCATCTCTTTCTGGTTGTTTTGCACCAGTTTTTAGTCGCTTTGCGTGTCTGTGTGGCTGTTTTGCATCTGATTGTGATTATTTCAGTCTCTTTGTAGTGATTTTGCATCTCCTTCTGATTGTTTTGTGTCTTTTTCTCATTGTTTTACATCTCTCTGAAGTCACTTTGTGACTTGTCATAGTTGTTTAGCTTCTCTTTGTGGCCCTTTGGCATTGTTTGATTTACTTTCCAACAAGACATGTTAACAGTCACTTCATGCGGAGGTTCTGGTCCAGGGGCACCTGGACACCTGGTCCTTTATCTGACTCAGGTGTGCTTTGGGAGAGGGGACAACCCTTCTGGCCTGGCCATTTTAAACCAGTTGGCCCTCAGCTCAGCTTTGACAGACAGATATTGCTGTACGTGCTGACAGGGAGGCTTGACGACAGCTCTTTCATGTGGAACACAAATACAAGTTTCTGACACGGAGCGCTGAACTCGCTGCTGCTGCTGCTGCTGCTGCTGCTGCTGCTGCTGCTGCTGCTGCTGCTGCACAGATGTTGTGGTGGAGTTTTCCTCTTGGACAGGCCGTTTTACAATACACAGAGGATGGCCTGTAGCTTTAAGCAAGTATATTTCTCATTTATCTGTTTTTATTTTTTCTTGCAGCGTTAGCCTTATGACCACTTTAAGTAAGTTTCCACTCCAAACATGTTACTGTGCCAAACGCTGGCTACTTTGAAGTGTGTATCTGCGAGTGGTTAGAGCGGCCCAGTGGAGGAGCGGTGGGGAGAGGACAGTTTGTATTTTAGAGGAGGGGAGGAGGAGAGAGGGAGGACCCATGTGTATGCTTTATCTAAACCAGCTGCTCTGGCTCAGCTTTGAGCACTGGCTTGTAATCCAATTCCTCTGTCAAACTCCGTTCCCCATTAAATGATTTACCCATTAGCTATAATTCACTTTGACTCATTCAAAGGGCGAGGAAGATCATATCTGAGGATGTGGGGACTTTGTCAAGTGATTACTACTGTATTTGGAAATTAAATGAAGTGTTAAAAAGACCTTAATTGAGACAAGATACTCTTGACAGCCATGCGGTTTTACAAAACTGCCCTGAAATCATGTGTGAAACCATTTAACTGTTAAACTTGTCTATTTGGAGTTTGATCTACAAATAAACTCGCTGCCCTGCCAGTGTGCTGAAGGGGACAGTTCACCCAAATCACAAAGAAAAACAAACTCGTGGTATCTCGACATGCAGATAGTTTTGGTTTTATTCCCCCAGGTTTTAAGATTTCTGCCTCCACTCCAGTCAAGGCTGTGATTAGCATCGAGGATTAGCGACACGTCCTGGCTAATATATCTGTGAATTAATGACATGAAGAAGAGTTTACATTCTTTAGATTAAATGTCTCAAAATTGTTTTTGTGTGAAATGAATTTAAATGAAAGATTTTGATAGCTGGCATTGTAGAGAAGGCTTTTAAACAACATTTGGACGATAATGTACCGAGACAGAATTTCCAGAAAACACATCTTAACAGTTTCATGAAAAAATTAAATGGATTATTGTTTTTGTTTTAAATATTAAGACATTTCTGCAGAGTTTGTTTGTTGTCTCGGGTGGTTGTATTTCTGCTGTGGGGAAATTTGACCCCAATGCAAGTGAGCTGAATGGAATTTGCTTTGTCAATTGTATTGAACAGAATATAAATTCAATCTTTGTGGGCACAGTGTCACACTTTCTAATAATAATCCACAAAGAGCTCTCAGGGACTGTTTCTTTGGTAGTAATTCACTGTTGACAGCAAAGCCTGGTTTTGTCAGATAATTCTCTCAAGATGCATCCTGACCCTTTAATGTCTTCATTCATCTTCTTCAATCAGGGATGTGTAACCCCAAGAACTACAGCGACTCTCCGGCCACGTCGAAGAGCACCGTGGAGGAGCTGCACCGCCCGATCCCCTCGCTGTTCCGCGCCCTCACGGAAGGCGACGCGCCGATCAACATGATGGTGGTGTCCTTCCCCGTCGCCGAGGAGCTCTCCCATCACGAGAACCTGGTGTCCTTCCTGGAGTCTCTGGACAACCAGCACCAGAACGTCTCCGTGCCTGGAAACAGCATCCACGCCAGCTACGACACGCAAGGTAACGCTCGAACAGTTTGATCCCTCACCTGTGGAAGGTTGAGATCTGCTTTTCAGTGTAAAATCAGTCCAAAACGTTGACGATGTCCTCAAAAAAGAAACAAATATTTCCATTTTGTGTTACTTTATACCTCCACTTTGCTACATTTCAGAAGGAAATTTTGTACTTTTACCCTGCTACATTTATTTAATCGTCTTTGAGTTTTTCACTCTGACTCTGGGATATTGTGATAAGTATTCTTAAAACAGGTTATTTAGCAATAAAACAACAGTGATCAACAATAATTGATAGTTGCAGCCCTGCTGGAGAGACGCCATCCGGTGTTTCTGATAGACCTGGATCAAGAAAGCGTGGTCAGCCACTTTGAGAACTTGCTTCACATCCACTTCACTTCCACTTTGAACTACATCAGAAAAAAAAACATGCTTTGCTCACATGCTTTATTATTACATAGCTGTCTGGTTCTGTCAGGTCCAGTCAGATTTTTCATTTGCATTTATGGCTTCTCGCTAAGACCCGTGGTAGTAAAATCAGACTCGACCCAAAGCTGAAGCAGACTACAAAGTCTTCAGACCAGTTCAGGTTGGGTCAGGTTTTCACATCGAAATGCCAAAAAGAACTGCAGTTCAGGGAGCTGTAACTGGGTTGAAAGTGTTGCGTCTGCTGCCATTTCTTTATTTTCATTTGCGGCTGTTGTGGCTGTCCACCTCTAAACCAGTCCTATTTGCTATAAAGACACACTCATCATGAGAGTGTTCCCACAGAGCCCAGCAGTTAACTCATTAAGCTCACCAAAACAAAGGGTGATGCTTCGTCGCAGCAAATGAATTTCACCCCTGTAGTAAAAATAGGAACATTGAGGGTTAAAGGTAATAACTTTAAAATGTTGCTTGTTTTTCTGGACCACGTTTACTGGACCTGTGACTCACGCCTTCTGTTTCGCCTGTGTTTTTTATTTCAGAAAACATGTGCACAGTGGTCTACTTTGACGACTGCGTGTCTATCCGTCAGTGTAAACTATACTGTGAGTCAATGGGAGGATCCAAGTACCGCTGGTTTCACAACGCCTGCTGCCAGTGCATCGGACCTGAGTGTGTGGACTACGGCAGCAAGGCCGTGAAGTGCATGAACTGTCTCTTCTGACGTGCGGGCACACATTGGTACCAAATGTCTGGGCCATACCAGAGGACTGAGGGCAGAGGAAACTATGACGATTATGTGTTAGCGTTCCTCAGTTACCTTGTAAAATACCCCCTACACCCCACCTTTACCCCGGCAAATTGTTTTTATTCTGCTGTTATGTCTCACTGTATATTTTTAGATATGTTTTCAATAGTGTTTTTTACTAGAGGTGTATATGAATAATGTATTTTTACAATTATGGTCTGCTAAATCCCAGTCTCATGCCAAATAAAGAAAAGTTTGGTGACATGGACTGTTTTGTTTTATGGAAATGTGTCTGATTTTTAAAATACTTTTCATCCTTTACAATATCGTCTTAAAAAGATGTGTGAAAAGTGCATAGAATGAGTGGAATAGCGAATGTTTGTCCACCTGGTTGCTTGTCTCCTGCTCTAATCTGAGCCTAGTGTTGCCCGAGTCAGGAAACGCATCATTTCCTGGGGAAACAAAGTTGTTATTATGCCATTCTGGTCCACAGGTGTTCCAGTGCTCACTGACCGTCTCATGCAAGCGGAGGGGAAAGGGAGCGTTTACTGATGCCAATCTCTCACCGCCACACACAAATGGTCTTTGTAATGCCAGTGCATTTTCAAAAGGCAGCAGGGTGCCCTATCACCGATTCTGTTCCCAATTGGCATGCAACAGCAGTTTGCACAGACTAATGTACCAGACGCACAATGAGACCTTGTTTGTCTTTTTTATGATTTTGAATCACGACCTCATTTCGCCATTGCAGCTGTGGGTTTTGAGCACAGGGTGCCAACAAAGATCAGAGGGCTAATGTGTTTCATATGTCAGGATGACCACCGGTCCTCTGAGTCCAACCACAGCGTATGGGAAAGTACACATGATTCAGAATAGCAAGTGGTTTCACCAAATTAAGATTATAGTTGCTATTCAAAATATTGTTTGACAGTTTGTCTTGTTGCAGACTTGTGGTTAAGATCAGAATGACACCACAGCCTAAACATTCTTCATTAACTCCAGATCGTCCTCGGCCAAGAAACCTACATAGATTATACATTTGCGGTGAAAGCGCTAAGAAATTGAAGCGTTCGCTTTTGAACTACGTTTCCCATCACGCACTTTGGCTGCCGCGCAAGCGCAGATGGGTTTATTTAGTATACAGACATCCGGAAGCCCCTCTCTGAAACTGACCGAACGGGATAGTGCTTGGTAAAGTTTCTTTTCTTTTGTGATTTGTGTGTTCAACGGCAGCAGAGCGGTTGCAAAATAGAGTTTAGCACATGTAGCTAACTGTGTATCTCATGTTTGGTTGGTCTGGACGAAACGGCAACTGTAATTGTGACGGAGAGGCCAGCTAATCAGCTAGCTTAGCAGGTTGGCAGCTAGCTGAACTACCGTTAGCATAAGGGCCCCTCCATTCAGAGGTGCAGAGCTTCTACTTTGTGAATGTTTTTAATGTAAATATGATTTAATCCATTGATACAGAAGCTAAAGAGGGTGTTCTAGCAACGAGTTAATGGTACGTGACTGGTTGTGTTTGATTAGTTTCCCTCTGGAAACAGGACAAAGCAAGTACATAGGTAATGTGCTCACAGCGAAGAAAGATTAAGATGTCTGGCAAATTTTATTCATAATGTTTGCGGACAAACTTCAATCAAGACACTTTAAGTGAACGTAAAGCTGTCGTGTTAAATCATATTTGGTTTATTATACTGCAGCACATTTTTTTTGGATAAACTGTGAATGCACCAAACTAACCACTTGACTTATTTCTGTTAAAATACGTAATGGGAGATTTCCAACCCGCTGTCTGTTCTAGAGACATCTTGAAATAAGCAGTCGGGCAAATTGAAGCTTATCTTTGTAAAACACACAACACCCTTCCAGTTGTTATGTAATTTCACCTACTTCCTAAAACATGTACAACCTGCCTGCTGAGCAGCTCCTTTTGTGCTTAATTTAACATAAACAGCTGAGACGTCCATAGTGTCGTTTCAGATAATTCTCGCGAGAATTCAGATCGCCAGATGAACACATTCCTGCTTACAGGCATCAAGAGTACGTGATAAATTACTGTTACCGACTGGCTGATGAGGTGGACTGTAGTTTTGATGTCAGATTTGGCATGTTAGAAGTAGGACACGGGGGACGTGATTGTTCATACATGTAGCAGAGCCCCATCTGCTGGGAGGACATTACTGTTGCAGCTGTTCTGTTCATACAGGCATCATTAAAATATAAAGGGAGGAAGAAGAAGAAGAAGAAGAAGCAGGGAAGGGCTACAGCTCTGTGCACAAACTGTTTGAATGCACTAATCAACTGATCTGCTTAAGATTTTGAATGATAGCCTGCATTGAAAATAACTTATTTGCCACAGCTTGCCTGCATTTTAATGTTTAGTCTTTATTTGTTTAAAGTGTGTTACAGCTGTGTTGTTCACCTAATCCACCTGACCTGACATGGTTTCAACAATGTGAAATTCCCATTGCTGAAACCAAAACTGTGAATTGCCGTTTAGATTTCCATTTGGTGGTGCATATGCTGTCATCAGTGTGTTTCTACAGTGAGCTTGTACACTGTTATAAGCTACTTCTGTTGTGCTAAGCAGGTCTTAGTAGAGCCTCTGAATAGCTGTTTTTTCTTAACCTTCATTCAATCCGACTCATTGTGATTGAAATCTCTTTTGCAAGAGCGTCCTCTTTAGTAGAGCAGAGGAAAAATATGGAGAGAAGATATACACACACTGCAACAAACGTAGTCCAGTCCTTCGATTGTGCTTTTCTTTGGTGATTCATTACATCTATATGGTGAAAATGCCTGTAAAGCTGTTTTTTCCAGTTTAGTTCATTATTGAATTTTAGTTCAAATATGATCTGTAGTCAGCAAAAAATAAATATAAAAGCAAAATTAAAATCTTGGAAAAATCCTCAAAGCTGCCCACCTGCTCATATAAATAAGGGGCAGATAACAAAAAGTTACAGAGTCTGTGGAAACTGGACCACAGGAGGTGACCGGAGAAGTCGAACGATACGTTGTCATGTGTTCCTGTTTTTCTGCCCGCTGCAGGTGTGATGGCGAGGTGATGTGCCAGTCACAGAAGTGACCAGAGCAGCCATGACGGAGTGCTTCCTGCCGCCCAGCAGCAGCCCTGCAGAGCAGCGCAGGGCTGAGCACCCAGGGGGCGTGGCACGGACCCCCAGCTCTGAGGAGATCAGTCCCACCAAGTTCCCTGGACTGTACCGCACCGGGGAACCTTCGCCGCCTCATGATGGCCATCACCACGAGGCACCTGACGCCTACGTCTCAGACGATGACAAAGAGCACAGCAAGAAGAAGAACAAGTTCAAGAAGAAGGAGAAAAGGAGTAAGAAAGGATCCTTTAATTTGAGCTTGAAGGTTTATTTTTGACAGTTTGACTAAAATGTCTTAGCACTGGACATTTTCAAGTCTTTATGACTATAACAAAACAATGTTCAGGAGTATTTTCTTCTTCTTCTACACAGTAATATGCACTGTAAGACCTTAATAGTGTTGTAATATCCACTAATGTAGTAGCATTTTGGCAGTTTTGCGTGCTCAGTACACTTGATCAGTGTGTGGTTAGCATGGAAATGAGAAGTAACTGAGTAATGGTAATGAAGAAGGCGTTTTTGCTGGTAAAGTGTGTGTGTTCGTTGATGTGCTTTTAAATAGTGTTTTAGTCGTTTTTGGGCTACACAGCACTATTTTAATGGGATTTGCTGACTGTAAGAAATATGTAGAATATCACTGTCCTTATCCTGTAACATGATGGAGCTGCCAAGTACATATAGGTCATCAACTTCAGGCCGCTAAGCTTCGGCTTTAGAGCAGCTGAGGTCAGAGCACAATTGTAGTGTTGCTGAAGGTCCATTTAGTAGTAGTTGTTGAGGAAAGAGAGAGAGAGTTTCCTACTTTTCCATCCTGCTGGCTGTACTGGTGAGAGATGTTCCTCTACGGAATGGTTGTCAGGCTCATTGTCCACTTACTATCAGGGTTTTTCCATGACTGTGTTTAGCTTTAACAACAGGGTACGGTGGGAGAGAGGAAGAGATGGACAGTTTCAGAGCACACCCAGAGAGCCCAGTGAAGGTGTGTCTCCGGCAGCGGTGAGAGAAACAGGGTCTGTTCTCGGGGAAACCCAGAGTGCAGATAACTAGAGGAAGGCCAAAACTGTGAAGAGCCACATGACTATCTTTGACACCATCCTGTAGCTGTTTGTTCTCAGGAAAAATGTTTTAACTGAGCTTGTTCTAGAGAGGAGAGGCGTAAGGTGCAGTGGGAGCTATGCTAAATTGGTGGCTGACCTCTTTTCTAAGTCCCCATTCTCCCCCTCCTTTGCTGTCTTCGCTCTCTCACACATCTCTCTTCCTGTTTCTATTTCACTGTTATTATGGTCCTGTCGTAGGAGGAGGATAAGGAACAAGGGGTGTTTCTCTCCTCAGATCTAACCCTATTTTTGCCTCTTCGTTTTACTTTCACAGCGGAAGGCTACGCCGCCTTCCAGGAGGACAGTTCAGCAGACGAAGCGGAGAGCCCGTCCAAGATGAAGCGCTCCAAAGGAATCCACGTGTTCAAGAAGCCCAGCTTCTCCAAGAAGAAGGAAAAGGACTTCAAGGTGAAGGAGAAGGGCCCCAAAGAGGACAAGGCCAAGGACAAGAAATCGAAGGACCTGACGGCTGCTGACGTGGTCAAACAATGGAAAGAGAAGAAGAAGAAGAAGAAACCGACAACGGAGGCAGAGCCGGTTCCAGTGGAGATCCCCACCTTCAGGCCCATCTTTGGAGCACCTCTGGCTGAAGCTGTCAAGAGGACAGCTCTGTATGATGGCCTCCAGCTGCCAGCCATCTTCAGAGAGTGTGTGGACTACATTGAAAGCTATGGCATGAAGTGTGAGGGCATCTACCGAGTGTCAGGTACAGAAACTTTAGGAGGCTGTTGATTTTCATCCAAAAGGTCATAAAAGATGTAAGTAGTGCTTGAGGGTATCTCAATATTTGCATGTCTGATTGATACTCACATCAGATTCTGTCCCTCGCAGGCATGAAGTCCAAGGTGGATGAGTTGAAAGCATCATATGACCGTGAGGAGTGCCCCTGTTTGGAGGAGTACGACCCCCACACGGTTGCCAGCCTCCTGAAGCAGTACCTACGCGAGCTGCCGGAGAACCTGCTGGGCCGGGATCTGGCCCAGCGCTTCGAGGACGCCTGTGGACGGCAGGTGGAGGCCGAGAAGGTGACGGAGTTCCAGAGGCTGCTGGCCGAGGTGCCGGCGGAGAGCCGACTGCTTCTCTCCTGGCTCGTCACGCACATGGACCACGTCATCGTCAGGGAGGCGGACACCAAGATGAATATTCAGAATATCTCCATTGTCCTCAACCCAACCATACAGGTCAGAGAGGAAGGGCGGACGAAGCTGAGTAAATGGAATTTGGGATGAGTGGGAAAAGATAACAAAGGAAGGAAGTGGGGAAAAATGATCATATAAAGAAGTAAATTCAACAGCAGCATGCAAAGGAAACAGCAAATAGAAAAATGGATCTAGGGCTCAGGCTGTGTACCTAAAAGATAAGAAACCTTCCCTTAGCAACAGACCGAGTTTTTATTGGATCAAACAGTCAGTTCATCTCCGAAACCCTGGCCCAGTTTAGTGAAGCTAATATATTCTCAAAGGGGACGTCTCTGTGGCTGCTCCACTTATTCTCAACCAACAGCAGCAGTAGCCACAACACTGTGAAATAAACAGTCCTCTCATTTGATTTGCAGAGCCCATGGTCAGTGTAATGAGCAAATATGCAGGAATTCATGATGTGGAGAAGGTGACGTGGAGGCGATTTGTCTCCATTCTGCAAATACAAACACCATCTCACATGCAGGACAGGATGCAGTAAATCTGTGCGTTCCCTCATTTGTTTACCTTGTGTTCAGATTGGGAACCGGGTTCTTTACATGTTCTTCACACACGTGAGGGAGCTGTTTGGAGACGTGGTCCTGAAGCCCGTGGTGCGGCCTCTCCGCTGGTCCAACATGGCAACGATGCCGGCGCTGCCCGAGACCCAGGAGAGCATCAAAGAGGAGATTCGACGACAGGTGGGCTCAGCGCCGCTGCAGCTTGTTTTGTGTGGATTAAACAAACCAGATACAACATGTGAATTAGTAATGTTTCCGGTGCTGGTGGGTGGATTTTTTTTTACTTTTGGACAGAGCCAGATTAGCTGTTTGCCTGTTTTCAGTGTTTATACTGAGCTACGTTTACTGTCTCTGGGCTCCAGCTGATTGAACGGAGAGACATGAGAGGGTTTTCAGATTTTTCCTTCAAATAACAAAATTTAGGTTATTGTTATGTGACCCATCAAGCAAAAATGCCAGATATTTGCCAGTTTCAGCTTCTTAAATGTGAGCTTCTTGCACCTGCTTTACACCTTTGATAAAGTCTGTATGTAAACTGACGTCTTCGGAGAAATATGTGAAAATTAATACTTAGAAGTAAGTATTTCCAAATCTTTTTTCAAGTAGAGATTAAAGTGTTACATAGTAGATACAAAATAATGCAGCAGCAATTTAGCAAAGTCAGCATCTTCTGTTTATGTTACATTGTCCAGTCAGCAGTGCTCGTTTTTATCTTCGCCTCTGGTTCTCGGTGTGCCAGGACTTAATATTTTGTCACCATGTGCCAGACGCTCCCGCCATTTATTTTACATGCCAGCGAACACTGCAAAATAAACGAAAAACTGGAGACGCACACCTGGTGCAGACAACTTTAACTTTGTCTAAGCAGCTTTGAACTTTGAAGGACGTCTCGAAAGTTTCTTCTCCCTTCAGCTGAGCTCTGCACCTTATTTTTCATCACGCAGGGATTTCACTGACTGCTGTGATTAAGGAGTTATCTGACTGTTGCGCTGATCTGAAGCTGTTTCTGGGTGTCAAGACAATTTTGATGTGTTTTGGGTGGCACGGTGGAACAAGTGGTGACACTAGCTATGTTTACATGGACACAAATAATCAGAATAAAGGCCCAATCAGATTAAAAATGCTTCATGTAAACACGTCAATCGGAAGATTCTGATCCGTTCGGAAAGAGATTTCATTCCGAAAGAGAGAGGTGGTTTATGCCGATCATTATTCCGAATGGTGTCCATGTACACACCCATTCGGATCCTGTCTTCCTAGTTGGGGTAAAATTATCTCCACTGCACATGTGTGCTACATCAGCGTGCCGCATTTCCGCCTTTGCGGCCGCCGGCCGTTTTTCGGCAAGCAGAAAAGATGGCGGGAGGGAAGCAAGACTAAAAAAAACTACATTAACAGACACTGCGCCAGAGGAGAGGAAAATAAAATGTGAGGGGCACAAAGAGTGAACGATCTGAGGATGTGCAGACAACGCTGCGTTTGTTTACAACACAGGCGGAAGTACTGCTTCTTCTTCTACGACTATTTCCGGAAAATTAGACAACTCCGCACATGCCCAAATGATTTATTCTGATGAAACGCTTGGTGCATGTATACGCACATCATGATCGGATCATTTTATTTGGTGTCCATGTAAACAGTGGATTTGGAATTTCCGATCAACCAAGGTTTAGATCGCATTGGAGAAATTTGCGCATGTACACATAGCTACTGTCGCCTCACAGCTAGAAGGTCCCGGTTCGATTCCCGCTGTGGGCGCTGGGGGCGTGTCCTCCACCATGCCTTCAGTGCCTGCTGCTTGAGGAAAAAAAGGGGCCTTTCTGTGTGGAGTTTGCATGTTCTCCCCGTGTTCACCTGGGGTTTCCTCCTTAAATAACCCCCACTAAAAACATGCAAGAAGACCACCACCTGACCAATGGTGACGAAGAGAGCTGGGTCCCCGGGCGCCGCTGTCGGCTGGCAGCCCACCGCTCCTGGTCTGCCACGGAGGAAGGTCGGACCAAGATGGGTCAAATGTGGAGAACTAATTTCACAAGAAGCATAGCGTGTGCATGTAGTGTGTGCATGAAATGTGTGATAAATAAAGTACAGTTTCTTCTTCTTCTTCTTCTTCTGCTTCTTCTTTTTCTTTTCTTTTCTTTAGGAGTTCCTGCTGAACTGCCTGCACAGGGACCTGCAGGCGGGGGTGAAGGACTTGTCTAAAGAGGAGCGGCTGTGGGAGGTTCAGAGGATCCTGACTGCTCTGAAACGCAAACTGAGGGAGGCCAAACGTCAGGTGAGCTGTGTCTGGATACTGCATGTATGTTGATGGATGTTTTTTAATTTGATTCAGCAAGAGCAAGAACAATCAGTTCAGTCACAGCACTGATGTAAACTTCCAGCGTTCTGAAATTCAAGTAGGCTAATGCACATAAACATAATGAGCTGCTCTTAGTCAGGAGCGCTGCACTGGTTTGTGATTTCCGTATTGATGCATACGGTGTCAAAATATGAAGAACACCTTATGATGCAATCCAGTACAACCACACCACAAACTACAGCCTCTGAAATGACCACACACACCAATCAAAACCTCTCTGACACAGTCTGATGGATTCAGTTGTTTGACAGTTGTGGTTTATTCTCCTATCTTTCCCGCTTTGGCCTTGTAGGAGTGTGAGAGTAAGATAGCCCAGGAGATAGCAAGCCTCTCAAAGGAAGATGTTTCAAAGGAGGAAATGACTGAGAATGAAGAGGAAGTCATCAACCTCCTCTTAGCGCAGGTGAGTCACACACAAACATACACGAATGTGTTTAGACCAACAAAAGTTGTGCTACAAATCCTCCACTTCGATTCAACTCTTACCGAGCTCCGTGCATGTCAGCCTGAGATGGAATAATCTCGTGTTTCCTCTCCACCATCAGGAAAATGAGATCCTGACCGAGCAGGAGGAGCTGATCTCTCTGGAGCAGGTGCTTCGCAGACAGATCGCTACAGAGAAGGAGGAAATCGAGAGACTGCGAGCAGAGATTGCAGACATTCAGAGGTAAGACAAGAGCGAAACCATCTCAGGTCCTAAATCTGGCGTCGCGTGACGTCACAGCGTGGACTAAAGGTCCGAGCGGTAACCCAGCGTTGTGCTCCTCAGCCGGCAGCAGGGCCGCAGCGAGACGGAGGAATATTCATCAGACAGTGAAAGTGAGAGTGAAGACGAGGAAGAGCTGCAGATGATTCTTGAAGACCTGCAGAAGCAAAACGAGGAACTGGAGGTGAGAAGGACGTTAGGCGTACACGAAGTGTGGAAGTCTGAAAGTTCACTTTAGAATATCACTTGTGTTTATATACTTTCTTTCTGAGCAAATGTAGGATGAAAATTTTCTCTGTAAACATTACCAGTGCTGAACTTTTCTTAAGCACCGTGTGTTTTTACCGCCCTGTAGAACAAAAACACCCACCTGAACCAGGCCATCCATGAGGAGCAGGAAGCCATCTTGGAGCTCCGCGTCCAGCTTCGCCTCCTGCAGAGCCACAAACTGCAGCAGGAGCTGACCGTCCAGCCGCCGGCCGAGCAGGCCCCGCCCACGCAGCCCAGCCCAGAGCCCCGCGGCGAGGAGCAAACCAAACGCTCGGCTGCGGCGGCGGTGGCGGCCGCCGGCGCAGACGCCGCTGCCTCGGCCAACGGCAAGGCGGCGAAGGATCCTTCGAAGCCCTCACCGAGCAAAGACAGGAGAGACACCAACATGTGAGATGCCGCCTCGGCGACACATCGGTGGCTCTGTGCTGCTGCACGTCTCTGCCGCTGGTCAGTTGTCCCGTAGCGTCACTCGTTATCCACTGGAGATTTCACTTTGCTGGATCCGTGGGTTCATCAGTAATCGTGCCCACTGAGTGGCCGCCGTGGAGAAATCTGTCTTCCTGTCTGTGGAAATCAAATACCTTGTTTCCCATTTTCCAGTGCAAAACACAAAAAAACGACAAGTAGAGTAGCTGCTGCGGTGACAACTGGCTACTGCTGAGAGAGACGAGCATTTTATCAAAATCACAGTGCCATGCCTGTAAGAGGAGGCGCGGGGGGGGGGGTGAAAGGAGTCAGAAAACAGGGGATGGAGGAGAGAGTAAGAGGTGGGCGCCTTGCCGGTACATGACAAAGTTTATTTTCTGCTGGTAAAGGCTGAAGAAACGAGAATAGAGCAGATGTAATCCCAGTTCCTGTATCTCACCGTGCCCGTTACCCAGAGGCTGATTTGACCTGTAAGGACAGAGACCACTGTGCCATAACTGAACATGCCAGACTGGATTCGCCTCCCCAGACAACCACTAATACAAAAGCTCTTTGAATAATGAAGAATTTACGATTGGTCTGTCTATATATTATATATTTAAGTAGTATTCTGAAGAATACGGATGACTATTCTAGAAGTACGTTGATTTTAAATCTCAGCTTTTTAGTAATATATGGATACGTGTATAAATACATTGTAGATGCTTTCTTTTCTTTGAACAGCAGATGCACATAAACACTGTGGCGTTGCAGCTGACCAGTGGATGACAAAAGTACTTTCATCACTGCTGGAGGCAGCGTTGTTACCGTCACACGGTCAAACGACATTTGCTCTGTAGTGCAATCATCTTCCCTGTTATCTCTGCCTGTCTTGCACAAAGAAGGAAACATGGCAAACGACGTTGGTGCAGTTTTATGATCGAATAACAGATCTGTAGTTGTGCTTCTCGTCGCCAAAAACGCACGCAGAGACGCGAGCGTATGTTGTAACTCTTAATGCGTTACTGGTGATGAGCTGTTGTTTGTGGCATCAGTTGGAAGTGAGTAAGAAAAAACTCAAGATCACATGTCAATCATTTCATTTCCCAGCTGATCCATGACTGTTGCAAAGTGCTGTCATCGTTCAGTGATATTTAGAGCAAAGGCATGACCGGACTTACTTACTGTTTGTGTATATTATTGTAAAATTGCAAACATACTGTATTTTCAGCTCTTATGTTTTGTCGTATGTTTCTTTTTTTTTTTTTTATTACTATTAATGACCTGTATGGAGTATGCTAGTGTGACTGCCCTGCTTTGGTCACAAGCAAATCAAATCAATCTCCTCTGGACTCATGATTCAACTTGTTATTAATCCTGTGACTGAAACAGATAAACGCTCGATTGTGCTCAGAAGCTTCTCATAAGGTTATTTTCATATTGTTCCAAGCTTTTGCAGCTTATTGTTGCAGACAGAATAATGCTGTGAAGAATAAAGAGTCGATCCGAATAACTCATCTGAATCTGTCTTTGATACACAGCCAAATGTTTACCTTTTTGCTCAACTATGTTGGCTGGAAGTGTGGTCCATATTTAGCACTTCCTATTTTCCATTACACATTCTCTGAATACTTTCCCCTCTCCCAGCCTAATGAGGCTGGAGATAAAAGCTGGAATCCATGATGAGGAAGTGAGGCGCGTCCTTGTTGGGTTTTAACTCAGAATCAAGTCTTTATACCTAAGAGATAGTGGAACCACCCGACTTTTTTCGTCATTGCTTTAAGTGGTTTCCGATTTGGAAAGAAGCAGCGTGAAGTTGCACAAAATCAGCGAGAAAGAGACCGGATGTAAGTAAACTTGTTTTCAAAATTAAAGTGTACCTTTACCTTAACTGGATAGAAAATAGAGACGTTCATGGCGGGGTGACCTTAATCTGCAGTTTGTTGTATTTTGTCTCTTTTGTCTCACGTGGGAATTAGTTCTTTTATGAGTGAGTAAATTCAAATCTAGTTTCAAAGCTTCCTTACTGAAATGCAATGACCCTGTCCGTAAAAATTATATTTATTTCATCAGTAACGTGGGCAGTTTTATTGTTAGTTACTACTACTACTACTACTACTACTACTACTACTACTACTACTTTGAAATCCCTGTCGAATCCAAAAGAATTTTGCAAATCATTACCTCACATGGATGTCAGAGAAGAATAATATCTCTGCATGCTTTCAGCCTAGAAGGCAGTTTTCCCATGCATTGCCTACAGGAAGAATTTCTATGCCTTGTTTCTATGTACAGGCATGATTTCTGAATCGCAACTGTGATGTAAAAATCTGAAGCCTCTAGTGCTCATATGCAAAAAACTTCGAATTACAGGTTGAAATAATATGGGGAAAAGGGTGTAGTTTTAAGATTTTCAAATTATAATTACTCCAAGGAGACTATTCTTCTCGAGGAAATTCGCAAAATGGAATATATCAGGCTCTGCGGGTCTTATTTTGAAAGCCAGCAGCGGAAGTTCTACTTGCCAGCGACATCATTTTGACACTAGGTTAGAGTAGATGGTCAGCCTGTCTGTCTGTCTGTCTGTCTCAGGGGCTGGGTTTCTCTTTTATCCAAGAAGAAGGGAAAAAAATCTGAGTTTCAAGCATGACGGGACAAAGACACTGAGTGAACACTGACAAACAATGATTTAAAAACCTTCACAACCTACCATGGCCATAAGGGAGCTCAAAGTTTGCCTTCTGGGGGTAAGTGGGAGATGTTTTGTTGATCCACTTTGGGGGAAATTCCTTCTGTCTGCTGCGAGTCTAACTAACCGACAACATGTTGACGATAACAGAAGTTTAGTGAGTCCAGATGACACGAAGTCTCGTTAAATGTCGGTCATTTTGAATCATGTTGCTCCTCGTCTGAAAACTTTAAATTTTAACTACTGAATGCTAGTTGACTGAAAACCAGCAGCTAATCGGCCGGTGGGCGCAGCGGTCGTTTAACGTTTATTTCCTCGTCGTCTTCGTCGGTTTTTCATTGTTTAATCGATTATTTGCACTTTTCAGCAAGTTTTTGTCCTTAATTTTTAACGGCTCTGACAGTTTATCATCCATTACGTCATCCCCAGACCGACCGCTACGAGCCGGCCGTTAGATTTCCTGCTGCGTTAGCAAAACACCGCGGTGCCTTTAAATAGACGGTGACCGGGACGTTCACGGACAGCTTGGACGACACAGATGTACTCTATCAATGAAGTAAAGGGGAAGTGGTGTCTTTAAGAGCCACTTCAACGTTTACAAGGCCTTTGCATTCCGCCACAGGGCCGCTGCCAAGCATTTTAATAACAAACGTTTAACTGTTTTTACCAATCGTTTGTTAGCCCCTGGACTGGAGGGGTGCACATGATTATCTGTGTGATCTGTAGGGGAGTTTATGGAGAAGAGCTGTTGTTATGCTTGGATCACCAGAATGACATGGAGCATAAATGACATGCAAGCTTTCATGTTGATTTATTTGATATTTAGGTGACTGGGAGATGCAGTGTGCTGTCCTGCAAGTAATATTAACCTTAAATTCAGTGCTAGTAGTGGAATTCATGGTCAGTCAGGATCTGATGGGGTGGCCATGTGACCAGGCAGTTGGCTAATCAATGGGGATCAATATAGTGAATCTGTTCAGAGTGCTGTGACTGATGTGCAAACTTCTGCTTCCAGGACACTGGAGTTGGGAAATCCAGCATTGTCTGCCGATTCGTCCAGGATCATTTTGACCACAACATAAGTCCCACAATAGGGTAAGAGCTTTGTGGTACACCTCACAAAAGACAGTGAAACAGCAGGAAAGAAATCAGTCAGACTGTAATTATGCTTCAAGTCAGGGTTTGGTGTCAAATCATGTCCAGTCACATCTGAAGTGGCAACGGTCTCCTTCAGTTGCACTACATGGGGCGTCAAGCCGAGCGACTTATTCTCAACAAACAACAAATTCGAAATGAAATCTCTCATGCTAGTGCTGAGGTCAGCTGACATTTGGTACGGACATAACTGACGACAGGAATCAGATCTCTGATCTCCTCACAAAGAGACATTTTTAAGATAATCGGTTTGATTTACAGAGGGAATAATAAGAACTCTGCTGTCTGAAAAATGGATTAGCCTTCTCATCCCCTCTCTTATCAGAGAGCAGCCGTAGCCTGCGTCTCCTCGTGCAGGGGAGGCTCACAGGATGGAAACATGAATGGCGCCCTCCTCTGCTGAGCTGTTGCATTAGCCAGCGGTATCAGTTAACTAATCTCCACAAGTTAGCATCGTCAGACCAGGCTTTGATTTGATATTTGTGATTTTGGAGTGTCCCTTTGTGTCCCTTTAAGTCATCTCTAAACAAACGTTTGAGCCCACCTAATCATTGTTACTACAGTGTTGGCTCTTTCTTGTTTGGTGGCTGTTGTGTGGGCCTCTGACCAACCCTAGTTCACTGTCAGACATCTTGTTTGTTTCCTGCTGACTCGGACTGATTTGTTTCCTGTTGTGCCTTTTTAAAGAACGTTCTTAGAAGCATTGTTGTGAAACGGTCTTTATCATCCGCAGAGCGTCATTCCTAACCAAAACCGTGCCATGTGGGAACGAACTGCACAAATTTCTGATCTGGGATACAGCCGGACAGGAAAGGGTGAGTGCGCCCACAACAGAAAGTCCTCATTTACTTACTGTTAGCTTTAAGTTAACACACATGACTTTGTGAGTCACGTTTCTGGAAAAGTTAATTTTCCGTTACATTTTGCATGAGGAAGCCGTGACACAATCATTTCACTGTCAGTGGTCCTCATGACATAAAGTTATTATTAGACATGAAATAGGATGATTTAGTTAGGGTTCAAAGGTCACTGTGGTATCATCGCAGTGATTCATGTAATTGAGGCAGGGGTGGGGTTGTGAAGGTTTCCAGACCTGCTTACAGCATGGAAAATTAGCACAAGCTTTTTCCTGCTTGTGTGTGAAAATGATTCTTTGAAAGCTCTGTTACCAGAGTTTAAAGGTGCACTGTGGAAGACACGGCCAAAAGATGAACCTGCATTATGAACAGAACATGAAGGACGAACAGTTCTGACGTTATTTCTGAGACATCCAGCGAGTCCCGGCCCGTCCTGTGTCCTCACACCACTTTGTACCTCATGAGGTGATAGCTGAGTTTTAGCTGGGAGAGAGTGAGCGGTGAGGTTGTGACATGTCACAAGCTTTCTTTGCTCTTGTAGTCATATAAATGTCAAGAAAGTAACCGTGTAACTGCACACTGAATTCATGTTTCACTTCACTTCTGCTCGTCATTCAGACTTGAAACAAAGTAAAACTCAACAAAACCGACTTGGTTTGTCTCAACTGTTCCAACAATCATCAGCTCTGGTTTGGTTGGCATAAACCTTTAGTTACCGAGTTAGACGTAGGTTTTTTGTCTGTGAAGCACTTTGGTAAGAAAAGTGCTTCACAGACAAAGTTTTGTTGTTATGAAATATTCTGGCTCTACATGCTGCTGAGGCCCGACCTCCCTCTCGCTCCTCTTTTGTTTCCGCCTACCGTGTCTCCATCATCCTCGGGGTCAGTCACTATAAACCACTGTAATCCCTGTCGTCAGACTGGCCTCTGTCAGTCTTTGAGGCTTTGTCCTGTCCTGGTCCGGCTGCAGTGCTCTGAGCTCCTGGTCCGGGAAGACTCACTCAGTTAATAGGGCCACTAGCTGCACGGCTAACTAAGCTAACTAGCTAACAGCAGCCAGTAGCTGCAGCCAAAGATTGTAGTAAGCTGGTGTTATGCTGCTCCATGTTTGTTTGGAGTGACCTTCAACAGGTGGCCATGTCTTGCATTATCTGCGTGACAAATATTATACTCATCACACTCGACTGTGTAATTCACCACATTATCTACCATAAACATCTGGAAACAACATAACACACAGTCAAAACTCTGAATATAGAACAGCCAAGAGAGAAGGTGCAGTATAAAGACACTCTGCTGTAGTGCAGAGTTTTGAAGAGCAGGCCTCTTCAGTGTCCTTTTTGCTCGTATTGCCGCGAGCAGAGGGATGATGGGATACTCATTTGTGCTGACTGCAGTCGGCGGTGATGCATATTAACAGCTGGTGGTGTTGATGTGCTGTGAAGTGCTCCGGTAAAAGACACGAGAGGACTGCGAGGTGAAGCAAACAAAGCAGGTTTTGAAACATTAAACTAAAGATTTGGATGTTTATCGGGGAGGAAAACACGTTCGCCATGTTGGCTGAAGCCTTAAGGATAGAAATATTGGATTTTGGTGTCATGCAAACAAAAGCCTTTATTTAAATACAGTTTTTAAATAGTATGTAGAGGCTGTAAACAGTTCTCTATAAGAACATTCTTCTTAACAGTGGAGCAGCGTTCACGAGGAGCAGAAACTTTCCATCGGCCACTCATCTCTGAAGAATGTATGGGCATAGTCTGCTCACAGCACAGCGTGCTGTGTTCGACTTTCATGGGCTAACACGTGTCTGTGCTCGCTTTAAATGGCCATACACTGTTGTTGAAGTCATCTTTAAAAAGCATTTGGGGTGACGTCTGTACCATGGAAATGGGATTTGATTGGATATATTGACTGACTCCTGTAAATGTGTTGTCTTTTTTTAGTTTCACTCGTTAGCTCCGATGTACTACAGAGGATCGGCTGCTGCTGTCATTGTGTATGACATTACTAAACTGGTAAGAACAACTTTTTTTTTTCTTTAAGTCAAAGCAGAGACAGTAAAGTAAACTTGAGGTGGGTGGTGACGGGGTCAGTGGTTTCATCGTTTTCCTTAACCCAGACCAGATGACAGAATCCTGGATTGAGGGCCTAACAGCTTTCTGAGGGGCTGCAGCAGCCCTTCGCCCTCACTGTACCACTGGAGCAGAGAAGAAGCTGCTTTCACACCATGAGCCTGATGTAAAATTCAGTTCCTTTTCCATCACTCTGGGATGCTTTACTTCCATGACCTACAAATGCCATTCTTTCCTGGTCTGTTAATGGAAACTCGTCTGAAAAACACCATCCAGTGCGATGAATGTGTGACACAAGTTGTAGAAAATGTTGGGCCGCGTTCTCGTAAGGAACCTATCCCAGAGTCGACTGTGGTGTGTTCTTGTTGTTCAGGACTCTTTCCAGACACTGAAGAAGTGGGTGAAGGAGCTGAAAGAGCACGGTCCAGAGGACATCGTTGTAGCCATAGCAGGGAACAAGAATGATTTAGGAGACATCAGGTGAGTTTTGTCAGGCTCTCAGATTCTCGGTGACATGCTGTATATACGAGATCTCAGTATTATAGAACATGAACCACTCCTCTGTTAGCAGAAATGTCCTTTCTCTGTGTTGCTTCATCATTTTCCTCCACAGTCACTGCGGTCTCAGCTCTGACTCTCCTTTTACTGCATCACTTCCTTTAAAGACTTTCAGCACAGCGCACTCCTTCATGTTTAGCAAACGAGGCGTCCGTGTCTTTGTTCACAACTGAGACTCATTACTGTGAACAAAACAAGAAGGTAATCTTCTTGTCATACCTGTTACGTAGCTCACGTCAAGTCCACTCTGCCAAGAACATCCTGTCTCAATAATTGCCATTGTGATTTTCAATTGTCTGGTAAGATGACTGGGGCAGGGCTGGCTGTGGAAACCAGCTGAAGCTTTAGAGATATTCGCTCACTTAACTGACAATACTTTGTTCTGCACGCTCAATAACCTCATTAATAAAAAAAAGAATGAACTTAAACCACATATTGTTCTTTGTTTAACTGTTGACTGCAGCAAAGCTACAGAAACACCTCAAAAACATTGATAAATGTGTCCCTGAGACACTTTCCAACATCAGTCTCAAAGTATGGCGGTGGATTTGTACACATGGTCCTGTCTGGGCATATTTTTGTTCCGTCTGCTCGCTCTGTGGATGGTGATGCCACACTAATGTACCACAGGGGAAACTGTAAAGCATTTAGCGTTAAACCTCGGCCCCTCTTTCACGTCTGGTCTTCTGTAGCAGACCTCCAGAGCCAACCTGTTCGAGATGTGGAGGTCACTGACGATGAAATGTTGATTATTTATGGAACCCTTGTTAACTGTGAACCTGCCTCCATGCTTACTTGAGTGTCCCTCTTTTTCACAGGGAAGTTCCTATGAAGGAAGCTAAGGAGTTTGCTGAATCAATTGCAGCTATTTTCATCGAGACCAGTGCCAGAAATGCTGTCAATGTTGAGGAGCTCTTTCAGAAAATCAGTAGGTTTCACGTCTTTACTCTATGTTGTGTCCCGTGTGTCTACATGTACTCACAGACAGGCTGGAGACGCCTCTCAGTATTTATATGTTGTTTTATTACATGCCATGTTATTTCATAAGGGATGGACCAGTTTAATGGTATGACATGAAAAAAAAAAATCAGTCTGATGACTAAATATGACTCATTTACTGCTTGTGTTGCTAAGGACTTTTGGTGGTTTGTCACTGTGCCTTTACTGCTGTCATTTCTTCAGCTTTGCAGGTTTCTGCCATAATGTGGGAAAGACAAATGCCATTATATGTCTTTTAATTGATGACAGTTTAGAAATATATCTGTCATCTGAATAACTTTGTGAAGCTGGCATGTCTTGGTCTTACAGTGTGTCCTGTATTAGGCTGAGCTGCATCCCTGGTGTGTGCTTTGGCTTGCAAATAGATCATATTTTGTTTCATGGCTGCTTGTAGTGGATGTTTACGAGGATGCGCTGCCAAATACATCGCAGTGGTAGTAATGCAACACTTAACATGCTTAAAAGAGTTAAATGCCCCTGCGCTGTGTGTTCAGGTAAACAGATTCCACCCCTGGAAAACCCTGAGGTGGAGAGCAACGAATCCTTTAAACTCACCAGGCAGCCCGCTCCGCCCGCCAGGAGGTGCTGCTAGTGCCAGCAGAGGCTGATGAGATGACTTCCCTCAGCACCGCGGACCCCACCAGCACAGCGCACTGTCCACGATGCACACGGTGTCTTACTCCTGGGAAAGACAAGACAGCGGACAGACCGAGGTCAGCCTGCACGTGTGGTCACCTGCAACATGAAACAGAAAAACCTACCAACAGTATTATATGTGTCATTGCACAGTTATTCCATTTAATTGTAGCAGTGTGGACTCTGATGAGGCCAGGAAGCAGAGAGTCTCCAGTCTGTCGCCCTCTGGTGGTGTTTAACTGAATTACATTAAGATTTCTGTCCGTGCTGGATGCTCCATTCAGTAAGTCATTACAAAAAGGTGGTTTTATCCCATTTTCCACAGTAACTTTAGCACAAATTAATAACAAGTGATCCAGCTGATGTGCTTTTTAATGCCGGGTTTTGGCTGCAAGTTCATTTTCATTTCCACAGTCAACTGCTCCGTAGATTTTAATCGCACTGTGGCTCTAAAATCACACACATTAAAATGAGGGGTTGTTTTTATATTCATTTTTATTGAGGCTACACTTTCATGTACATGTATGTATCACTCTTGTATAGAATTAAATTTTGAAGAGGTCGTCGAGATCAAACCTCAGACAAGCTTTCAGTTCTGTAGCTTAAACGCAGCGGCTTTACATTCCACTTAGTCATGTGTTTTCACGCACATTTGCTGTACAAGGGTTAACTGTAATGCTGCAGAGTGAACAGCTTAAAGGCCTAAATCGTAAAATACAGTATGACATGCCCTGTTGAAACACTGTGATCAATACTAGAATTGTTTACATAGTGCTAAAGATATTCTACATGCTGAAATGTGTTGTCTGAGATTTCACTATAGTGACTGTATACGACTGCCAAACATGAGTTTTCCATGTAGTTTTTTTTTTTTTACTCAAAAATGGGTTACATTCATAGTGTTAAGAGGAGAAACGACCTGCGTATGTTTTACTCTAAAGCTGTTTAAGCTCCACAAGTGTTGTGTCCTTTGTACTAACAATCTTGAAAAGCACATATGGGCATGTGGCCCTGAACAAATCAATGTTAGCCTGCAAAAAAGTGGAAAAAAGGATAATGAAAATAGTCTTAAGCCCAGTTGTGTAAACTAAGATTATCTGTTTTGTTTGCCTCTGTGTCTGTGGCAGTAGGACCCTTGGATTTGACCACTTGAGAGATGTATAACAGCACTTTTGCATCCATTTTAACACTATTAAATAGTTTTTTGAAACAGTTACAGTCCTCCTTAACAGCATTTTTTGATAAAACATGAACATTGACTTAAATACAACATGGTTTCCTGTGGAACAGTGTGTCTGGTTCTGCGTTGCCATAGATTAAAAACATGTTTACATTTGTGCCTATGTTTGTTAGTACAAATTAAAAAGTAATTTAAAAATGTACTGTTTCTACCAACATGTATGACAAAATGTTAGAGCTAAATTCGTAGTTTTTAACGCAACTATGGACTCATTTTGGAAAATCGTACCAAACTTCTTTCAAAAATCTGCCAATTAACTTCTTGACTTTCTGACTTCTTCTGAATCCAGAGTTTCCACATGAAAATGTGTGTCATATGTAATATTAAAGGATGTTTTGCTTCATGCAAACATCATCATTTGACTACAGCCTCCATTAAAACGTCACACGGTGATTAGCTGAAATTGAAAGCTGAAAATGAAGTAGGAGCTGCGCGATGGCTCAGACGTACAGACTGAGACAAATTTCATGAAATGCAGATTTTTCAATGCAGTTTGGCATGATGTTACCGCCATACAAGAGAAAACGACATGACGAAATGTTATTAGAGATCAAATGTTGACATGTTCAACAAGTATTATATCGTTGCCACAGAAGTGCCTTTTTTATGTTTTTCTAAACAAACGTATGACATGGCTAAAAAGTGCATACTGCTAGAATAATGCGTGACTGGCTTGACTAAATCAGTACAGACTAATTGTATGTGTGCCAGTCAGTGTTGAACCTGCCAGTTATCTGCAGCCATCCTTATACTGTGTGTCTACGTCATGCTTCCCTGTATCCTCTGTAGGACAGATTAACTTTTGTATATTAACCAGTGTAATAAAGTAGTGATTCTTCTATTGTTCTGTTGTGTTTTTTGTGTTACTTTCACCCACTGTAAGGATAAAATATGTGTTTTTAAATGTCATTATATCACTCTTAAAGGACTGCAATATATCCTCTCTGGCTTTCATGAAGCTTCACCCCAGTAATAGTAGTATGTAATAACTCCAACTTTGGAAATGTAGTATTATTTTCCCCACAACCTGCTTGCTTTAACCCCAAAATAAGAAACACTCAACATATTAATCTTGCCTTATTTTTGCAGATATATGGCTGACGTGACCCTTTGAAAGGCTGTCAATAGCACAAACTACATGCAGAGTCCTGTTCAGTACACTGCGGTGGATTACTCTTTCAGCAGCTTACAGAGGGGAGGTCTTCCTCCACTTCCTGTCACGAAGATGGATTTAACCATAGCTAAAGTTGTCAGTGGTCTCAGACAATAAAGTGGGATATTAATAGTTAATAGACAAAGTCATAGTCGTAGACAAACATGTCTGATTGTGTTTGATTGGAATCTAGATGGATCTGAAAGTGATCCTGCAGTTTGACCTGCTTAACAGAGGTAATGAAGACTAATGACAGTCCTCGAAGTTACACAAATGGAAAATATACTTTTGTTTGTACTCTGCTATATTATTTTGTATTAATTCATAAGTCTGCATTTAATTACTCCTAAAAAGTCATATCTGTTGGTGAGTTCACGTGATTTTTGCCATCTGAAATTACATATTCTGAGGTTTATCTTTATTATGTAATTAAAAAAAAAAAGAATAGTTTTAAGGGAGGCCAAGCCCGATGTAGCATAGTCACCATGTGTAGATAAAGTGTGGTTTTAAGCGTGGGAAGTAACTGAAAGTGAAACATCCCACATGTAAGTGTACAAAATGGCCTTTTGGTGTTTATTAAAACCTGAAACAGAGCAAAAAAAACTTCATTTTTCTGAATAAGGGTCAAATCAGGACTCGTCTCATCTTGTGAAGTGTTTTTCCTCCCAAGTAGTTTCACGTCAGCGCAGTTGAACTAGTTTACTGTTCCATAATCACATCAGGTGCTGAGCCACGAGGGCGCGCAACAGGGCTGTGCGCTCGCGCGTTCAAGTATTTGTACCCACATGCTCGTGCGCAGCGCTCAGTCAGCGTTTGACTCAGTAGTGGCAGGGGATCTAGGACTTCCACTTGTCAGTTACTCCCCGATACCGACATCAAGTGCATCCCCCCAGCTAAAATGTCAAAGTTGGATCAGGTTCTCATTCTTGACCCTCCCTCCGACCTCAAATTTAAAGGTAGGTGAATCAGGATTTCTTGGCGTGGGATATGTCCAGCGAGTGGTGGTGGAGAATTACCTGACTGAAAAGATTTCACACTCCCTCAAGCGAATTTCGTTGCTAGCAAGCTAGCTAGCATTCACCGCCATTTTAAGTTAGCCAGGGACAAGACGGGCCGCTGTATCCTCGCACTGTAGTGACGTGGAAAGCCGGCGTGGCGTGCATCTCGACCGCCTGCCATTCATGACCAGCTCACTGACAACACTCAGCAAAGACGTGGGGGAATGTGGGACAACTGTCAGTAGTTGTAAAAAGGAATTATAGTTAGCACAGGACGCACTGTATTTGCAAGTGCTTTGAGTTTAGTAGCAACGTGAGCTACTAACGTTATGCTGTTGCTAGTAGTATTAGCGACAGCAAACTGTTGTTTCCTTGGGGCTCAGCCTAGTCCCTGAAACGCTTACCGCTCACAACCCGGACGTAGTATGGAAGGAAATTAACTTTTTTTTCCCGACAAATGCAGCGTCCAACCTGACACACCTCTGGCAGACACTTTGCCATGTCAGGCAGTTAAAGTGACTGACAGAATGGCAAACTTGGCTAACTAAGGTTAATAACGAACAGGCACAGTTTTCAGCAACATTTGGCTCACGTTAGTTCGTTTCTCCTGTTAACGTTTTATTTGCTCAGTGATATATGTTGACGGACAGCGTTGTTTTCACCCCTCATTCATGAGAAATCAAAGTAATCCACACATTTGGTGACCACTGATTGCTTGCCCGGCAGTGATAACGTTCAGTGATGTGTCAGTCAAACGTTGGCTAACGATAGCTAGGCTAGGTGGCTAATGCAAAAGTTGAGATCTAGCTACATTGTTCTCTACTCTCCACCGACAAATGGTCGTGTTTTGCATTTTGCACAGATGTCAACCTCGTCTCATTGCTCCAGAAACTCCTAGATGGTGTTGAAGTTTATGACATTTGTGTGATTTCAACTGTTGCTCTTGTTATTAGGTGACCATTACAAGTGTTTGAGGTAACAGCTAGCAGCGAAACTGTATTGTACTGATTTAAGTACACGTCTCAGTGTAGCTAGTATGCTAAGGCCATGGTATTGTAATATAATTACAACACTTTAGCTATTTGTCATGAGCATTACTCATTTTAAACCTGGAATTCTCCTCTGCATGTCTTGTATTTGTCCTAGTTTCTGGTCTCTGTGTCTGCTGCAGGCATTATTGTCAATGAGACACTGTTTTATTGCTGATGAATATACCACTGTCATGGAACCAAGAATCTCTCAGCCCATTGTCTTGCTGATCCTATGAGACTTATTGTTGGTTAGGGCTAGGTATGAGTAGATGCTGATTGTAGCCTGGACTTGACAGGATTGTTAGAAAGGTCACTAGTTCAAATACCAGACCCACAGAATAGTTTTGGGTGTGGTGACATCGCAGAGATGTTTTGGTGATGAGGAGTTCTATGTGCGACTGATTTGTCACACCTTTATAAACCAATATGTAGTTCAGCTACCTGAGACTGACAAGACGAAAGAAAGCCTCATGTTGACACCAAAACCCTTCACTCTCTGAGCTTTATTAAACTGATCAACTTTTTGTTTACATCAGGAATACCTCAGCCACCTGGCTTCATCATCAGGTGCATAAACACTATAAACAGATATCTACACATGAATGCAGGTTTCCTTTGGTAGGTTTCTTTTGGTAGTCAGAGTAGTATTGACCAGTCACGCTTGAGCGGGCTTTGGTTGCATGCAGGTAAATGGTCCACATGAAGCACAAAAGACGTAGAACACATTGGCCAAAATACAATCTCAGAACCCAGCAACTGTTGTCTGACAATGATATATCTTTTTATTAGCTTTTTAAAATGTATCTGCATTCATATGTAGATATCTTATATATAAAGATTGGTGACAGTGACTGGCACACAGAAGAGATATCTTTATCTATATCTGTATCTGGATCTCTCCTGGCTACACCAGAAGCCCTGATACATGGGCTGTTGCCACCAGTGGTCAAATCGTTGCCAGATGATACCTGATGGGTTCCAAGATTGTCAGGTGCATGATGTGTGGTGGTGAATAGAGCCTTCCTGCAAGAGGCATTGCTTTGCTTTGAAATTGCAAGGGGATACTGGTGACAACAAAACATAATTGTAAGCATCTGATCCAACTTGCCTTTAGTTTATGCAACAAGTTCTTGGTTCTTTAACAGTCAACCTCCTCATTCAGATGGTTAAAAGGCAGAGAGTAGATGTCTGACTGCACTGGTCAGTCCAGTGAGTTTGTTTTGGATACATTAAGAAAAAAGGGGTCAAGAGATGAACCCAAATACATAAATTAATGTTTGTCCTTCAGCTGAACCTTAATTTGATATGTGATATTTAGTCTGATGGCAGAGACATGGTCCATCATAATCTGATCATGGACCTCATTTTACCTGATTAAGAAATTCTGCACTACTTAGATTTATTCTGCTTACTGATCAGTCACACGGTTTACGTTTTCTGTCATCAGATTAAATTTTTACCCTTTGTACGCTGGATTGCATGCAAGGCTATATTCCGAAGTTATTACCAAGGTGATGTTGATACTGATCATCATTAACTAATAATCAAACACGTGTTCTTTTCCATTACACCAAACAAAATGTGTAATCTGAAGCACAAGGAAGAAATGTAAATCAAAATGCAAAACAGTTTCAAATATATTGGTATTTCTTCTTAGTAGGAGGATAATAGCAAGTTGACTTAAAGCTACCCAAGCACTGCATCTGCTCTAGTACAATTTGAATAGCCCCGATTTTTAACCTCTTGTCTATGCAGGCCTGAGTCTGAATACAAAGTGTTATGCAGAAAGTTTCATTTTTGCGCCTTGGCCCCAGTCTAATTGTTTACCACCACCACCACCACCTCCAAAGCACTATATTGCAAGAGAAAGGATCACACATATTTGTTTTGAGTGTTTTCTGTGTTTTAGTAGGAAGACAGAGGGAAATGAAAAGGTTTCCATTCTGCCTTTGAGAAGCAATATGAGGAGATGGAAGATGACCACAGCTCCCTTACTGTCACAGAGGCCGATCTAAATTGGTCTGCGTGTATCTGAGAGCTGGTCTGTTTTAGAGCCTCTGTTGGGATTCCTCCAACAAGCTAGAGGGGGCAGCCCTCCTTTCCTTGGCTGGTATTTTTAGAGTAGGACTGGCCTGGGGGACCCTAACTCAGCATACACGCAAAGAGATGAGAGAGACGGTGCTAACGCTGCTTGAGCAAAGGTGGCATCTCAGAGTTAGGCAATGGATGCAGGCTATGTGGGTGTACATTTGATGCGCACAACTGCTTCCCAGTCATTTTATCTGTTTCAGGATTGGTTTTAGTCATGCTCACAGTGTACAGAACACACATAGTGTAGCACTGTATCTCAGACATCCTTAGAATCCTTTTGTGGAAGGAATTGCTCAGTCGTCTTAGGTCTAAATGTTGTTGAGTCTGTGTTACAGAAGAGGGTTTGATAAATAAACATACCTTTTACCTCCTTAGTCTTACTGAAAGTGCAGGTGTTACTCTTGATAATTGCATATGGATAGTGCATTAGTCAAAAGTGACTGCTTCCTGTTTGGCCCAAAAGCTGTAATTATCATGCCTGCAATGTACCTTTGAACTGTGCCAAATCATCTGTAAGGTCATTATTTCATCTTAAGAAGTGGACTCATATTACTGCTCTGAGTCAACCTCATGAACATTAATTAACTGTCCATCAACATCATTGCTAGTTATATGATAATAGATCAAACTTCACTGCAGTAACAATTTTCTTACAATAACCAGGTAATATCACAGCAGGCAGCAAAGCTATTCTGGAAAAAGCCGAGAATGAACAAAGAAATATCAGATGTTGCAGACACCGTGCCTGTGTCGAGGTTTTTCAGGTTTGTAGGAATGCCTTTGTGACGCACCTGTGTTGGAAACAACACCTCAGTCATCACCATAAACTCTACATGTTAGCTTTTGCTGGGTGGAGCCACTCCAATCTGGTCATGCATTGCTTCTTATCTCTCTGAGCACTTTGTGTGAAGGAGGACTGAGTGTAGCTTTGTGGACTCCAGACCTACAGCCAGGCTGTAAAACAGTATGAAAAGAATATTTAAGTGTTTCTGTTTCTTTCCATGTTGTTATGCATCTTTGGGCAAATCACAATCATATTGTGACTCAGTTGACACCAAAGACAACTATGTACGGTGAGATGTTTTCACAATTAGTCTTGTAGATCAAAACACAAGAGAAACACCTGATGATTACTTAGTAAGAGTTTATTTGAAATAGTGTATAGTTATTGGATAAAACTTTGGTGACTTTGCACAAAAGTTGTAATTTCTTTCATCACTTACTATTTAGCCTTCTTAAGAACTATATACTTACTATAAGAAAATACGTGTCAGGCACATGGAAGAGAGAACTACCGGAGTGTAACCTCAGTACAACATCAAAATAAAGTTGTATAGCCAACCAGTCAATTGTGATTGTCATGACCTTACAGCTTACACTGTTTGTTTCACCCCGAATGACACTGTGATGTGTACAACTAATAGTTAAGCAGTTGAGAAAATATAAAGTTTGAGCTCTGTTCCAGTCTAGAGATTTGAATCTTCTTTGGAATAGATCTCACAAGGGTGTGGTCCTCAAAGGATCTAAGGGCGAAGTTGTTTATCATCACGAGTTCAACCTTCAAATGCTTGATAAGTTGTAAATACCCTGGTTGCATTAGATAAATTCTATGAAACCCAAGTTTATATTAGAACTTGTGACATCAGATTAAACGCTTGACGGACAATGGGCATATTGCGTAGAAGGTAAAATCCGTAAACCTCACCCATAGCCCCCTATGTCAACCAGTGATTGTGGGGGCTTTTTTTCCCGCCAGACTTCCAAGCTAATTGAGTTTCGCATACCTTTGACTTCCAGTTGTGTACTCGACAGGACATGGCTCATCAAAGCTGTGGTGACTGTGGTTAAGGACCTAATTTGAAGCAAACTCTGTCACAAGATTGAGGACTACCTATTGATGTCCTGATATATGACCTGAGTCTAGAAGGACCTTAATTTCCAAAATGCACATGGGACGTCATCTACTGTGTATGAAATTAGCTGTCTGATAAAGACTCATAATTGAATCAGGTGGTTTGGCCCATCTCCTTTGGAGACATGCAAGGAGTGTGGGAATTTTTGGAGGTCCTGATCTTCATGAGCTAAGCTTTGCATTTGGCGGCAGTAGTGCCCCATCATCAGGGTTGTGTAGTTGATCAGATATTTTATGCTGCACTTTAAATATCACTAAAAGGCTATACTTGGGGTCTGCGATCTCACGATTTTGGATCATAATCAGTCTTGAAGGTATCCACCATCAGCTTTACAGGCGAATTGTAGAGATTTTGGTTTATAATGTCTTCTTAGTTCTGTTTCCAAACTTCACTTAACCCATTAACTGGCAGATCTGTGCTGTGTGAACAAGCCAGTAGTGATGTAGCAATCTATATGGCTGTGCCGATTGGACAAATTATTTGACGTTGCTCTTCCTTGGATGCCTGTACGTTGCATTGTGTACATGCAGCATGAGTTATATCTATTGTGAACCCTTCAGTGTCACTGGTATGACTACTTGAAAAGTGTTATTTTATGATTATGTTGTCTTTTGGCTTCAGTTTACAATGTCAAATTAAACTCTGGTTTTAATTAGAGATGCAACAATTAATGCATTAGTTGATAGCTACTAAATTAATCTGCAACTATTTTAATAATCAATTCATCGGTTTGAGTAATTTAAAAAAAGTCAATTCTTCTTTCACTTTTTTTAAATGTGAATATTTACTGGTTTCACTCCTCTATGACGGTAAACTGAATATCTTTGGGTTGTAGGCAGATACGACATTTGAGGACATCATCTTGGGCTTTAGGAAATACCAATTGATGTTTTTCACCATTTTTATGAAAATACTGGTTACTTGCAGCCTTAGTTTTAAGTATCATTTTGTACTATCTTAATTGGACTGCTGTGTTTTAATGGTGCAAATGGAGAAGGCTATTTCAAGTCTGGAAGTCTATATATTTTATTTTGGAAATTTGGAACTCGCAGTGTGGCCTGTGTTGTTGGTAGTTACTGCTCTAAGGAAAACGGAAAGTGATTCGGTTGTCTTTGTGACAACTCCACCAACAATGATACCACTTGGAAATGCTAGCGACTTTTGAAAAGTTGTCTGTCTCCACTTTCAGTTATGCATAGGTGTCTTACAAATGAGTATCTGAAAAGTCTTCAGTTATAGTCCAACCAAGTAAATCATAGGCACTAACACAGTTTTTCATATACTAGAAAATATATTGTGAGTCATTATTGATATGTATAGAAGTAACACTTATTTAACTTAATATATCAGGGCTGTACTGTCTGTTGCTTCATCCATTGCTTTTTGTAGAATATTTATGGTAGAGCTATCCTGCCACCCATGTTCAAGCTAAGGAAATCACTATCCAGTTAGCTGTCTTAATCATGTTGATCTAATTCAGTTGTAGCTTGACGTTTTTTCAGCTAATCTTTTCAAGTTATTTTTTAACTTTGGTGCCAGGACACTGCAGCCTTGTCTGTCTCACGGATGAGGTGTAACTTGAAATATTGAATTTCCTCTGTTTCTGCAGTGTCAACATAAACATTCAACAAATTTAAGCTAAATGCCTGGTACTCTAAATTGAGTTGACGCCAGCTTATCGTGTCTCCCTTGCAGTTTCATGCAGCAGTAGATAATTTCATTTTGGTTTCTCCTTCAGCTCTGTTTGGGTGTAATTTGCGCATGATGTGCTGCTTTCTTTCAGTGGGTAATCATAGCAAAACACGTTAAAGTAGTAGACTGCACTGCTTTGTATGTTTGTTTCAGAGAAGTATGGCTATAAGAATATTTTTGTTGCTTTTATTTCCCATTTGCTGTTATGCTGTGGAGGTGTGTGCACAATAGAGGAATGTACTGCAAAATACAAAAATAATAATGTACTGTTTGTCATTATGTGTCCATCAGGTCCTTTCACAGATGTAGTCACCACCAACCTCAAACTGAAAAACCCCTCTGACAGAAAAGTATGTTTCAAAGTGAAGACGACTGCGCCGCGCAGGTACTGTGTACGGCCAAACAGCGGCGTCATTGATGCCGGAGCAACTGTCGTTATCTCCGGTAAGTTATTAAGTTTTAAGTCAGAGTTTTAGCATTTAGTTTAGTGAAAGAGACTTCTCTTTAATCCATAAACTGTTTTACTAATTCAGAGAAACAAAGGGAAACCTGAGATGGAAACTAGGTCTGGGAGATGTAGCTGTAGGTCAACAAGACCACATGTTAGGTTGAAGTTGAGGTGTTAAAATCCCCGAGCTGTGATATGTGGAAGCAGTTTTTGCCACGCAAATCTGCAGTCCACATTCCGCTTGTGACCCAAGTGTTACAGTGCACATATTGGATGTGAACTTAAACTGCCCTCTGTACCAGTTGTGGACTCGGGCTGTAACAGCTAGTGTTCACCATCAATGGACACGTCCATGGCCAAATTTAATAACTTGCACACAAGTTTTTTTATCATTTAAAATTGCACATTGCACATGTATTCGCTTGGTCGGTTAAATAAGTGGGTACTGGCATCCAGTATTTTTAGCTTCAGCAAATGTAAATTCCTGTAACCCAAGGCTGAGGAAGCATATGCTGCATAATGCATCTGACAAAGATGAGTCTCTTTTCCAAAAAGGAGATACTGGAGAGGAGGATACCTAAAAGTCTTAAAATAGACACGACAGGAGATTTTTGTAAACAAATGAGACACTCTCTGATTGGAGGGTCATTGGCTACCTTTTAAATGCAAAGCAGTTATCCAGCCAAGATGCAATGAAGGCAGTAAGGTGAGCAAGCTGGAGTCCAGGTAAACACTGTTGTCTGACTAGGTTATTGTGATTGGATGTATTCCTGATAACCATAATAATGGTAAATCATGAATAATACTCCAAATTGTATTATTGAAGGACAATTTTAGTTTTGTGAATACCTAAATTCAAACATTAGCGTGTTGATTCAACTCATTGGCTGCTGATAAGGGTTGAGTAGAGTCAACAGTACACGACGTCAGAACTACAGGTTACAATGACCTGCAGCCGATTATCAGCTGGGTGTGTCGGTGCCCTAAAAGGAAGCGGCCGAAACCAGTCTTGTTGCAGTAGTTACACTAAGGCTGTCACAAAAATCTAGTTTTGATTTTGACAGCTTTTTTTTTTATTTTATTTAGTCTTTGTCCTGTGTCAGATGCCCTTCCTGCTCAGGTGTTGTCTGTGTACTAGGCTGTTGTATATGATGAAGGCGTAAGGCTTAGTTTTAGCTAGGTAGCTCGCTAGTTTTAGACTGAAGCTTCTGCTGCTGCTGTAAATAGACTTAGAACGTAGCTGAAACATCAGCATTTGTCCTGCTGCAGTTTCACATTAGCATCCCCTACACATAACTGACACTTGTAACCCCCCCCTAAACACACACACACACACACACACACACACACACACACACACACACACACACACACACACACACAGAGTCCTGACTGTGCTCATTGTGTGCTGCCAGTGTAGTCCTGATATGTTGCACTCCACACAGAAAATGGAACTACTGCATTAAAAAACTGTAATACTTTGTCTTTTTTTATCAACAAAAATCAAGAGATTTTGAGGAAAAAAAGGTCATTGACAATCGTTTAGTCACAGTTAGTACTGTCATGACAGAAGTATTTGATTAAGGTGAAATATAAATGTTGCATGTGAACTTGTCTGTACAAAGATGGCAAAATTAGGTTTGTGTCCTCCAGCGACTGTAGACAGCTTGAATTCATGTTAGTCAAAATGTCCAAAGAAGTCCCTCAAACCTGTCCTGTTGCATGATCCTCCAGTCCCCTGTCTTCATGCTCACTATGTTCCAAATATTTTATCCAGAATGTGACTAAACACACTGCTTCCGTTTGTTGCTTGGTAGCCGTGTGGTGTAGTGATTAACCAGCTGCTTTGAATGCATATTTACCATCATACAGCATAAGTGACAATAACTCAAGCTGGCTCCAGCTGGTGTTCTCCATAAAGGAGCAGCCATCCATCGAGGCTACACAGGAGAGACTGATACTGTTTCAATTTTGGATGGAGTCTCTCTTTAAGTGGACAGTGGCGTTGGCAATTCACATTCACTGAATTAAATTTGGAAGATCAACAACATGATCAACAGCACATGGAATAATTAATCAATAAAAGAAAAAGACAACAACATGACAGTCGGATTCAGTGTGGGTCAGATGTACTGATTTGAGAATTCCACATTAAATAGAATTAACTATATAAATAAGTTACGTAATTGTATCAAATTTAAGCAAATTGGATTTTTAAGAGAGGTCGTGTGTTTCATTGGGAATGGATGTTTTGGATTTACTATGCTGACTGCTCAAGTAATCAGTTTTCTTTGCAGAGATGTCTTTACTCAACTGTTTTAACTTTGTTCACCTTTGGTTTACAGTCATGCTACAGCCCTTTGACTATGACCCCAACGAGAAAAGTAAACACAAATTCATGGTGCAGACGATTTTTGCCCCGCCAAATGTCTCTGACATGGATTCGTTGGTGAGTGACTTTTATTGGCTTTTAGGGCTTTTGGCAAAGATGTTGTACCCCAGAACACACTTTTAGCACCTACTCTTCATTTCGTAACAGTTGTTGAGTCACTAGCCGTTTTAATGTTTGCAGATCCACTAAGGATGCTTTGAAGTTGTAGCTGGACAAGTGTTTGCTCACATACTGGTGTTACAGTGTATAAGACAAACTCGTACTCTTTCCTGTGTAAGAAACCAGTTTCATTTGGATTATGTGTGTAGGTCCCCCACAGTATTTACTGTATTACTGAGTGTGACCCCACCAAAGTTAACAGTCCAAACCAGCTGCAATTTTAGTAACCAAACCAAACAAGAACTCATCGATTTAACAGATTATTTAAGAAAAGATAAATCGGCTGATTTCCAGACAGATTTTATAGCAAAAGATATTTTGTTAAAGTTAACGTTCACCACAGTTTACAGGAAACTAGGCACTCTTGCCACTAGAACAGCTCAGAATATGCTTCACATAATAGAAAGTGAACAGCAGAATGGAGGAGAACACAAATACACTGTATCCTGGAGTCTCTCAAAACTAATAATAAAGACAAAAACTGATTAAACTGCATTGTTTACACTGAACATACTATTTTTAAACTCCAAATTTCAATATGACTTTTGGGTGTGTGTGTGTTTTGTTCTCAAATCTGTCAGTTATAAAATATTTAAGATAAAGACAGTTTACTGTGGGTTTTCTGCTGTTAAAAGAGTCATATGCATACAGCTCTCCACTCCTGGACTGGACCATTATCATAAAAATGTCAAACAAATTGAGATGCATTCTCCAGATGTCCACCAGAGGGCAGCAAAGGCTAAGTCAGTCAATAAAACATGTACATACCCCAAAGAGGTGTTCTTGAACTGGCTTGTTTTGAATGATGAGCAGAATTCAGGAAGTGAGGGGAACAGAGATCAGACTGGATCTGAAAAGTAAACTGGGATCTAATAAGGTTACTGTTTTATCAGATAGATTGATTCCATGGCATTACTCAACTTCTTTGGAATTCTGTGCGATAACCTTTCACTTATCACACAGATTATTTATTTTACTGCCCTTTATGAGCACTTTTAACCACGTGCACCCTTGTCACTGAGTGTAAAAAATCACAAAACAAATGTGTTCGAGTTGAGAAGCTGACTTTGTGGAAATTTGTCATTCTAAAAATACAGACCTTAAACCAGTGGAAAAATGTACACTCGACAGAATGCCAGTTTGTGGCTATGTTGTGAAGGAAAATGAGGCCGGGAGTATAACTGTTATTTAAATGAAGCTTTGTATGTTTTATGTTGATGTAATGTAGATTCAAGGCTGCGTTGCATGTGAATAGTATGAAGTAGGCTGAAGTGTGTGTGGATAGAATCCAGCTGCTAGCAGTTTGAGTTGATGAATAACATGCCCATTTCTCATCTCCACCAGTGGAAAGATGCAAAACCCGATGATCTCATGGATTCCAAGCTGAGATGTGTCTTCGAGCTGCCTTCTGAAAACGATAAAGTGGTAAGAGGCACTGCTGCACATTAAAACCAGCTTATTTCCAATGATTTAAATCAAATCCTAAAGTATGATTCTGCCGCTCAAGAACCTGCGTCGAATGCTCAACTTTGAATATTTCCAGAATGCCATGGCTTTCCATAAAAGCAAAAACTTTGGAAAAAATCCATCACTATAATATCAAATAAGTAGAGAGTGCAGTTTCAGTGGAAAAACCGGCCAAGGCACCCTGTCCCAGGTGCAAAAATAAGAGAAACTTAAGCTTCCCAAGTTTTCCTTCTTGCCTTTAATGCATTTCTCTTGCTTATTCTTTCAATAAATTACCAGCCTAACCTAAAATACTTCCCTTTTTCACGTGGAGAAAATGTCATTTTTGCGGGCAGATCTGGAGCATTATTTTCATGAAACTCTTGCTGTCAGGTGAACTAATCATCTGTTAAGTCCAAGTGTGTCGGTAGTGGCACATAGCGGTCAAGATGCTTCCCAGGTCAACGTAGCGAGTTGGCTGCTTAAGTAAATATAGTTTCTTCAGCGTAAAAAAAAAAACAAAAACACATCGTATAGTTTGTTAATGCTCTGTTGTTGGGTGCATGAATACTTTGCCTGCATCTGATTGGTGAGGAGCACAACAACACCAGCCACCTTTTGCACTGCATTTGCATTTTCACGTCGAACGTCACCTATGCCGCCTACATCAAGGCCGAGTGGTCCGCTGTGAATACCACGAGCAGCTGTTGTGAAGCCATTTCAAGGTGAGAGAGAAGAGCTCTGTCAGAGGAACAGTTTGAATGATGTGGGTGTTTACTTAGTTGGTTGCTCCAACCACTAGTTTACGGTCAAGTATCAAACGCTGTATTGTGCGAACACAATAGCTCAAGACCTCAGCTTGGCTCGTAGTGGTGTTGTATTGGACTGCTCAGCATTAAATCTGTTTCTCATGTTTAGTCAGTCCCCACAGTCATACATGAGACACACAACTACAGAGAGTGACGACATAAACCTGACCATTATAAACTGTTCAAAGATAGGATTTATCACCGTCTATTGTAATGGATTGCATTAGTTTGTACTCTATAAACTGGTGGCTGTGAACACTGTGAGCCTGTATTAATGAGCCTCAGAGTAATCAGGATTTGGATAAGCTGGACAGCTCAGCAGGCCCTCACAGTTCAGGAGAAAACACCACCAGGGCCAGATTTAGCTTACGCTAAGAAGCTACAGTGTGTTATGTGCACTGCTGAGTCAGTACGGTGTCTGCTCTCGGCCTTGGCATGTGTAGCTTGTACGTAACGTGCGGCATGTGAGCTAGGATGGAGATGTGGTGTGAAGTGTAGTGTTACAATGGGGAAACGTATGTTTAGGATCAACATTTCTGTCGTGTGTAAAAAGAACTGGCTATAAACTTTGATGTGTTTTTAGTACCGATGTAATGTGTGTGTAGCAGCAAGTATAAAAACTGTCAAGTGCTCAAAGCTGGTAACAATTACTACTTACTACAAAGTTCTCGCACACCACAGAACCAAGAAATCCACACACTGCCGACCACTTCTTTTACCTGTGAGAAGAGCTGATTGACAGTGAGCAGGCTTTCTGAAACAACATCAAATACATGGTCACATCTCTAATCTTGTTTATCTCTCCTGTGACCAGATAGTTCTCAGTTTTAATTAAATTAAGGTACAAAGTACATGAAGTACTTCATGTTTGTGACCAGGTTTAACTTTTGCTTCATTTATCAAATGAATTAAAATGGCTTGTAGAAAATCTTTTAATATTCCTCAAAGTGTTTTTGTATCGGTACAGACAATCAGATCATGTATTGGACAGTATTATCAAAGATTTTTAACAGATACCCATCTGTATAATAGTGTCCAGTGTGTCTGTCTTATGTTCCTGTTGATTTGTGATGGGACATCCTTAGTTTGCTGCAGCACTCAGTATGATTTGGTTAAAAATGTCCTGGGCCTTAATGGGCTTCTACTGTAAATTCGTGCCTTTGATTAAAGCACAAGGGAAAATAACATGTCCTGTCTGTGTATTGTCAACCTTCAGCTACAATACAGTAGTTGTATTTCCATTACAAGGGCCTTCATTTCCCCATGCCGTCATGTTGTCTGTCCCACAAAACAAAGCCACATCAAACATGACTTCTGGAGGGACGCATTTCCTCCCTGGTCTCTTTGATCTGGCGCTGTGAGCTTGTGGGTCTCGGACAAGGCTGCCTTTCTTTGGCACCGGCTCCCGTCTAGAGGCTAACCTCCCTACTTAGCTCAGGGCGTGCTGGATTTCACTTCAGTGGTTCTCTCCCTCTGCTTGTCGGGCAGAATGACGTGGAGGCGACCAAAGCAGCCCCGGTGATGAACTCTGTGAAGGGCGACGCATCGGCAGCCTCGGTGCCCGTCTCCGCCTCACTGGACGATACGGAGTTGAAGAAAATGCTGGAGAAGTGCAAGAGGCAGCAAGCTGAGATCAACAAGCTGGTCGAGGAGAACCGGCAATTAAAGGTTGGACATGTTGATAAATGATATTCAGAACATGATGACACACAATAAAACTGAAATCAAAGGTGATTTGTGGACCGTGTTGTAGAGCAAGAAGCCCATAGAGAAGATGATTGGCTCAGAGTGAATCCAAAAATCAGAAAGGTGATGTCATACTGCTTTTTTAGGGTTCAGCCTGTAGTGCCTGTAGAGTCTATGGAGGTTGAATTTGTTGACATTTCACATGTTGGTCAGGTGTTTTCTTTAGGATATGGCCAAACTGTACAGACTGCATTTATACCTGATTGAGATCCAATCACAAAGCGAGCTGGACCTCCAGGTGTGGTCCAACCGGTCCTGCAAATACATTGTGATTGCAATGCTTTCTGTGTGTATTTACGTGGCATTAACATGCGTATTCCTTACCCAGATAAGAGGCACAGGTAGCATGTTATTACTGTGTGCAAATGGACTGTTAAGTTCCCTCACTGACTTTATTTTTCTATATGTAGTTAATATTTGATGATGCATCACATCACACACACATTGTCTGCTAATCTCCTTTCCCCGAGTTCTCTGCTCAACCTCTTCTCGTCTCCAGCTCTTCCAAAGCGTTTGTAGTGGACAAATTGAAAATGAGAACTGGCTGCCCTCAACCACCTGAGTGGGAAATTAATGATGCTGGTGCGATGTCACTCAGATTTAGGCCGCTCACAACCAAGCCAAAGTCATGTCATAACGTGTAAAAACATAAAGACGATTACATTTCATATGGTTTTGTCAGAGCCTGTGGTGTGGTTTGTGGAGTAACGAAAGCTTTTAGAGCAATAAATTGACTCGACAGCTGCATCCAAAGCACCTGCAGTTTGACAGTTGAAGAGTAGTTTATGTGCTTTTTACGCTGAGAGAAATCTTAATTAATTTAGTTAATAAGCCCACTCACTCACTGAAGAATGACCTTAGCTAGGTCTTTCATTCACGCTCCTTTGCTAATGGAAAAATACATGCATTTATGGCAGCTATATGAAAAATAATTTTTTTCACATCCACCTGGCATTCAGGAGGAACAGCTGCTCTGGAGGCATCTCTGATTAAACCGTGTGTAAAGGATCTGTGCGTCTCCTCTTCGCCTAGAGGCAGCCCACAAAGTGGACGCTCTGTCAAGTGACACCATTGCCAGAAGAATACGAAATGTCAGAAGACATTAAAGAAACTCGGCTGTAGGAAAAGTGTTGGAATGAAAAAGATCTGCTCGGCTGTGACATGAAACAGAAGACGTATCTGGAATCCCTCAGTTCACGATCGATGCCAGATACATGTGTGATGATGACATCGATGAGGAATTTCTTTTCTCTCGATCAGCTGCGAGCGCCCGAGAGGGGGAGTGTTAGACACCCACCCCAAAGATTTCAGCCTGAATCTGCACAGATGGGGCAGAGAGCACCGGGATGTGGATTTGGGTTTGTAGCTCATGTACTTAAAGTGGTGTCCAATGTGAAAATGACATAGTGTGTGTTCTTCAGAGAGGCTTTGGTTTCAGAGGAGCGCGGTTGAGGTTTTTGACTCACTTGTTGGAGATTACCGGCATTGCACTGATCTGTTGGCTGTTTCCTGCTCTGCTCTGCACTGACATGTCCTTCATTCCTCCTCTTCCTCTGTCACAGGACGAAGGCATTAGAATGAGAAAGGTACCCCGCTCAGACCACATGACAACAAACTCAACCAGCCTCCTCGGCCGAGAAGCCAGCACCGCCTCCCTGCCCTCCCTCCTCGTCGTCATAGCAGCCATCTTCATCGGATTCTTCCTAGGGAAGTTCATCTTGTAGACTGGGAGATGCATGCCAGCCGTATCCCCCGCCCCGGCTCCGGAACGAAACAGGCCTGGAAAAACCGAGAAGTCTTTCTGTTGACTTTGCCATATCATTGGTAGTGTGGCCTACAGTGAACACATCTGTACAGCATCATTCGAAGGCGTCGCCTTTTTACAATCTCACGCGGTTAGTACACACAGAGGGCTGAGAAAAGAAAGGCGACAAAAAAGTGATTGCTCCTTTTTTTTTTTGTTTTCTGTTTTTTTTGATGGCTGGATTATACAGGTAATGTGCTGGGACAGTGAAAGGTGTGAAAGGTGTATACTATCAGTCAACATGGAAGATGCACCCAGAGTGGAAAACCATGGGCAAGAGATTAGTCTCTCTCTCTCTCTCTCTCTCTCTCTCTCTCTCTCTCTCTCTCTCTCTCTC